>WHPX01000747.1:0-394500 GCA_011057435.1 Actinia equina | reverse complement strand
TGTGTGTACCGGCCGCGTTGTCAGTCTGTTTAATGTACTGAGTGTGTGAATTTGTGTACTTGTGTAACAGTGTTATGTCGTGTAAAAGTGTGTCCTTAAGTGTGTTAAGTGTTTGTAATGTTTTGCAATGGTGTGTAATTGTGTGAGTTTTTGTCCATATGCTGGTCTTCTGTTTGTAAGTGTTGGGCATTTGTGTATAAATCTTGTATATGTGTGTAGTGTTGTACGTGTATGTCAGTGGTGTGTAAGGTGCTTACGGGTGTGTACAGTTTTGGGCACAACTGTGTAGGCGTTTTGTGTACGTGAAGTAAAAAACAAAAACATCTGCCTGTAAACTGTTCCCCCGTGTATGTAAGTGTGTGTACATGTGGTTTCGTACGTGTGTAATTGCGTGTACGGTGTGTGAAGTGTGTTACATGTTGACATGCAAATGTCTTGTAGGGGTAGTGTGTGCAAGTGTGTGTGTACCGTGTGTGAGTGTTTCACGTGTGTGCAAGATGTGTGTAAGCTGTGTGGCAGCTGTGTATCAAGTGTGTCTTAGAAGTGTGTGTCAGTGTGTGTCCTGTGTGAAGCGTGTGTACGCGTGTGGCAGCCGTTGTGTAGCGTGTGTAACGTGTGTAAGTGTGATTTATGTACGTTCGCGTGTGTGTAATTTGGTTAAGAGTTAAAAGTGTTTATGGTGTAAAAGTGGTTAAGTAAGTGTGTAAGTTTTTGGTACATTGTTGCAAATGTGTGTTTAATTTTGTGTAAGTGGTGGTGTAAATATTGTGTAAGTTGGTGTAGGTGTGGTACGTGTTTGTATAGTCGTGTAATGTGTGTAGTCTGTTTAAGTGTTTCTTAATGTATGTAAGTGTGTAAGGGTTTGTAAGTTTTGTGTACTGTTTGTGAGTGTTGTAAGTGTGCTGTTGTAAATGTCTCCAAGGGCATGTAAGGGTTTGTAAATGTGTGTACGTAAGGTTGTAAGTTGTGTAAAATGGAGTAAGTTTGTGGGTGTGCGTGTAACTGTGTGTAAATAGTGTGTAATTGCTGTTACTGTGTGTTATTTTTGTAAGGTGTGTTGTAATGTATGTACGAGGTGTGTGTTATTGTTGTCATATGTGTGTAAATTGTGTGTACAGTTTGTTTGTCTTGGTGTACTAGTTAGTATAAGTGTGTTACTTGTCTAATAGTGTTTGTACGTGTGATTGGGTGGTGTCGGCTGGGGGGGTCGTTGTGTAAGTAGTGTCCAGAGTTGTAAAACGTGTCCTAGTAGAGTCTAAATGTTGTAGGGTGGTCAGTGTTGTCACCGTCTGTGTACCTGTTGCCAGGGTGTTGTTCCGGTGGTGTGAGTGTGAATGTACTGTGTGTAATTGTGTGTAGAATGTGTACACTATGTGTACCTGTGTGCATGTGTGGTTAGTGTGTGTACAATGTTATGTAAGTAGTGTGTTTACTGTGTGTCCTGTGTGGTTGAGTTGTGTGTACGTGCTTGTACGGGCTGTTTAAAGGCAATGAGTAAGTGTGGTGCCAGCTTGTGTGTAGTGTGTGTATGTTGTAAAGGTTTTGTGTACGTTTTGTGCAAGTTGTGTAAGTTTGTGTACCGTGTGTCTACCGGTTTGTGTAACTGTGTGTGAGTGTTTGTTAGTGATTGAAAGTGTGTGTACATGTTGGCTTACGTAGTGCGCACGTGTGCACGTTGTGTAAGTTGTTGAGTTTTTGTAAAGGTGTGTGTAACTCTTTGTGAAAGTGTAAGTGTGTCTAGTTTTGTAAAGGCTTTGTGTAAGTGTGTGCAGGCTTGTGTTGTCGGTGTGTATAGTGCGGGTAAGTGTGTGTACAAATGTGTGCACGTGTTTGTACAATGGTGTAAGTGGTCGTAATAGTGTGTCAAGTGAGTGTATATGTGTGCGTAGTGTGTGTAAGTGTGTGTAATGTTGGTGTAACTGTGTGTGAATGTGTGTACGTGTATTAGGTCGTGAAGGTGTTGATACTTGGTTAGTGTGAGTGTGTATAGTGTTGTGCAAGTGTGTGTAACGGTTGTTGTAGTGTGTGCAGTGGTTTGGGAACGAGTGTGGAAGTGTGTGTAACGGTGTCCTATCTGTGTAAGAATGTTTGTGAACTGTGTGTGAGTGTGTTAAGTGTGTGTAAAGGTGTGTGTCAAGTGTTGTGACAGGTGTAAAGTGTACCTACGAGTCCGTAAAGTATGCGTAAAGTTTGGGCAAGTTGTGTGTAGTGTTTTGCGGCTTGGTGTAGGTGTATGTCAAGTGTGTGTCAGTGTTTGTAAAAGTGTGTGGTGCATAGTGTGGTGCGTGTGTGTAAGTGTGTGTAATTGTTGTAAATGTAGTGCACGTGTGTGTGAGTTTTGTGTACGTGTATGGTCAATGGTTTGTAAGTGTTTGTAAAGGTGTACAAGTGTGTAAATGTTGAAGTGTGTGTTTCTGGGTGTCAATGTAGGTAAGTGTGTTCATGTTGTACTGTGTGTAGTGGGTGTGATAAGTGCGGGTAAGCTGGTGTAAGGCTGAGTAGTGTGTGCATGTGTGTAAAGTGTGTGTAGTGGTTTGTAAGGGTGTGTACGTGTTTTGTTGAAAGTGTGTAAGCAGCTGTGTTGAAGGTGTGTGTAAGGTTTGTGTAACTGTGGGTGTGATGGTGCGTGTAAGTTGTATAGGTTGGTGTCAAAGGCGGTGAGTTAAGTGTGTGCAAGTGGGTAGTTTGTTTAAAGGTGTGCCTATACGGCCACCTCGTTGGTGTGCTTTTTTTAAGTTTGTTGCACGTGTTGAAAGGGGGTATGGAAGTGGCTGCAGGTGGTTTCAAGACTGTGGGAAGTGTGTGTAACTTTGTCTAACTGTGTGTAAGAACGTGTTAACTGGGTTGGGGAGTGTGTGTAGTGTCGTACGTGGTGTGTAACAGTTCGTGTGTAAAGTTGTAGCAGTGTTTTTTTAAAAGTGTGTTGAAGTGTGCTGGTAATGGTCGTGTGATCAGCGTGATGTGCAGGTTTGTGTAAGTATGGGTGCAATGGATTGTAAGGCGTGTGTAGTGTTTTGTAAAGTTGTTGTGGTAACTGGTGTGGTGTAGAGTGTGTTAGTGTGTGTAAATTGTTGTTCATTTGGCAAGGTGTGTGAGTTTGTGTCGTGTGTATGTCAATTTTTTTGTAGGTGATGGTGTAAATCTTTTTGGTAAGTGTGGTTTCAGATGAGTGTAAATGTCTGTACGTAATGTGTAAGTCTTGTGCAAAGGTGTGTGATCTGCCTCTGGGACTGGGTGTTAAGTGTCATGCTATGGTTGTGGTAAAAGTGTCGTGTAAGTGTGTTAAGGGTTCTGTAAATTGGTTCGAAGTGTGTGTAATTGGTATATAGGTCTGTGTAATTGTGTATAAGTGTGGTGTGACTTTGTTAGTGGTGTGTAGTGTGTGCCTTAGTATGTGTATAAGTGGTGTAATCTTGTGGTCCATATCGTTCGTAAACTGTATACTTGTGTATATGTGCTTGTAACTTTGGATTGTGTTGTAAGTGTTTTGTCTACGTCTGTGTCTAAGGTGTGTGTAACCGTGGCAGTGAGAGTGTAAATGTTGTGTAAGTGTCTTATATTCTATAGTTGTTGTATGTGTGTAAGCCAGTTATGCTGTACGCTGGTTGTAAAGTGGGGGTTTGTACTGGGTGTGTGATCAGGTTACAGTGTTGGTACGTGTGTGCAAATGGGTGCAAGTGTGTGTGAGTTTGTGTAAGTGTGTTGTATGTACACATGTGTGTGTAAGTGTGTGTTTGTAGTGTACTAAGCGATGTGTAGTGTGTGCTAAGTGTGTCAGTGTGTATAAGTGTGTGTAAGTGTGTGAACGTGTGTGTATGTAATCGTGGTGTAGGGGCGTAAGGCTGTGATTAGGGGTGTAAATTTTGTGCCTGTAAGTGGGTGGAAAGTGTTAAGTGGTCGTAAAGTATTGTGTAAGGGGTAGTAACTTGTACGGGGTCAGTTGTAAGTTTGGTACGTGGTTGTAAGTGTGGTGTAAAGGTCTTGTGTACTGTTGTGTGTGTCAGCTGTGTACGGCGTGTGTTACGCAGGCGGTGTGTAGGTAGTGGAGTCAAGTATCTGCCAACTTGGTGATGTGAACACTGTGTGTGTGTTAATGTAAGTTTGGTAAAGGTTGGCGTGGTAAGTGTTTTGTGTAAGTGTGGTGTAACGTGTGTTTTAAAGTGTGGTTCAAGGTTTTGTGTAAGTGGTTGTGTCCAGGGTGGTTTTATGTTGGTATAATTGCGATATGTGTGTAATGTGTGGGTGCAAGGGTATGTGTGGTAATGTTGTGTACATGTGTGTAATATTGTGCAAGTGAGTGATAAATGTTGGTGTAGGGTGGTGTAAAAGTGTGTAAGTACGTAAGGTGTGTGTATGGTTACCAGGTTTTGTGTAAGTATGTCACAGTGTGTGTCAGTGTGTGTAAGGGTGTGTTAGTTGTGTAAGTGTGTAACTGTTTGTGGAGTGTGTAAGTGTGTGTAAAGTGTGCTGTAAAGGTGTAAGTGTGGTAAGTGTTGTGTGAAGTGGTTGTAGTGGGTAAAGTGTGTACGTGTGTGTAAGTGTGTGTAAGTGTGGGGTAAGTGTGTGTAGTGTGTGTAAGGGTGTGTAAGTGTGTGTAAAGTTGTGTTACGTGTGTGTAAGTGTGTGTAAGTGTGTGTAAGTTGTGAAGTGTGTGTAAAAGGGTGTGTAGGTGTGTATAAGTGTTGTAAGTGTGTGTAAAGGTGTGCAACGTGTGTGATTGTGTGTAATGTGTGTACTAGGTTGTCAAGGTAAGTGTCTGGTGTGTAAGTGGAAGTGTGTAAAGGTGTGTGTAAGCTGTGTGTAATGTGGGTTAAGTGTTTACAGTTTGTGTAATATGTGCACGTGTGCAAGTAAGTTGTGTGTAAGTGTTTGTAAAAGTGTGTAAAGTGTGGGTAAGTGTGTGTGTATGTGTGTGTAATTGGGTGTGTATTTTTTTGTAAAGGTGTAACTGTTTGTGAAAGTGTGTAAGGTGTTACGTGGGGTAAAGGTTTGGGTAGTGTGTGCAGGTTAGTTTAGGTGTGTATAAGTGCGGGTAAGTGTGTGTAAATGTGTGCAAGTGTGTGTAAGTGTGTGTAAGTGTGTGTAATAGTGTGCAAGTGAGTGTATATGTGTGTGTAAGTGTGTGTAAAAGTGTGTAAGTGTGTGTAAAGGTGTGTGTAATTGTTTACAGGTTTGTGTAAGTATGTGCAAGTGTGTGTAAGTGTGTGTAAGTGTTTGTAAAGGTTTGTGTAACTGTTTGTGAGTGTGTGTAATTGTGTGTAAGTGTTTGTAAAGGTGTGGTAACTGTTTGTGAAAGTGTGTAAGTGTATGTAAGTGTGTGTAAAGGTTTGTGTAACTGTGTGTGAAGTGGTGTTAATGTATGTAAATGTGTGTAAGTAAGTGTGTTAATGTGTGCTAGTGTGTGTGAGTGTGTGTAAGTGTATGTAATGTGTGTAAGTGTGTGTAAATGTGTACAAGTATGCGTAAATGTGTGAAGTGTGTGTTAGTGTGTGTAAATGTATGTAAGTAAGTGTGTTAATATGTGTAACTGTGTGTGAGTGTGTGTAAGTGTGTGTAAGTGTGGGTAAAGGTTTGTGTAAGTGTGTGTAATTGTGTGTAAGTGTGGGTAGGTGTTTGTAAGTGTGTGTAAATGTGTGAAGTGTGTGTTAGTGTGTGTAAATGTATGTAAGTAAGTGTGTTAATATGTGTAACTGTGTGTGAGTGTGTGTAAGTGTGGGTAAAGGTTTGTGTAAGTGTGTGTAATTGTGTGTAAGTGTGTGTAGGTGTTTGTAAGTGTGTGAAAATGTGTGAAGTGTGTGTTAATGTATGTAAATGTGTGTAAGTAAGTGTGTTAATGTGTGCAAGTGTGTGTGAGTTTGTGTAAGTGTATGTAAAAGTGTGCAAGTGTTTGTAAATGTGTACAAGTATGTGTAAATGTGTGAATTGTGTGTTAGTGTGTGTAAATGTATGGAAGTAAGTGTGTTAATGTGTGTAACTGTGTGTGAGTGTGTGTAAGTGCGTGTAAGGGTGTGTAAAGGCATGAGTAAGTGTGTGCAAGTGTGTGTAAGTGTGTGTAAGTGTTTGTAAAGCAGCAGGTAGGGGGACTCGCGATCGATGCCAAAATATACGGGTTTAATCCCCAGAATTACGAAGACGGGTACAGCAGATTTACGGGTATTTGGTATCGCAAACGGAGGTAAAAATATCTTATAAATATACGATGCATGAATGTAGGAAGTTTGGCAATGACTTTTGCATAATTTGTCTAAGACCTAAAGTTATCATACCTAAGCCAGAACCCTTTTGGTGTTGTGATAAAAAAATGCAAATAGAAGACGACACGTCAGCACAGTGTTACGAATGTGGTAAGAATATTCGTAATGCCGTACCAAATGCTACCAGAGAGCAGTATTACGCCAATGGAGGTCGTAAGAAAACGCCATATAAGAGAATAAAATACTTCAGGGACTGGATGAGTCATATCCAAGGTTTACATCCGGTATATTTAAGCGACGAAGTAAAGAAGAAAATCATAGACCATTTAGAAGAGCCAACCCCACAAAGCCTACGGAAAGCGTTGAAAAAATTAAAGCTAGGGAAATATTACAAAGCTATTCCCTATCTTTTGTCTGAAATTACCGGTAAGTCTATTCCTGAGGTTTCTGATATGACAAAAGCCGAGTGGATGTTTTGTCGGCTGAATAAGGATATTCCTTATTATCCTGACGTAATTTACGAAATATTTTACAAAATAGACCCCAACCACCCCCTGTTAGGATGGATTCCGAGAAAATAAAAATGCAAAACTGGCGTTATTTTGCCAGAAACCCCACTGGGGAATGCATCGCGCAGAACACCAAGCTATCCCCAGTGGGGTTTTTTGCATTTTGGGCTTACGGGGCTTATTTCATCCCGCGCCAGAGGCCCTCTAGTACATACACATATATCTTTCTTACGACCCACCAGAGGGTGAACTCCGGACAGCGTCCCGAGACACCTCCTGACTTTTCCAACTTTTCCTCGCGAAACCCCCCATCGCGGGGTTGAATCGCACTTTCTACCCCTCCCCCCACGGTTGCTGTGAGTGGGGGAGGCTTTTTTTTTTCACTCACAGCAACCGGTCCAAATGCATCTACAGCGAGGCTCGAACTCGGGACTTTAGGCCTCCCCAGCCCCAAAGTCCACGATCACAAGCGAACGCCAGACACATCTGGACGCTTATGTATGTGAAAATTATTATATTTAATTTGCATATGAACCAGACAGCCGGCGTTCGATATGTAAATAGAATCCCGTCACGCTCTTTTCGAAGCAGATGTTTACTGAGCAAGCTTTCTTTGAAGCTCTTCTTTTGCCTCCTGGTAGATCTTTTTGCGAGATTCCTCGGAAAGATCTTTTACGACTGTTTTTTTATTCCTTATGTCCGACTTTAATTTCTCGTATTTGTCTTCTTCGGCCAGAATAAGCGAGAATTCTACGTCGTCTATCTTTCTGTCACGCAAAGCCTTTGAGACAAGGTCGGTAATAGTATTTACTTTAGCCCTAGACAGAGCTATTGTCGTGTCATGCTTGGATATTTTCGTGGATAGCTTTTTCATAATACCCGTAGCAACAGCCGAAATAATACCACAAGCTGCCCCAACGCCGGCCAAAGGAACTCCAACGATTATTCCCGGCCCAGTAAGCGAAGTAGCAACGCCAGAGCCCGTTAACACAACAGATATGGATCCTGAAGTTATCGCAATCTTATGTAGCGTACTCCGGGCTCTAACGTACTTTTTTCTAACTTTTTCATAGTGTTTTGCCTGCCCTTCCAAGTAAGCCAGGATTAAGTTCGCTTTATTCAGGCGAAAGTTTTCGGCGTTTAGTTCGTTAGGTGTAGTATAGGGAACATCTGGGTACAACTGAGGTGCTGATGGTATAACATCCATTATATATACTAATGTACGACGCTTTTGGGAATAACGTAGAGGAGCAGCCACATCACGACAACCGGGATTACTGGAATTGGAGAGCATTTAGGAAGATGTTTCCACATGCAGACCCCAGTAAGTTCGAAAGAAGGCCCGATGGTATTTACTATAACGGCTCTAGGATGTACAGCAACGAGGATTTGAAACCTACGCTGGTCGATCAGATAGACAATCAACTGAAGAATTCTGGTTATATCGAACATAAGCCCGTGCAAGGTTGGTCAAAGGAATTATTGCTTGGTACCGGTACTTATCCGATACCCGCGGTTTCATTTGATGAACATCCAAGTTTGGATTTGACATTGAACATGCGGATCTCTAACAACCATTCCTTTCCGTTAAAGGTGCGAGATATCTTCAAAAACGTGCCCATTAATCATACCACCGCTAAGGAATCTCATGAATGGTTAAGTGGTCCTAACATGCGTTATTGGCCGCAGCAACTAAACTTTGCGGTTTGGTGTGCCACTAGCGGCTGCGGTGTAAGTGCAAACTTGATGAAGAATTCAATATTCATGTTTCACTTCCACTTCACGGTTAGAAGAATACTACATGAAATGGGTGTTATTGCGCTGCCGGGAGATGCTGCGTTTTATCCTAGAGATAACAAATACGACGTTCCAGCCTATGACAGGCTTTGTAAGGAGTTTGGAGTTGTGGGAAAAGACTTTAGATGCACTACCGGTGCTAACAATGGCTTGGGGCATATTTGGGCTTATTGGGGGATTGGTGGACATGTCCTAAGCGATAAAGAAGTTCATGCGTTGAATCTACGATGGAACACTGGGTATCACAAAGAAACTCACGACAGTAGCACCTTCTTTGAACCAAATGCTAAGACCACTAAGGAAGTTAGAGACGGACCTCTGTTCAAAGACGAGGGTGGTAAGTATGCAGGGGCCAATCCACTGATTATTAAGATTACCAACGACGAGCAAACGAAGCAATATCTTAATTTCATACCCCCAGAAGGTAAAGGACTAACCAAAGCCGGCCTTGCCCGTTTGAACCGCAGCATAGAAGCTTACGTGTATTCTATCCTTAGAGCCCAAGTAAATACCCGATCAAATATAATTGGAAATACCGGCGCCGCAGAAGAGACGCGAGCCGAAGCCTTGGTCTTATTCGAAAGTTCGATCTTGGAGGGCGACATTAGCAAGGGCGTACAGCGTTACCAACTAGCTATACAAAATTCTAAGGCGAGGTTGGACTATGCAGTAGCCCCGGGTTGTTGGTTAATGCCTAGTAATTTATCTATAAATACTGGCTCTGTAGTAGGATACAACAATAAACTGCAGCGAGCTACTACGGACATGAAGTTTGGGGTGAACGACGTGAACTCTGACACTATTAGAAGGCACTTTGTTGAACAGCCTAAAAAAGTGCACCATACGCAACCACCTAAGAAAGTGCAGCTAACAAAAGAAGTATACCGAGCGCCTAAAAAAGAAGAGGAATATGACCATAACTTACTAAAAGCCGGCTTAACAGTCGCAAGCATTGGTCTGAGCTATTATATATGGCGATGAACAACCCCTACGTAGCTGGAGTAGATTGTGTTTATACGACTTACACAGGCGAGAAAAAATACACCCAGGCATCTTGGGTTGATGTCACGGGCATGTCCGTGAATTTGAATTACTCAGGAAAGAAATTGATCCTTTGTAGTATTTGCATTGGTACGAGCAGCCATGCCAACGTCGGCTTTAGGTTCCTGGATGAGAATGGCGTACTGCAGCCTATGCGCGCGAAGACAAACAACAGGGAGCCTGCGCATTTCTCCGTAGAGCCGCCAACGAATAGCGCTGAGAATCTTACAACTTGGACTCTTCATATGGTTGCCAACTGCCATGGGAAGGTAAAGCTGCAAATGCGCGTAGACGATACGGGGAGCGTTTGTGTGAATAGCATAGAAAATCAAAGGGACACGGCTTATAACCATTTAACCATCAGCACTCTTACGGTGCTTAGCGTTTAAATATATGAATCCACATTGGAAGGAAACCCATTACGTTTATCACTTAAGGGATGAAACTTACACCGGTCGCGGTTGGCGCGATATTGGGATGTGGGTTGAAGTTGGAGGCCTTGCATTGATCATTTGTAGCATTGACATTACCCAGGCGTATGGTAGTATCATGGGATTTAGGCTAGTTGATGAAAATGACGAGCCTTTAACACCCTTTAGAACGTCAACCAATAATCGAGAGCCTACTCATTTCTCGACGCAGCCATATCCATTTAGTTCCGAGGCGTTTTACGTGGCTACGTTTCAAATGGTGGTTAATTGTAATTACGTTAAGTTACAAATTCACCCAGATGGTTCGCGCGGTAGTTACGTAGCTTACGTAAATAGTGCGATTAACAAACCTAATAGAGCTTGGCATCATAAGACCATTTCTACCATGACCGCCATACCACTAGTTCCGCATTATCAAGGCGGCGCGAATACTATCTTTACTTATCCCCAGTCGAGGACGCCTCGGACACCCGACGACGATAAGCCCGACATAACATACAAGGATAAGATTAACCCTTCATCTTCTTCAGGAGTACCACTCCAATAGCGACGACCAAGATCCAAATGTTATTCCCCACGAACTTCAACAGTTCTCCGCCGGTCCTAAGTACCAGGCTAAGGACGCTACCCAGCAGCCCAGGAAGACCGGCTGCCATCTTTTTTCCCAAGTCCGTTAGTCCCTTACCTAACTTGCTTACGCCCGCGCCTGTAGCCTTAAGCGTGGATAGGATGACTCCTACTACGGTACTAATAGCAACCGCAAACGCCAGCGGAATACCATACTTCACCAGAGCTCTTTTTACCTTTTCCTTGGTGGTAAGCCCCAGCTCTTTTTCCAGCTTTTCCTTTTGAGCCCGCAATTCCGCAAGGCGTATTTCGAGCGTATCTACTTCCTTTTGAGCTGCTTCCCTTTCTTCCTCGGTATGAGTTTGGTCCTCGATTACTTCTTGCTGCCGCTCTATTTGCCCCTCCAGGTCTTCGATGGCCTGATCTCTTTGCCGGATTTGTTCCTCCTTAGCATTGATTTCAGCCATCAACCGTCGCCGTTCCACTAAAGAGCCGGCTATGGTGGTTTGCAGGTTATCGGTATCGTCTTTAATTAAGTCTAACTCTTGCAGGGCGAGGTTAAGAGCCCTTTGAGTTTGATTTCTTTCACGTCGAATTTGGGTTCTTTGGTCTACCAGCTCCCTTATTTCTTGATTTTTAAATTCGACTTCCCTCCTATGTGCGTCGACAAGCCGTTGGTTTTGCTTCATGTATTCTTCCTCCCTTTCTTCCAACGTTTCCCGCAGTGCTTCCACTGAGGTGCCAGAGCTTTGGGCTTCTCCTAAGTCCTCCCGTGCTTTGTCTAATTCGCGCAGGGCCTGATCCACCTGATTTCCTATTTCTTTTATTCTTTCATCTTGATGGGCGGACTTCTTTTCAGCATCGGCAAGTAGCTGACCTTGCTTTGCATATTCTACATCTTTTTCTCTTAACTCCCTTTGCAGATCCGCGGCACGTTTTTCCGCGTTGGTCCTTTCGGTTAAGTTGTGCAGCCTTTCTAACAGGCTTCTAGTAGCACGCTGAAAGCCTCTTAATCTCAAGACGTCACCCCTAACGTTGCCCTCCTCATCAAAGAGGTTTTGCGGTTTTGTCCAGCGGTCTTTGTCGGGAAATCTTAAGTCTTGGACGCTTATGAGGACTTTGTTTCCCTTTCCGTGAGCTTTACGTCGTCAGCATCAAAGTTGTCGTAGCGCAGCTCTAGCTCTTGCGTCGCCCACTCTATGGTTTCCCGTGCGGCTGCTTCCGGCTCGCCCATGTTTTGAAGCTCTATGTGCTCACGCGGAAACGTGTACTCGCGTGCTTTGGGATGTCTTAAGGCCTTTGCAATCCTATCCCTTAGGGAATCGTCGACTTGTTGGGTGGGAAGCAGCGGTTCTTCGTCACCGTCGTTAATGTCAGCCTGACCTTCCTCAGTGGTGGGGTCAAAGTCTGGATCCGTTCCTTCTACTTCCATTATATATGATAAGCTCAAAGTTAAATCCCAACGTATTACCTAAGCAGGTTGGCGGACTGAAAGCAGAACGCACCTTTCACCGGGTCACCTTTACCCCCAGCAGCGCAAAGCCAGGGGAAACCCTGTACGTAGGCGTGCCCCGCCTAACGGATAACCTAGTATTGGTTCCTGGTACCTTGGCTTTAAGGTTTGACCTAGCAATACAACCAACCACCAAGGACAAGCGCTATACCGTCAATAACGTGGGTAGGAACCTCGTTTCTAAGATGAGAATCAAGTTCGCAGGGGAATCCCTCTTGGATTTGAATAGGTACGACCTGTACACCACGTATAAGGATCTGTGGCTAACAGCCTTTGACCGTGCACAAAAGATAGAGCAGGGAATTGGAAGCGTTATTCTTCGTAAGCTTCGCAGCGATACTAACCCCGCGCCTACGGACTCCAGTGGAGCAACCGCAGTAGCAGACGCAACAAGGGTAAAGACCGCCTATGGTAGCAAGTACGTTATCCCTTTGGATTTCGAAGTGATTACGAGTCATGGCGTGTACTACCCCAGACAGTTATCCGAGTTACAGTTTGAAGTAACCTTGGCGGACACTACGAACGTCATAGGAGGAATGGACAGCGCAATTAGCGGAGCCGTGGATCCCTATTCTATCACCAACTTAGAGCTACAGTACGAAACGGTGTACAGCGAAGAGCTGGCCCGTAGCGCTGGCATGGAATACAGCTCCGGAAAGGCATTCCTTTACGACCACGTAGTGATGTATAAGACATTTAGCTTCTTGGATAAGACGGATGAGGTTATCAACCAAAGCATTAACCTCCCCCGAAGAAGTCTCACGGGGCTAATGCTGGTGTTTGCCAAACCCTACGAGGCCGGTAAGCGCGACTCCGAAGCCTTTCACAACCCCAACATTACCAACGTTGGCGTGAATATCAACGGCGTTCCAAACAAGGTCTACTCCCAGGGAATAAAGCCCGCAGACGTGTACAGGGAGGCAATGCGCAAGTTTGGTGATCAGATATCCCCCGCAGAATTCTTTAATGATAAGTATGCGCTGTGGATTGATATGCGCACCATTAACGACGAAGACCTACATGGCCAGGGTTTGCGGTTGGTAAATACGCAGGACGGCATAACATTGGAGATCAAGCGCACCAAGAACGCCGGTGCGAGTGACGGCGACAAAATAAACTGCTACGTCTTCGTCGTGTCTGACGCGCAACTGAGCGTAGAAATGAATCAGCTAAAGAGCGTTGCCTATTGATCCACTCGCTCATCCTTTTGATAAAAAAATATCGTTGGTATATAATGCTTCGCGTATTCGAAAACAACGAAACCAAACTGCAATGCATAGTGCAAGGCGAAACTTTGTACTTCAAAGCAAAGGAGGTGGCTTTGGCGTTGGGCTATGAGCGCCCTAGAGATGCAATTAGAGCACACGTATCTGAGAAATACCAGAAAAAATGGGTTGATCTACAAGGGGCTGCGAATCACCGCTCCTTTACTACGCAACCAAATGCCGTGTTTATATCCGAACCTGGTTTGTACGAACTGATATTTAGCTCCAAACTACCCAAAGCTGTGGAGTTTCGTGATTGGGTCTTTGAGGAAGTCCTACCCGCGCTAAGGAAAACGGGTAAATATGCAATAGAAAGGCGGTTTGGCGGCCCAAACAAGTTAGTATTCAAGATCGAAAATGAAGCCGACCTACACGCGAAGGTCGTCGACTACACACGTAGGTTTTACCCCGATTTCATCATAGCGCCGGGTCTTGGCGAACTTCAAGATTCAGACAGCAAGCGAATAACCTGCTGGCGAAAAGGCTACCAAGCCGGTCAACCCGACCTTTTGATCCTAAATGCGCATAAGAAATACCGCGGGTTGTGTATTGAGTTGAAAACCCCAAAAGGAAACGGCGTCTTATCCGCGAAGCAATCTAAGAAAATCTCACATCTTGACGTAAATGGTTACCTAACGATGGTTAGCAACGATTACGACATTATCTGCCGTGCCCTGATGGATTACGCGGATGGCATTCGTATTCCCTGTAAGGGCTGTGTAAAGCGGTTTAAGTCCTACGCCACTTTGAAAACGCACCTAAAGATATTCCATAGGTATAATGAAGCTCAGCTTGACTCACTGGCGTGATCTTGTCCACGGTAAAGCATACGAAATAAAAAATTACGTCGTCTTCGAAGACATCGACCGTTTACGGTTAGTCCTCAAAGACTTAGAAGGCAAGGAATATTCCCTTTGGGCGCCGGATTGCGTGCGGTACGTAATTCAGGGCGAGGAATTCACCCACTTACGCAGCTATGGTAAGGTAAATGGCCGATGGAAGTTTGACATTGAAAGAACAGTCACTCCATCTCCTCTTTGTAGTTAAGCGCATCTGCTAAAGTCCGCTGCGCTTTAGGATCCGCGGAGCACCAATGCCCCACAAAGGATCCTTCAGAGAATACCCTGTCACAATGAAGGCAGGTGTATTTTTTACGCGGCTTACGAGGGGTAATGCAGTCGGCAGGTAGTTCGCAAGTAATACAGTCCATATATTGAAAGGGTAATTAGAATGCCTCCTAAGAAGGCGGCTGCGTAGGCTACCATATACTTAGGGGAATCTGCAAGGCCCCTTTAAAGGGGCCTTTATTTTTATTTATTATTATTCATTATCCTTAATAATAATAAATAAAAATAAGAATGGGATTTGAGACTCTTTGCGCAAACCCCATTCTAAAAGGGTCTCAGAATGTTGAGTATAAGGTTGTTATATTGTTAAGGACGCTTATTTGTCGAGGCAGTTGAAGATATGTTCCTCTTCTCTAACACAACCACAACGATCGCACTCCTGCCTCCAATACTCCCTTTTAGTCCACGGAACGCCTTCGGCGCGTTCAAAAGAGGGGAAAGTACGGACTATCTTCTTATGGTAATCTATGCGATTCCTTAAGTAATCCTCTTTATGCGGGCAGCGACTCATCATATCCGCACATTGGTAGCAATCCACGCCTTCCAAGTCGTAGCTCCCAAAGAGAAACCGATAGTTGACTTCATGTGTTTTCCGATGCGTTTGTAAACGTTGACGACTGCTTAGTATCTTATTACAGAAACTACACTGTCTGCTTTGTTCACAGACGCCCCTTTTCAGGTGCTCGGAGGTGTTAGGAAATTCCTTATTACAGCCCTTGCAAAGCCCACAAATGCGTTTGTCTTGATGTTGTCGCATCTTTTGAACGGTGCTGAATTCTTTACCACAATCCTTACAAACTTTACTAATTGGTTTCTTTGTGCAAACGCCACGACGAACGTGGTATTGTAGTCTTTGCTTGGTGCTGAACACCTTTTTACACATTGAACAGTTCATTTATACTTAAGTGTACCTTAACCACAATATAACAACTTTATTGTTAACATTATGAAGTGTCTTTTAAAATAGGTCCGCAGGAGCATACAGCTGCGTTTAAAAGATACCTTAGAATGTTAAAGATAAGGTTGTTATATTGTTAAGGATGCTGTTTAAAAGATACCTTAGAATGTTAAAGATAAGGTTGTTATATTGTTAAGGATGCTGTTTAAAAGAAAAAAAAGATGTCTTAGAATGTTAAGTATAAGGTTGTTATATTGTTAAGACTACTATTTTAAGAGATGTCTCAGAATGAGGTTTGCGTAAATCCCATTCTTAATGAAAACAGCACATCCTTAACAATTTAACAACCTTATACTCAACATTATGAAGTGTCTTTTAAACAGCATACGCACACATCCTTAACAATTTAACAACCTTATACTCAACATTATGAAGTGTCTTTTACACAGCTCTACAGGGGATATCGCATAAAGTCCTTAACGCTTTCTTTCGCCCAACCGGCCATCGTCAAAAGCGCACCAAACCTTTCCGCGCGCTTCAGGCCGCACATTTCATCATACAACTCCTGCACGCGCTCCCGCAGCCGATCGATCTCCTCCCTTTGCATTTCTATGGTGTCTCTTTTATCCTTTGCGTCGCCGGCAATCCTTCTTACTGCGTCCACTGGGTCCATCGTATATATAATGGATCCGAACCATATTCCCTGCAATGCCCTGATAGTAGGACCCACCGGCTGCGGAAAGACCCAATTCGTAGTGGAGCAGCTATTAGGACCCTTTAGATACCGTTTCGACTACGTCGTGCTATTATGCCCCACCTACGTGAATAACCGCACCTGGACGGGCATAGGAGTGAAAGATGACGACTTCTTTGTAGATATCTTAGATCCTAACGAGTTATCCGGCCATCTTAAGTTTTGGCACAAACAATTCCCCAAGAATACGCAAACCCTCCTTATACTGGATGACATTGCCTGTGGGGACGACGTAAAAAGACGCACTTCCGAGCTCGTTAAACTCGCCTTCAGCGGTAGACACGACAATATCAGCGTTTGGTTGCTCTCGCAGCAGCTTACCAGCGTCTCTAAGCCCTTCAGGGAAAACATAGGTTCACTTGTCGTATTTTATACTCCGAGCAAGTCTGACCTGGAAACCATCTTAAGCGACTACGGCGGTGAGATATCCAAGGAACAGTTGCATGAATACATGCGGCACCTAAAAACGCACCAACATTCCAAGATGATCTTCTCTTTGAGGTTTCCGTATTCCATTAACATATATGGACATTGAGCAGCTCTTAGATGAAGTCCCCACGCAGCTAGATGAAAGCAACCTCAAGGAACAACTTAACATCCTTGTGTCATCTGGGAAGTGCAAAGAAATGATAGGCAAGGAACTTACCCATGAGCAGGTTAATAAGTTGTCAGAAGAGGAGGTTAAGAAGTTCCATAAGAGGTACGAGGCCGCCCTTGCAAGTAAGACCACGGACTCCGTAGCAGACTCAGCCATTAAGCTGGCCACCAAGCTTCTCGGACTTGCGCTGCCCATAGACGACGTGGAGCAACTACGGAAGGACATTAGTGATGACTATGTCATCGCCCAAGAACTTAAGATAACCTGCGGGTGGTTGTCTTTGAAGTGCGGTAAGTTAATGGCAGTCGCCTCTGCGGCACTTCACGTAGCTCAGCACGTTGACTTGAAGGAACTTACGATGTCTTGGAAGGACTTCAAGAAGGACAGAGAAGTCGAAAAGGTCTTCCAGGCAGCACTTGCTGAGGTACCTGATCAAGTCGCCTCAAGTACTTAGTCAAGTCGTTGTCAAGTCACCTCAAGTACTTAGTCAAGTCGTTGTCAAGTCACCTCAAGTACTTAGTCAAGTCGTTGTCAAGTCATTGCCAAGTCATTGTCAAGTCGTCATCAAGTTACTTGTCAAGTCCTTCAAGTCCCTTAATATAAGATGAGTGGCACCGAAGAACAACCACCCGTAGAAGATACCAAGATTACCAAGGCTAAATCTCCAGGCAGAGTCGCTGCCGGAAAGAAGCTCGCGGAGATGAATAAAAAGAACAAAGCCAAAAAAGAAGAAAAGGTGGAGGAAAAAGAAGAGGAATCCTTTATTAATCCGGGATACGTCATTGGCGCGTTAGGAGTCGCTATAGCAGCAGGCAGCCTCTACTTACAATGGCGGGCTACGAAGCCAAAAGTAAAGTGGGAGGCCGTGCATGTGCCGCCAACATATCACGCACCTGTGGAACCGGCTGTTAGAAAAAGTAAGATCCCTGAAATGGAGTAGATTTATCACCCGTGGCGACCTAGATTTTCCTTCTCGCTTTGTAATATAATGTCGACCGCGTTGTTGAAAACTGTTGAAGAAGCAGCTATTATTACTTCCATCGTTGCGGGTATTGGTTGGGTAGGTAAGAAAGTGCTCAAAGAAGACTTTACTGAAGACCCAAGCAAGAGCTTCGCTAATTTTGCTAAGATGACCGCTGCCGTAGGCGGGGCTATCATGGTAAAGGATTACCTACGGAAAGAAAAGTACCTGCCAACGACATAACTCGTGAAAATCCCTGTGATTTTCTAATATATAATGGCTAGCGTGGTCGTAGGTGGAGTTGTTGCAGCTTTAGCATTCACTGGAGCTAATTATGGTGGTCAGTATTTGGATAGATTAGTCAGAGGCGACAAAAGCGGAGATTTGGCCGCCGAAAGGAAAAGGCATGATTTAGCGCTGGAGAAATATCAGCGAGACGTGGCAGCTTGGAATGAAAAAAGACAAGCTTACAGGGATTGGTTGGACAAGAATTACCAAGACAAAATGCAGGCGGATAAGAACTTCGAAAATACAGACTACGCCTTTAAACTTTATGCACAGGCACACCCCTCGGCTTTAACGGGGTTGAGAAAGCCTCAGTTTAAGAATTACTACCAGCCTTCTAAGAAACAAAAAGATAGTGAGTTGGTATTCGTGGGAGTTGCAGGGCTGGCGGGAGGCGTAGCTTTGGCGTATTTAGTCTAAGTCAGCAAGCGTAGCTTACTTCTAGAAGGGGACTTGTCCCCTGTAATATATGATCGTCTTTTTGGAAAGCGATAAAAATAACTTTACCACTTATCTGAATCCCCCCATCAAAGCCCATAAGGTTCGGCTGGTTAGTTGTTCTTTGTACAATTCTTGGTATAATCTAGTCAATGGTATGGTCACCGTGCATAAGGGGTCTAACAATTACCAAGGCGTAATGCTGCCCGATGGACATTACACGCCAATCACCCTTGCTAAGGAATTAGCAAAACACGGTTATACTCTCACCACGGGATTGCCGCACGAAATGACCTTCAAACATAATCTTCCTAACAATTTCTCGGTAACCCTAGGAAAAACTGATGCATTAGGATCTTTACTAGGTGTCTCAGGCAAGGAAATTACCAACACAGCCATACCTGTGAAATGGAAAGTCGCATCCTCTTACGAAGTCTATTGCGACTTGGTCCATAGTTACAACAATGGAGAAAAGTCTTCTCTTATGTCCAAGTTTCTGCCCAAAGGTAATCCATTTGACTCAGAAGAATACACTCCCATTTCTTTGAGCTATGACTTATCTAATTTGGTAGAAAGCATAAACATCACCATTAAAGTGGACGGAGAGACGGTGGATTTCAACGGACGCAAGATCAATCTTGTTTTAGAATTCATATAATGGGCCGCGTAGAGGACAAACTCAAGAGGATTTACTATGGGCCTGAAGGCTATTGGAAAGGAGCGTCGGCCATCAAGAAACTTGCAACCGCGGCCAGGGTATCAGAAGAAACGGCTAAGAACTGGCTAAGAAAACAAACCCTCTGGCAGGTTTATCTTCCCGTGCCTAAGTACATTCCCAGACCCAGCTTTACCGTAAATACCCCTAATGAAGTTCATCAGGCGGATTTGCTTTTCTTACCACATGACAAGGTGAGAAGAAAGACCTATAGGTACGCTTTGACCGTAGTTGATATCGCAAGCAGATACAAGGACGCCGAACCCATAACCAGCAAGGATTCTGGGGAAGTCGCAGAAGCCCTAGGTAGGATTTATAAGCGCGTTTTGAAATGGCCTAACCTGCTGCAAGTGGATGCGGGCACGGAGTTCATGGGCGTGGTTACTAAGACCCTGAAAGACCACAGCACCAAGATTAGGAGAGCCGAAGCTGAGTACCACAGGGGTCAGAGCATCGTCGAAAGATTCAATAAGACCCTGGCCGAGCGTCTCTTTGGGTACCAGTATTGGAAAGAGCTGGAAGATCCCTCCAAACGCAACAGGGAATGGACTCAGAGGCTCCCCCAGGTCATCGCGGCTTTGAATAACGAGGCGGCCAGGGCTACGGGGATGAAACCCAAGGATGCCATAAAAAAGAAACACGTGGAACACAAGTCCTATGTCAGAAGTTCGAGGACGGTCGGACTGAAGGAAAAAAAGCTACCCCGCAACATAGTGGTCAGATACCTCTATCAGCCGGGGGAACTCGAAGGTGGCAGTAAGAGAGCCACGGATCCTAACTGGTCCCTGGAAACGTATGAGATTTCGAAGTCCCGTCACCAAGGAAGGGCAGCCCGTGTTGTATTACCTAGATGGCCCAAGTCGTGGATTTGTCAAGGAAGAGCTGCTCATAGTTCCCAAAGACTCAGAGTAGTGCTGCTCCACGCGCCCGATTGCACTCTAGGCATGTCAGTCTTACGTTGCCTCTACAATGCCCGCGTTTGTTGTTGATACGATCCACGGAGAACTGCTGATCATCATTCGGGTCAAACCTCCATAGTAGAGGTATGTTGCATTTGGCACACCGTGCCCCTTTCTTATAGACGTCGTCCGCGCATAGGTCAAACTTTATCCCCGCATAGCGGGGATCTTTGCTCTTTTCTTCGTCGTGGCGCTTGTAGCGAAGGAGTTTCTTGGCAATGTTCTCTTTGGCTACGTCCTCTGGGGTGCGGTCGTAGCGCAGTTGCGGACCCCAGGCTCTTTTTAACTGCTTGGCATATTCTACGCGGCTTACGGCAGTGTAGATAAGGTTGCTCCAACACAGCCGCTGGTCTATGATCCATAAGGTTTCTTTTATGGTAAGCCCTTGCGCGCTGTGGACTGTCATGCAATAGCCTAAGCGCCAATCTGGATGGGAGGTTATTTTTTCCACCTTTTCTATGGGTACCCAGGCTTTGTCATGCGTTACCGCGTTCTGCAGTTGGATGTCGGTACCAGGTACCCAGACGTCTCTTTTTTGCATGCGGGTGTCGTGGGGTTTGTAAGAAACAGGTACGGGATGTGTAGGGAAGCGCTCTCGGTGTATATTTAGCAAGTCTTTCTGTATGCGAGACTGTGATGCGCGTTTGCTGCTTAGCACCAAATCCTTTGGATGCCATGTGTGAAGGAAGTCCTCGTAGGACTTCGCTCGTACCCTCTTGCGTAGTATCTTGTTTTGTTCCGCGTCACTAAGGCCCCGAAGTTCTGCTTTCAGGTTTCTTATTTGATCCTTACTGCGGTAGTCGGTGTTAATTTCTTCGGAGTGGTCTACCATTTCTTTTAACCATTTATGGGGCATCTCTCCGGTTATTGGAGGAGGCTGGCAAGGATCTCCGGCAAATATCACTTGACACTTTCCACGGAGGAATTCTACAAATTCCTGCAGGATTTCTAAAGGAACGGTGCAAATCTCATCCCAAAGTATCACCGGGGGTATGTCGTGGATGGCTTCTGGTACCCACTTTTGACCATTCCAGCGGAAGAAGCTGTGGTAGGTCTGCGCGTCGTAACCCATCTCCGTTAATTCTCTTTCCAGACGGTGCGTTGGCGTTAACACCTTTATCTTTGGAAAGAGTTCCAAAACCCTGGTAGTTTTACCACTGCCTCCCGTTCCGTAAAGGTAAGAGAAGCGTTGGTAAGAGATTGGGTCCGCAACCGAAGTAGAGGCTCCCCGGTTGGTTCCACGCTACCGTAAAGATGTTCTCCGTGATATTCTACACGGCCTCTCCATGCTTTTATCTCCTCATCTTTGACGCGCCATTGACCACTTTCTGCAAGTTCATCGGCAGTGTAGAACTCCTGCATCTTCTCTAACACTTCTGGCTTTACATACAAGGAATCCGTGGCTACGCGTGGGATGTCCTCTTTGTCAAACCGTAGCAGCATTGCTAAGAGATTGATGTGCGCATATGCTAGCATGCTGGCACGCAGATGGTAATACTGTGGTCGATGGTCTTGGTAATAACACAGCGCATTCCATTTCTGTTCTTTTTGACCTTCTATGAAGTAGTCCCATTTCTCTACGGATACCATTGTTCCTTGGTCATGTGCACGTTTTATGAGGAAGCTTAGTTCACCTTCGTCTGTTATCAAGCGACGCTGCATATGTTTTTCGCCTTCTTTTGCGCCCTGTGTGAATTTACCTATGACCACACGCGCTGTGGGGTTGTGCTCTGGAAGCCATTGTGTAAAGGCGCTATGGCAGAGTATGGCTTCATGCGCTGTGTATTTTAAAAGCTTGCGCTCTTCGAGGAACTTCAGTAGGGGTATGGGTATCCATTCTTTCTCCTGCAGGTGCTTCCCATACCACGCGTAAATTATGGGATGTAAGTCTTTTGCTAACTCCCAGGTGGTCAGTCTGATGAACCCCGTTGCTGGGGCGTCGTAGTAACCCGGTAGTGACACCCTAAAGAATTGGGAGTCTGGATGTCCGTAACGGTCATAATACTCCTTACAATCCCCAAGGCCTTTGAAACTGGCGGGGTAACAGTGTTTCATATCCAACGACACGTACTCGTCTTCGTTGTACTCCATATTCCAAAGACCGCCGTGACCGTGTTCTACGCAAGCTTTGGAGATATCTTTGAACTCTTTTGGGGTAGGTTTCCAGCCGTTCCTTTTCTTCGCGGCTAAGAAGTCCAAGCTGCGAGAGCTGAGCACTTCGTCTGAAAAGTCCTCACCAAGGGTTTCGCAGGCGCTTTTAATGCGTTGATGTTCCACTTCTGGTCGGTATAAAGTACCATCTTGCGTCATGAATTGACATCCTTCTGAATCCATTAACCAAATAGAATTCTCATGAACTAATTCTGTCAATGGGGAATTCTTATAGACCTTTGTCTCCTTCTTTCTTGGGAACCTCAACTCCCTCCACGCGTGCGCGTTGTGTTGGTAAATGACTATGGGAGCACCTTTGCCTTCGTATTTATGCGTTCCTGGGTAAATAAAGCCGTCGGTTATGCCTTTCACATGTATGCGCCTTTCTAACGCGGTTTCTAACTTTTTGATGTTTTCGATGGTTCCTCCAGTCTTACGAGTAGAATGCTCCCATTTCCTGATGGCTTCTCTTCTTTTTGGCGTAAGCTTACCACCCCGAGAGGAATCCTCGAAAAACTCCCTAACCAGCTTCCCAACGCAGTTACCAGGATGTCGCATTGGTTTAAGCTTCTTAACGTCCGGCTTCTTAATTTCGTATGCACCGTAGATGACCACGGTAACCGGGTAAGCGACCTCGTAGAAGAGCATGTCTATTCCCTCAAGTGCTCCCGGTCGTGTGTGCTTATTCAAAACGAACAGGTTCTGCTTACCAGACGCTCTGATAGGATTACGACCCTTTTCTATTATCCACTCACCGTCTAAGTACTTTACGAATGTCAACTCCAAACGGTAGTCACCGGCCGGCATTCTGTTGATTATCTTTTCAGCCATTTTGTGATTCATAGTTTTGTCTGTCTTTCCCTCCATAAATGTAGCGAAGACAAAGTCAGCGTCTGAGTTATCCATCACCTGATTTCCGAGCCTGCGCACAGTTTTGTTTTGAATGTCGTTGATGGTGGCCATGTATATCTAAGGAATATTTTAACCTCCGTTTACGATACCAAAATACCCGTAAATCTGCTGTACCCGTCTTCGTAAATCCGCGAGTTAAACCCGTATATCTTTGGCATCGATCGCGAGTCCCCCTACCTGCTGCTCCCAGGTCGCCTCAAGTACTTATCAAGTCCTTCTCAAGTACTTACCCAGGTCACCTTAAGTTACTTATCAAGTCCTTCAAGTCCTTAGATATAAATGAGTGAATCGAAGGCGGAGGAGCAGCCCCAAGAGGAGCAGAAGATTACCAAGGCTAAATCTCCAGGAAGAGTCGCTGCCGGGAAGAAGCTCGCAGAGATGAACAGGAAGAACAAAGCCAAAAAGGAAGAAAAGGTGGAGGAAAAAGAAGAGGAATCCCTTATTAATCCTGGGTACGTCATTGGCGCGTTAGGAGTGGCTATAGCAGCAGGCAGCCTCTACTTACAATGGCGGGCTACGAAGCCAAAAGTAGAACCCGTACATGTGACGCAGGAGCCCCGAAGCAAAATACCCGTGATGGAATAACCTTCTCGCTTTGTAATATAATGTCAACCGCGTTATTGAAAACTGTTGAAGAGGCAGCTATTATTACTTCTATTGTTGCGGGTATTGGTTGGGTAGGTAAGAAAGTGCTCAAAGAAGACTTTACTGAAGACCCAAGCAAGAGCTTCGCTAACTTTGCTAAGACGACCGCTGCCGTTGGCGGGGCTATCATGGTAAAGGATTACCTACGGAAGGAAAAGTACCTACCTAATGTATAGATGGCTGCGATAGGAGCTGCATTAATTGCTGCTTTAGCATTCACCGGCGCCAGTTACGCAGGTAAGTACATAGAAAAGGCAGCAACTGGCGGAAGTAGTCTCGAAGCCGAAAGGAAGAGACACGACTTAGCGCTGGAGAAATATCAAAGGGACGTGGCGGCTTGGAATGAAAAAAGACAAGCTTACAGGGATTGGTTGGACAAGAACTACCAAGACAAGATGCAGGCGGATAACAACTTTGAAAATACAGACTACGCCTTTAAGCTCTATGCGCAAGGACACCCCGTGGCATAGACGGGGTTGAAAAGGCCTCAGTTCAAGAATTACTACCAGCCTTCTAAGAAACAAAAAGACAATGAGTTGGTCTTCGTAGGAGTTGCAGGGCTGGCAGGAGGCGTAGCTTTGGCATATCTAGTCTAAGTCAGCAAGAGAAGGAAACTGTGTTTCCTGAAATATATGATCGTCTTTTTGCAAAGCGACAAGAATACCTTTACTACTTATCTGAATCCCCCCATTAAAGCCCATAAGGTTAGGCTGGTTAGTTGTTCTTTGTACAATTCTTGGTATAATTTAGTCAATGTCTTGGTCACCGTACTTAAGGCGCCTGGCAAATATCAAGGTGAAATGCTACCCGATGGACATTACACGCCAATCACCCTTGCTAAGGAGCTCGCCAAGCGCGGTTATACTCTCACCACGGGATTACCACACGAAATGACCCTCAAACATAATATGCCAAACTATTCAGTAACTTTTGGAAAGTTTGACCCATTGGGATATTTATTATGTGCCTCGGGCAAGACGATTACCAACACGGCCATACCCGTGTAATGGAAAGTCGCATCCTCTTACGAAGTCTATTGCGACTTGGTCAATAGTTACAGCAATGGAGAAAAGTCTTCTCTTATGTCCAAGTTTCTGCCCAAAGGTAATCCATTTGACCCAGTAGAATACACTCCCATTTCTTTGTGCTATGATTTGTCTAATTTGGTAGAAAGCATAAACATCACCATTAAGGTGGACGGAAAGACGGTGGATTTCAACGGACGTAAGATCAATCTCGTCCTGGAATTCATATAATTGGCCACCGTAGAGGACAAACTCAAGAGGATTTACTATGGTCCTGAAGGCTATTGGAAAGGAGCGTCAGCTATCAAGAAACTCGCGACCGCGGCCAGGGTATCAGAAGAAACGGCTAAGAACTGGTTAAAAAAACAAACCCTCTGGCAGGTCTATCTTCCCGTGCCCAAGTACATTCCCAGGCCCAGCTTTACCGTAAATGCCCCCAACGAAGTCCATCAGGCAGATTTGCTTTTCTTGCCGCACGACAAGGTGAGAAGAAAGACCTATAGATACGCTTTGACCGTATTTGATATCGCAAGCAGCCCATAACCAGTAAGGATTCTGGGGAAGTCGCAGAAGCCCTAGGTAGGAGTTCTAAGCGCGTCTTGAAATGGCCTAAGCTGCTGCAAGTGGATGCGAGGACAGAGTTCATGGGCGTGGTTACTAAGACCCTGAAAGACCACGACACTAAGATTAGGAGAGCCGAAGCTGAGTACCACAGGGGTCAGAGCATCGTCGAAAGATTCAATAAGACCTTGGCCGAGCGTCTCTTTGGGTACCAGTATTGGAAAGAGCTGGAAGATCCCTCCAAACGCAACAGGGAATGGACTCAGAGGCTCCCCCAGGTCGTCGCGGCTTTAAACAACGAGGCGGCCAGGGCTACAGGAATGAAAACCCAAGGATGCCATAAAAAAGAAACATGTGGAACACAAATCCTACGTCAGAAGTTCGAGGACGGTCGGACTGAAGGGAAAAAAGCTACCCCGCAACATAGTGGTCAGATACCTCTATCAGCCGGGGGAACTCGAAGGTGGCAGTAAGAGAGCCACGGATCCTAACTGGTCCCTGGAAACGTATGAGATTTCAAAGTCCGTCACCAAGGAATGGCAACCTGTGTTGTATTACCTTAAATGGCCCAAGTCGCGGATTCGTCAAGGAATAGCTGCTCATAGTCCCCAAAGACTCAGAGTAGTGCTGCTCCACGCGCCCGATTACACTCTAGGCATGTCAGTCTTACGTTGCCTCTGCAATGGCCGCGCTTGTTATTTATACGATCCACGGAGAACTGCTGATCGTCATTCGGGTCAAACCTCCATAGTAGCGGTATGTTACACTTAGCGCAGCGTGCACCTTTCTCGTAGATGTCGTCCACGCATAAGTCAAAGACATGACCCTTCTCTTCGTCGTGCCGCTTGTAGCGAAGGAGTTTCTTAGCAATGTTATCTTTGGCTACGTCCTCTGGCGTCTTATCGTAGCGCAGCTGCGGACCCCAGGCTCTTTTCAACTGCTTGGCGTACTCCACGCGGCTTACGGCGGTGTAGATAAGGTTGCTCCAACACAGCCGCTGGTCTATGATCCATAAGGTTTCTTTTATGGTAAGCCCTTGCGCGCTGTGGACTGTCATGCAATAGCCTAAGCGCCAGTCTGGATGGGAGGTTATTTTTTCCACCTTTTCTATGGGTACCCAGGCTTTATCGTGCGTTACTGAGTTCTGCAGTTGGATGTCGGTACCGGGTACTAAGACATCTTTTCTTTGCATGCGGGTGTCACACGGCTTATAACAAACGGGCACCAAATGACTAGGGAACCGCTCCTGGTGTATTTTGAGTAAGTCTTTCTGTATGCGCGACTGTGCTGCGCGCTTACTGCTTAACACCAAATCCTCAGGATGCCAAGAATACAGGAAGTCTTCATAAGACTTTGCTCGTACCCTCTTACGTAACACCTTAGATTGTTCGGCGTCGCTAAGGCCCCTTAATTCTGCCTTTAATTTCCTCACTTGATCCTTGCTACGGTAGTCTGTGTTAATTTCTTCATGATAGTCTACCATTTCTTTTAACCATTCATGGGGCATTTCTCCGGCTATAGGAGGTGGTTGACATGGATCCCCGGCAAATACGACTTGGCATTTTCCACAGAGGAAGTCTACGAACTCCTGCAGGATTTCTAAGGGCACGGTACAGATTTCATCCCAAAGTATCACGGGAGGTATGTTGTGGATAGCTTCCGGCACCCACTTTTGGCCATTCCAGCGAAAGAAGCTGTGGTAAGTTTGCGCGTCGTGGCCCATTTCGCAGAGTTCTCTTTCCAAACGATGTGTTGGCGTTAGCACCTTCATCTTAGGAAAGAGTTCTAACACACGCGTCGTCTTACCGCTGCCTCCCGTACCGTAAAGGTAAGAGAAGCGTTTGTAGGAAATAGGGTCCGCAACTGAGGGCAGTGGCTCTTCCGTCGGCGTAGTGGAACCGCGGGTATGTTCACCATGATATTCTACGCGGCCTCTCCAAGCTTTGATCTCCTCATCTTTGACGCGCCACTGGCCACTTTCTGCGAGTTCATCGGCAGTGTAGAATTCCTCCATCTTTTCCAATACGTGCGGTTTCACGTATAGGGAATCCGTGGCTACGCGTGGAATGTCTTCTTTGTCAAACCGCAAGAGCATTGCGAGAAGGTTAATGTGCGCGTAGGCTAACATGCTGGCACGCAGATGGTAATACTGCGGCCGATGGTCCTGGTAATAACACAAAGCATTCCATTTGTGCATTTTGTCTGTGATGTCTTTCACGTGTATGCGCCTTCCTAAGGCAATTTCTAATTTCTTGATGTTGTCTATCGTAGCCCCAGCTTTGTAGGTGGCGTTTTCCCATTTCCTGATGGCTTCTTTTCTTTTCGGAGTTAACTTACCTCCGCGGGCGGAATCTTCAAAGAATTCCCTTACCAGTTTCCCGACGCAGTTGCCGGGATGTCGCATTGGCTTGAGTTTCCTAACGCCTGGCTCTTCGATCTCACACGCACCGTAGATAACTACCGTAACAGGGTAAGCAACCTCGTAGAACAGTGCGTCGATGCCTACCAGCGCTCCGGGGCGCGTTTGCTTATTTAAGACAAACAGGTTCTGCTTACCAGACGCCCGAATAGGGTTACGGCCTCTTTCTATTACCCAGTCGCCGTCGTAATACTTTATAAACATTAACTGTAAACGGTAGTTACCTTCAGGCATCAGGTCTATTATCTTTTCGGCTCTTTCTTCATCCATGATTTCTTCTGTGTCTCCTTCTGTGAATGTCGTGAAGGCGAAGTCGGCGTCCAAACGATCCAATACCTGGGTTCGCAGCTTGCGTACAGTTTTGTTTTGAATGCGCGCGATGTTGGCCATCTATACCTAGGAAATATTTAAACCTTCGTTTACGACCCTACGCGGACGCATCCAATATTTCATAGGACGACGTCTAAAAGCAGGTTTGGGAACTGCGGGCTTTCTTGTCAACTCCTTTACATATTCCTCGCGCGTTGTCGTACAAGTCGTCACAATCTCACAGGGATCCTTCCTGCGTAGATGGGAAATCAGGCCACACTTTATGAAACTCCCATTACACCTCGGACAAACAAACTCTTTACATTCGTGCATCGTATATAAGACGAATATTTTAACTTAATACATAGATTTCGCAAACACAGCAGCAGTAAGGGAATCATCGCGTGGGTAATACCCGCTGCCGACGCATACATTTAGAGGGGCCTGAAACGCAGGTAATACCCGTGAAATTCGATGCTTAGTGATTCGGATTTCGCGAGTCCCCCTTACTGCTGCTCCACTACTATGCTTTAATCACCATGTGTTATACGCATGTAAAGAAATGTTTCACTTCTTTAACAACTTTGCTTAAAGACGAGTAAATCCACCATTACTATGCCTTTAAAATGCCTTTAATTGTATTTATAGATTATTGTTCGCCCTGTGAAAGGAGAAATGGTTAAAACACACTATTAAAGTTGATCATGATTATCACTTACCTGCAAAGTGTTTGAGAACTGAGACAGAAAAATCTGATACGAGTGCAACCAATGATTGCATGACATCAGACTTACAGAGCCTAGTACACAACTATGAGCCTATGAACACAAACTATACCTCTCACTATGTTATTTCACAATGTGAGGTTGTTGGTCAAGAAAATGCAACTGATGACTCTGAAAGCAGCTTCATTCCAGAAAACAGGGTTGAAGATCCAAGGTTCGAAGATGATGAAGATATCAACCTTCAAAATGTCCCTATTATACCAGACCCCTCAGAACAATTCCCAGATGACCTTGATTTGACAAATGATAGCTTTAAAGGGCAACTTACCCCCCAAAATGACCCATTTTTAAGAGAAAGTACATCAATTGAGAAACACAAAAATGCAATTTTTAGAGGGGATAGAGCATCCGTGTTCCTAAAAAAATAATTTCAAAACATCGCATATATCGCTCTGGTGGCCGCCATCTTTGAGCCCGCGATAAATTACCGCATTCAGGTGTGACGTCACAACGTCAACGTGTGTTTGGATATGTAGAGTTTTTCTGTAAGCATGAGAGTTTGAAGTGGCTTTTTCGACAAAATGGTTAATTGTTGCGTGCCTGAATGCACTAACTATTCGACAAAAACAAAAGATGTTAGCTATCACAAGATTCCTAAAGATTTACAAATTCAGAAAGCTTGGATTTCTCGTCTAAGACGAGCAAATCTGCCGCCATTGAAGAATTGCTATGTATGTAGCGAGCACTTCGAGGATGGTTGCTTCGAATCCGACCTTATGGAGCAACTAACAGGCGAAAAAAGAAAAAGGAGGTTAAAGGCTGATGCAATTCCAAGTATTTTTAACTTTTCAACCATCCCTAGTAAAAGAAGAGCTACGACAGAAAACCGTATAAGACGACAACGACAAAAAGAGGTAGGTGATTTGTAGTTTGTGTTCGCACGTGCACTGCTAGATTGTCAGTGTAATATGTAAGTCTTATATATATATTAGAGCTATTTCGTGACTGGTCTGTGACTGTGCTCAGACCAAACCAATGCATTAAATTCTTAATACTAAGTTTACCGCTGCGGGTTTAGTTATGATGAATTGGGGATGAATAAGTTATACGCTCTTTCATATGGAGTCAATGAAAGTCCTATAAACAATTAAAGCTTGAGTGTCGTCTCAACTATCGGAATCAGTGAGAACCCCAGTAACTGCCATTCATTGTTATTTGTATTTGTTCTATAAATGATTATGTTTACTTCTTTTCCCCCATAAGACATTGGATAACCTACTGACTCCAACTACACATGCACTTGATGAAATGGTTGAAGAATCTGATATGGAGGTTTCCTTCGATGAAACACCTTCCAACAAAAGGGACTTTGGAGTCCAGTGCTGTCTGGATGAAAAGCTTTCAATACGAAAAAGCACCTCAACCCAAACAGAAAATGTGGATTTAGTGTTGAGACTTCTGATGCCTGCATTCAAGTAGAAGGAAATTCAACATTTGAGCAATTGAACAGTATCCTGCATGACCATCCATACAGCTATACTGCTCCCTCTGTACCCATGAGTGTCACCACAAAAGTCTTGCAAGAATGATGTATCACCACAGAAATCTGCAAAGTCCTGTGGGTCTTTTCCTTTGTCAGATGAAGAAGTGAATCTTTTTTCAAGTGATGAAGAGGATGAATACATTATCTCATCACAAGAAACAAATTCTTCAACAGACAAAGAGTCTCAGCATGCCTAGGTGAACTGTTCAGGTTTTGTATCAACTGTGGTTCCATCGTAACTGACACCAACATTACCACCAAACGCTCGTAAACAACTTGACGCCGTGAACTCTTATGACGTTGTGACGTCATTACCTGTTTTTCTGAGCCCGCGATAAAAGTGCAAGATGGCGGCCACCAGAGCGATATATGCGATGTTTTGAAATTATTTTTTTAGGAACACGGATGCTCTATCCCCTCTAAAAATTGAATTTTCGTGTTTCTCATTTGATGTACTTTCTCTTAAAAATGGGTCATTTTGGGGGTAAGTTGCCCTTTAACGAAGTCTGTAGGGAATATATAAGTAATATTCAACTTGCTCTTGAATATATTGAGGACATCTACAAGAGGGCAATCTAAAATTGTAAAATGGTTTGAGTATAGAAAAGGCAGACTTACAGCATCAAGGTTTGGTGAAATCAAAAACAGGAGAATAACTAACCCCCCAGACAAACTTGTTCAAGATTTATTCCAGTAGAAAGCCAAAATTACACCGATTCAGTGCAAAATGGGACTAGAAAAGAAACCTGCTATAAATATGTTGAGCACATAACCAATAATGGGTTTAGTAAAATTAGAGTAGCAGAGAAAGGCCTTATTAATTCTAAAGACAACCCAGTACTTACAGCAAGTGTTGATGGTGAGGTAACAGATCCTGCTAATAAATACAATCCTGTTGGTACTCTTGAAGTAAAATATAAATCATTTCCTCCACACTTAAAGGATGAGCTATCTACAACCCAAGGAAAACTTTTAGAACTTGTTGCACAGAATGATAAGTCATTTTGTCTGGTTAAAACTGACTCTGGGCTTAAGGTATTAGGATACGAAAAATGACGAATTGTTCGAAAAAAAATTTTTTTTTTAATTTTTTAATTTTAAACTTTTATCTTTCATATGTTTGTGAAACTTCTTGCAATTTTTGATTGGAAAAGCCAAAATTTTGAGAAAAATCGAAATCGTGACTTTATCAAGACCGGAAATGTACCGCCGCTTTTATATGCACATCTGTCATGCTCCTTTGTCATTGTAAAAAGATCCTACATTGCGATCGTCCAGAACACCAGATAATTTGACAAGTGATGACAAAATGGAAGGCTCAAGGTGTTTTGGCCAACACCATCGTGGCTCCCTGCAGCTTCCGGCTCCAAACGAAGAAATGCGTTTTTCTCGAATCTTTTTTTGCCGCTAAAACCTCAACTTCAAAAAGCTAAAAGTCCCTTGGATTTCATTCGATTTTTTTAAAATTTGGAGAGTTTATAAAATAACTCATGATTCAAAAAACGGTGTCTCCGAATTTTGAAATTTAATTTCTTTCCAAAGTTATGACGCTTTTTACTCTAAACAACACTCCAAAAGCGATCGCTGGACTTTGATCAAAAATAGCGAGAGATAGAAAACAGATATCAAAAATCTGGGACACCCTTTTTGAGCTTATTATCTCCTGAGTATGTTAAGCCATTTTTCGCAAACATAGCTTAAAATGTACGTGTCCGTTAACGTTTTCACTGAGGCATGGTCAAAATTCGCTTCGAGGACAATAACGTTAACAACGATTAAAAAAATCGTATTTTGAAAATTTCTTCATAAACTATATTTATTCAGCTTTCAGAAAATGTATACTTTGTTTGTGTCGTACTATAAAGCCAGCGCGTTATTTAAGTTTGCGCGCATAGTGGTCGTAAACGTATCCTAATACCTTAAGCTAAAACAGAAGCATAAGTACTATGCACAAATTCAAGGAGGAATAGGGCATCACTAAAAAACCCTGGTGTGACTTTGTTGTGTATACAGATTTCAATGAAACTGAAGATATACATATTGAACGGGTGTACTTTGATCCATCATACTGGGAGGCACTGAAGAGAAAACTACTTGACTTCTACACGTGTGCCATGGTTCCAGAGCTACTGACAGCCCGGGTAAAAAGAGTCATCCCCATGTACCCTAATGTTTTTCAATATCGTCAGAAATCTACCACATAGGTAAGGAACCCTAAGTGACCCATCATTTTTCAAGGAAAATATGCTGGAAAGATCAAAGTTTCCATAAAGAACCTCTCCAGGGCATGTTGTATATAGCAAGTGACCACCTTCTTTATTCATTGTTTTCATGATGACCTCCACTTCATATCTCCTCTTATATCACATGCATTCATGATGAACACAAATATAAAAAGCCCCTCACAGCCAATCTAACACAACTGCGACTCCTTTTTTTCCCTCCTACATAAATAATGACTAGTCCCTAATCTTAGCATTACAGTGCAAACAGTATAACTTTAGTAAAACAAAGATGTACAAATCTATTAACTTCTTTGTTTTCTATCATTCAATAGCCCACTTTCGATATTCTGATTGAGTGATCAAACAAAAAGGAATTGGAGATGACGCTACGGGGAAACAATAGATAAACCTACTTATATTTTTTTGTTTCCCCGGAGCCTCATCTTAAATTGCTTTATGCGTGATCTCTCAACCAGAATATCGGAAGTGGGCTATTAGCACCATTTAGGACAAAATAGTAATTTTTATTTTACAGAGTACTGTCTGTATTATGTGAATTTCAGTTTTGAAACTTCGGAATTCAATATTTTATTTGCGCAAAGGGCATTCTGTAGCTTAATGGTAAGACCACGGATTTCTCGTTGCACTGTATTTGATTCTTCGGTATCAATAAATTCGACTTCGGGTGCTACCTCCTTAATATTTGATTCCACTTCTTCTTGATCAGTTCTAGTTTCATGTCTGTTAAGTTTCCTTCTTGGTGGCTTTGTTGGTTTCTGATGAGACTTGGCTAAAAGAAAGATAAGTGGGATATTGTTGAGATAAGTCTTCTTGCCTCCTTGAAAATGCTGGCTGCATACTTTGTGCCCAGCCGTGGGAGAAACGTTTTTCCTTGAAATATTGTTTAACCACAGCTTCCTTAGTTTTTATCTTTCGGAAACTCGTAGAAAGACAAATGTTTATCACGCTTATTATTATTAAAACACCCTGGAACACAGCAAGTATAACCACCGTTAATAGAAGCCATTTTGGTTTCTTCAGCCTTGACCTCTACAACCAGCATGCTTTGCGCGCGTGACGTCATCATGCAACTGTGCTATACCAATGCTGATGCTGCCTGCCTCCTTAGCACTTCCGTTGAAAAGCATTCCACACATTTCAAACAGTTTAATCCATATCAGGATTATGTAATATTGTATTCAGATTTGTCTGTGGTAAAGTATCTACCTGGGACCAATACACCATTCACCCTGGAAAAGTACAAAGAAGAATTGCTCAAGCCATATTCCAAGATTTATTTTTGGCCATTTTGAGAATGCCAACGATGATAATGGTTCAAGTGAGGATGTAGAGTTGGAAAAACCATTCATTGATATTAGTTGTTCAGGATCTACAACAAAAACTGCCACTACCAGGTCAAGGTCAACAGGAAACGTTGTCAGCTAGTCATCAACTTCCACCTTTTCTTTTCCATCCATTACTGTTTCAGGAAATGTTGTGGGAGATGTAGACACAGCAAAACCCTCAGGCTTGCATCAATGTCCTACTTGCCTATCTAATTTCCCTTACATGGAAATAGAGGAACATGCTGATGCATGTGCAGAAGCCTGGGTGGACCCCATAGGTGCTATGCCATTAAGTATTTAAATACATAGTGAAGATGAGGAAAATGAGAATAAGAAAGAGCACAATGAGAGAGACAAGCAAGATACTGATATGGAGGGCATAAAGAATGCAGTTGACAATTTAAAAACTGTCTTGAGCACAGTTTCAAGCAGGGTCTCCATAAGAAGGTCTTCTGCATTCCAAGATTACTTGGTTGCAAGAAGAAAGAAATGGTTTAAACCCAAAGCGATTCTTAAGGTTACCTTTATTGGGGAGCCTGCAGTAGATGATGGTGAGCCCAAACGGGAATTCTATCACATGACTACCAGAGTGGGAGATCCCATGCGCAAGATCAATGCACGTTTCGAAAACTCGGAAACTTGAAGATTTTAAAAACTTGCCGAATCTTACGTGGGAAGCCTAAAAACAGCATATAGAGAGTCAACGTAGTTTACAATGTCTTAATCTAACCTTTACTGGTTTGGAAATACTCGCACTTCAACGCCGAGATGGTCGATGATGGTAAATGTCCATTGGACCCGCCAGATACTGGCTCAATGTTCGCTGGTCTGAGGACGCCACGTGTAAACCACCTCATATGGAATCAAATATTTCGAGGACCAACGATTCCAGGACTCAAAAGTCACAAATGATAAAGCCAGGTTGTTATATGGCATCAATGGATCTTAAGGATGCATATTACACTATGCCTATACATAAAAATCACCAAACGTTTTTGAAATTTGAGTTTAAGGGAAACCTTTATAAATATACGTGTCTTCCCAATGGCCTATCAAGTGCCCAACGCATTTTTACAAAACTGCTTAAACCTGTTTATTCAACACTGCACTATCAGGGTCATATAAGTGTAGGCTATATTGACGACTCGTATTTCCAAGGTGATACCATCGCAGAGTGCAGGAAAAATATTCAGAGCACTACCAAGTTATTCACTGAATTGGGGTTTTATATTCACCCCAAGAAATCAGTATTCCTTCCTACACAAACTTTGATATTTCTCGGGTTTATTCTCGACTCTCTGAACATGACTGTATCATCTACACCAGAAAAGATCGACAAAACGATTAAGGCCTGTCGTCAGCTTGTTGAAAAAAAAATGCCTCTCATTTTAGATGTTGAAAGGTTTATTGGTCTAATCATATCCCTTTCTCCTGGTGCAGAGTATGGACCCCTCCGCTATAGGGTACTTGAGCATGACAAAACAAATGCTCTTGTACAACAAGAGAAGCTTATTACTTTGTTTTTTAAAACTTTCAGGTCACTTGTCTTTGCTGGAACTTCAAAGACTTTGTCAGCAATTGATCAAATGGTTGCCGGTCTTGCTTTTTCTGGAGGATTATTCTTAGAATATGTCAAAACACACCAAAAACTCATAAAACCACTGTTCACCATTAAAGGAGAAGCAAAATTACAGCCAACTTCAGATTTGTTGCTAGATGTTATGAAGGTTGATTATAGTGAGGATGTCGGTAATGCCAAAAATGCTGAAATCAATGTATATAGATATTTTTTCAGACTATGTGATGGATCTCAGTGTATCACAGGTATGTATTATTTCCTTTGGTGTTATTTCTTTATTTAGTGGAAATGCTTGAAAAGATGCATATTTCCAAACAAAGAAGTAATATTCAAAGGAAAGACACCTGGTCTGAAATGGGATAAGATTATGGCTTAGAGTGGAAACTCGATGTACAAAACTGTCATTACACTGTATTTATTTCCTTTCAATCAAAAAATTCCTATGCAGATGGACTTCCAAAACTTTATGAATTCGTTACTGGTAGTGACCGTTTTACACCTCTTGGAATAGCGAAGACAATAACCGTGAGATTTAAGCATGGGTGCCAAGCAGCCTGCAAATGTAGACCAACAGCATCAACATGTGAGTATCACACTGTATCACACTGCCAGCTTATTAAGCTTTTCATCCTTATATATTTTACAGTAAGAGTGTTAAAATTAGAGTTGGAGTTGGAGTTGGATTTATTTCATTCATATTTTGCTTGAGTTCTTTTTTTGCATTCAATCCCTTTTTAAGTGAATCTGATTATTTTCATGTTGATTTATAATTATGATTACCGTCAATAAGTTTTAACATACTTGTTTCATTGAATTATTATATTTGATCCTTCCTTAAGAAATGTTACTTGTGTAAGGGAACAACATTGCTAATGGCATACCGTATATTGTTTGCAATACCAAAATGTATGCAAATTTTGCAAAAAATAAACATAAGTTAAGCATAGCAGATGGTTAAATTCATAACCAAAGAAAGACATTTTGATAATGATATGGATAACATTTAAGATGAATTGGTAAGATGATGAAATAAACGTAAACCTTCACTGTGGTTAGATGGATAATGAAGCTCTTCTTTATCCATAACATAATGAAAATATTCCTGATAAACATTGTCCCCCAGTTCATTATTACACCTCTCTTCCATCTCCAAAAGTTTGTCTTTACATACTGTGATGCCACAATCAAAGGCACCTGAATGTTCTGGTAAATGGAATAATATATTAGGCACTCACCCAACTGTTTTATGACGTGAAGGTCTTATGTAATTTCAGTACCAGTATTGTTTCATTTCATCAAGTTACCGCCACCCGGTTAGCTCAGTTGGTAAGAGCGTAGGTCTGTTGTGCGGGAGGTCGTGGTTCAAGCCTCGGCCGGACCAACACTCAGGGTCTTTAAATAACTGAGTAGTAATAACTGAAATATTCCAAGGCATTACCGTTATTTGATTACCAATATAAATGAAATATCATGAAAGGAGTAAAAAATATTTTAAATTGTCTTTTTAAAATACTAGGTATTACAAGAATAGTATGCCCAGAACATCAGGCTGGAATCCCAGAGTCATGAAATGGTGCCAAGATGAGGCCAAGAGACTGAACCTGAAAGACGAAAACATGTGGGGTGGCTTAATATTTGATGAGATGACCATCCAGGTAGCCATAATAATATTATGTCAACAAAATGATCGATGACATTATCTTGTTAGATTCATGCAAACACAAATTCTGATTTCTATCTGTCCAAATTGAATTCTCTTGCAGATTTATCATGTTATAAGATAAAAATATAATTTTACATGCTTTTAGTGACTAGGCTCCAGTAGTATTTATAAGGATTTTTCAGTTCCAGCACAGACAAAGCAGTGATATGCTAAAAAAGAAGAAAATTCAAGAATTCGTATTCACATAGAAAATATGAAAATATTTTATAAATAACACACAAATATATTTCCAACACTCATTTCCTTTATCGTTTGTATGACAGGAAGACTTACAATTTGTAACTGACAATGGAAATCAAAAAATAGTAGGAGGAGTATGTTTGGGACGAACTTATGAAGACATGAAGATTCTCTCAGGTATTTCTAGGTCTGATAATTTGAAAATGACATGTGGGATCAGGTCAGTCTGACAAAGGAAGTGAAACTTTGATGAGAAAGATGTGTTTCCATAAGAATTTTTTTTTTCTTTAAATTGATTTTACTAATGTTGATTTAATTTTTTTGTCAGAAAAAAATTTAGTTATTTAGAATTTCTTTCTTTCTTTTTTTTCTTTCTTTCTTTTTTTTTTTTTTTTTTTTTTTTTTCATTGTAGCCATTCCATTAATCACATATTATTACATTTTAAAGATTAAATGGACTTTAACCTGATAAGTTAACCAAAGTTTGTTTCTTTTAATTTGATTCCAAGGAAATGATGACATAGAGTTGACCACAAAAGTGATGCAATTTGTCCTGGTGACAGACATTGGATTTCGCTTTGCTTTGGCCAATTTCCCTGTTGCCAGCCTCCCTCCATCAATTCTTCTTGAAAAATTTTGGGAAGGAGTTGAATGGTGTAGGAAATCCAACTTCAGGTAAAAATCTATATTAAAGGTAATATTATATGCAAAATACAGTCATATTCCAAAAAAATTGTTGTCCAGATGTTATAGACATTTAGTCAAAAAAGTCATTTGCATAGCTAGTTGATATTATATCATAAAAGCGCATCTGCATGATCACGTGACAAAGCTAGCATGGAAGCGAGGCTCTCATAATACGATTGTATTACTTTGCTTTCTGTTTCAGGGAAATTGCTCTAAAGTTGCAGGGAATACGATTAAAACTGATCAGGACATATCTTCTATATTACATGCTAGAAATTACTTTAGCAGGAGTGAACACGTGAATCATATGACGTCATACTTTAATTTTGATTGGCATGTTATTTCAGAACAAAAGGATTGATTATATTAATCCTATCTATAAATAAATTTGTAAAAATACATTTTTATGTTCTACTTCATTACAAATGTGCAAGTCTATTACAAATGTGCCGTCTACAATGTTACAAGAGTTGTTTCAAGAACCCAAGCCCAGCCTATGCATTCTTCAGCTACGTATGGGACCAGAATACAATGATAAATTTTCATCTAATATTTTAATATGATTGACAAGGGCCTCCAACACAGGGCGAAATGACAACTTTATTCCCCTTTAATATTCAGGCTTAATATGATTAAAGGCACATTTCTACCTTTAAGCTATCGAATACAGGTAATTAAAGGCGCATTGCCTTTACAAATGTTTTATGGTGTCTTAATGTCGTGTTAAGCGTAAGTCACCTTTAATCAATGTCAAAGGTAGTATATTAAAGGTAGATAAAGGTTATGGTTGGATTTATATACCTTTAATGTTGCGTGGTAAACGTGGATAAAGTTATGTTCCTATTTAAACAACTTTGTAGTTAGAGATTAAAGGGAAGGAAAGGTGTATTGGGGAATCTTTGCAATTAAAGCGCAACTAAAGCTATGTAAAGGAATGCGTTTTGCAGAGCAATTGATGATGTGTCAATTCTTTTTTTCTAATTTCTATGAGCTTAGATGCCCTCTAATTTAATGATATGCTTTTTAAGCCTGGACCCTTACAGAAAAACAAAATAAAAACTGTAAAACGACTCCGAGAAGACGAAAACAGCCCTGTCGTTCCCAAGGTACTTAGTAAACAAACATTGGACGCCGCTATTAACTGCGTCTACTTACTTTGTACGTAGCACTTTCAGCATCATATTTTGTAATTATTACATCGTACAAGCGCCATGACAGGCCTTAATGCTAACTCTGGCTATGTCAATTTTTCTCATTGCAATGAGAACGTTTCGGCATCGACGTATAGACAACACATGAACTCGTTTAGTTTCTCAAGGAAAGCTACTGGTTTTAACAAATATTCGAAAGTTGAACCGCTTGAAGAAACTTCATCGTCTGATTCTGAAGGCGAATCGCCGCGAGGTTCGTATTTGTGTAATATATTTAACTAAATTTACTATTCTTACATACGAACTATTTGTAGGCTTAAGTATTTTCTTGGTGTAAAGCTAACGCCCATAAATTTGCTAAAGGTGGTTATCAACAATCAGAACCGAGTGATCATGAGTTTGAAGCTGAATAAGTGAATAGAATAATAAAAGAAAACACAACACTCCTAGCTGTGTAAAAATATAATATGATTTGGCTATCCTCAGCTATTTTGTAATCTAATACTCTTTATAAAAAATGAAAATCGTCAAGGAAATTGCATAGTATAATGTATTTGTGAGAGAAAAATATTAAGAAAAAATTTATTAAAAAATATTAAGAAAATATAAATGTCTGTAAATGATTTTTGCTCCTGGCCAATATTAGTGAGTGAGAAATTAAACAATCCGATAACTTTTATTTTCCAAGATGATGAAGACATAACATTTACAGAGAGTGATATTAGTCAGGATGAAAGTGAAAATGATGGAAGTGAAGGAGATGAAGAATCTGATTGTAATGAAATTTAGGGTGACACCCTAGAATCACTAATAAACCAAGATATTGAAACGGCACCACCACAAACCAGAACCAACGAGAAAAAAGTTGTCATGCTGTGCATTCCCTTCTATATTGGGTGTTCTCACTTGGCAAAGCTATAGCCACCTGAGTGGTAATGGCCTCATATGGCTCTTGAGATTTTTTCTCCAGTTTTTTAAAGCTCTCAATCTTCACATCTGAAATGAAATCTTAACAGAAATAATTGCATTACTCCCTTGCTCCTTGCATATGGTTCGACAATATTTGAGTTTGAATAGAGATAATTTTACCAAGTATGTTGTGTGCCCAAAGTGTACAAAATGCTACAAATATGATGAATGTTTGACTTCTGCCAATGGTACACTAGTTGGGAAAACCTGAATATAACAAGTCCTATTGAAGAGTCTCCAGACATGTGGTAGCCCATTGGTTAAGAAAGTGACACTAAAAAATAATGCAGTAAAGTTTTAAACAAGGGAGCACGGCAAATGCGCGCAAGCGCGCGGTTTTGAAAAGTTGGGTTTCCTGTGGTGATGGCGTAATTTGACACAGGAAGACCGTTATAGCAGTTGTCGCGCTTTGGTTGGGCTTTGGTATATCATATAAATATACACGGGGAGTGAAACTCAGGTCATGTGATCATGTCTCGGCCAATGAACCCCAGACAATGTTCCAACAGTCATCTCACATGCTCATCACGGTGTTTTTGGACAGCTGTGTATACATTACCGTAATGTTGCATAACTAATGAGATAATTATTAAAATTTGCATTTAAAATTTAAGAATTAGATAAATCACAATTCATGAAAATAACAATAAAAGATTTTTTTTTAAATTAAACTAAGCGATTTAAAATATAGCAAAACAAGTTTTTAATTCATCAAAATCATCAAACTTACAAGTGTGGCCGCAAATGTTCCGAAACAGTCTCTGATTGGTCCATTTTTCCCCTTTTTGCAAAAACGCTCAGCCAAATCCAAAATGACTACACACCAATTACATGGTAAAAAAATTGTCTTTCAGTCCTTTTTTTAAGTCTTGCATAAATTAACTTTCCTTCCACAATCCACGTCAGATCACTAGGGACAGTGTCCCTAGTGATCTGACGCGGATGGTCGAAAGTTTGTAAGAGTTTCACTCCCCGTTTAACTTATATGTAGCGCCATATTGGATTGAGCCCGCACTATTTTTTTTCGAAAAACCGCATTCGTCATCACCACAGGAAGCCCATTTTTTACCACAGGAAACCCAATATATGAAAGCCGCGCGCTTGCGCGCATTTGCCGTGCTCCCTTGTTTTACCCTCTACATTACTACTGTTATAATGGTATAATAAATCCCTTAGAAGAATTAGTAAAGAAAAGTGGATTCCCTAATAAATGTGAAGAATGGAGAGCTTGTCAGCCTACAGGTACAGTAATGACAGATATTTATGACACAGTGCAGAGCTAGGCTGTTCTCGATGTCTCAAAATGTTTCCAGGTAACTTTGGGGGAAAAGGGACTATTCTGGATTTGACAGAAGCAGTTGGGAAAAACGAACAAATGATAATCACAGAAAACATGCAAAAACAATAAGGGACAGCAAAACAAAGAAAAAAGCCACAGAGTTATCAAAGAAGTATGGTACATGAAGTTTCGTTGGACATGGTCAAGTCATATAAAACGTTTTAACACAATGTGTATGTCAGCCGCCAAGAGGACATACAGGTGAAAAAAATTTCGGTAAAAGATTTGGCTTGCCTCAACTTTGGTATCGGTGAGTTGACAAACAGCAGTGGCAGGCTTGTTTCTGACAAAACTAAAAGATGGGGAGTGTTTTGCTAGATATTCTATCAATCCCTATGAAAGACTGATGAAGATCTATTATTTGAAACAAAAGCAAATCCGTCCGCTTAATCTTAAATCCCTGAAAGCGAGGTCGCCAGAACTGATTCCAGTTCCTACTATAGTTAAAGAAAACTGCTTGGAACTTGCTACAAAATATATAAGTTCAGAAGCAAAGCGTTATTACAATTCACTTCCTGCTGAAGATGATGGTGATTATGATTATTAATGCACATATTGATTCGCGGTTAATATACCTTGATCACCTTTGATTTGCTTATCCGCTTGTTTTCTTTCTTATATTTCTATGAGATGACAATGGCTTCACCTTTGTTTCATATATGACGTGTTTAGAAGAGCTTATAACTTTTTTTTTTTTTTTTGGATAAAATTCAATAAATAATGTAAAATGAAAAAAATGGTCGTCAGCCTTGTTGCCTTTATCAATTTCCTTTCCTCTATCGTGTTTTCTATAGCTTACAACTGTTATCGTCCAAGTGCGACCCTCGAAATTTGAAGTCTCGTTCGCCTACTAACATTCTCAAATCCAGGTTAACAGACTTGAGAATACAAACACGGGCAAGAAATATAAAGAGGCTGCAGGAAATTTTTAGAGCAGCTTTACAATCTGCATCGAGTGAGAATCATTAAATTCACATGCATCAGAATTTTAATTCCCCTCTTTGACAAAGGAACTGTTATCATATTTTGATTTATGATTAATTATTAATTATTACAATGATATTTTGATTTAAAATCAAAATATAATGAATATCATAACACGTAATTTCGTATAAACCTTATAGCGACATTTCACGATCGTTGAAAAAGTATATTATACTGCCTTTTTTTAATTAAACTTCATTAGTAATTGGACCCTGCTTATGCTTTGAGTTCTCATTGGTAATTAATTTTATACTGCTCATGTTCAAATCCTTTGTATATAGAGCAAAACTTAAAGCAAGTCATCCTGTATTCAGTGGTTTCAAAGCATACGTTCAATACTATGAATCGATTGAATGTAACATTGCTGTTAAAAATTATAGAAAGCAAATGAAGCGTGTATCTTGAATCTCTTCCGATGATATTTCGGATCAATTTTAAGATAATTCAGCCTTTTGCTCATAGGATTTTCAAATTCATTCTTAGAAGAATCGAAAAACCATATCTTTGCAATAATCTAATATGAGTTTGTGATCAATAATGATCAACATTGTCTTAAAACCAGTATTTCTATTTCTTTGCAATCATGTGAAATTCTTGCTATATTAGAAATTATTTCAATAAAGTTAGGCTGTGTTCATAGATTATTGCCTCCGTTCTAGGTAATTAACTCTTACTTAAAGCGTATTACATGTAGTAACCATATGTAACGTAAAGTCTAATAATGTATTACTTATAAATACACTAATAATTTTTTCACTTGTTTTCGAAAAACACTGCAATGCATATATTAAGATCAAATTTGCTACGGTTTTCTTTCTTCTTCATAGGGCTTTATCTCCTATATTACCCTGATTTCATTATGTATTCAAGGGATGTATCTAGATAAAGCCCGCTATTCTCTGGGCTGTATCTAGATAAAGCCCTTGAATATACAATGAGCAGCCCTATTTAAACTCCTTAGCTTATCTATTAGACTTAGAAATTTCCATAGCACAATTTTATAAAGGAAACAATATTTATAAATGACGTTACGGTGGCTTGAACGCTGGACCTTCCGATTACCTGTACCCTAACATTGAGGAGCAAAAAAGGCCTTAAACATTTTGATAGATGTCATTAGCGCTACAGTATATAAAGAATTGAAAAGCAGTTGGTTCAAGAACAATAATCAACTTTCATTGATGACGCCCTTTGGGACTAGTTTGTTTTTGAAATCCTTTATTATGAGTTATCAATTTTGAACTAAATTAGTAAATAGTTAAATCTAACTTACATATTTCAATAGTATTTCTTAGATGCATAATAAATGTTGTGTATAAATCTTTCTTTTTAGATCTTAGAGAAAAGTTGAAAGAAGCATTAAAAAAAGGGGGGAAGGCATTATGTGACAGTGAATACATTTGAGTCGGGGTTGTCGTACGTATTCCATATATGGTATTGGCTTACGCACAGTTAGACAAGCACATAGCGGCCCCTAGCAAGCCATATGAAGCACCTAATAAGCGTATAGCGGCCCCTAAAATCGTACCCAGTCCTACTTGTACGTAACAGTCAAAATGGCTGCCAACTCTCAATCACATGTAAGTGACTACCACATTTCGATAGTAAAAGATCGTGAACTGGACAATTTTATATTCAAAAGTGCTTGAACGAAAAATGTCCTCATGAGAGCTGCAGAGGAAATGGATTTCATTGCCCACTATGTCCTGATGACTCTTTATGTAAAGAAAACCCGTTGAAAATCAAGCAGCACTTTTCGACAGTCCACGTTCATAAGCGAGTTACTGATCATGGAGTTACTGATCATGGAGGTTAGAGTTAAGCTTTTTCAAAATGTCAGCCACATTACCATTGTTATGTGTGCAAAAATGGATTTCCCAGGGAAAAGGAAATTGCAAGACATCATTAAATCCTGTTGCTCATGATGAGGATGCAAACAGGTTGGAAGAAATGCAGGATATGTACATCAAGGTAAGCATTAAAAGCTGAAATAGCTCAATACAGTAAACATCATCTTCCTGCAAATTTCTGAATTTGTTTTCTCAGGATGATAAAAAGGAATATATGCAGATAAATTTCCATTCAGTTTTTAAAAGCAATGAAGAACTGGAGCTAAAAGTGAGAAAGTATACTCAAAGTAAGATCGCATGCCCAAGCTGCAAGAAACTTTTTCACCCAAACTCACTAAGCCAGCATGTACGGTCACAGCATTTATCTTCTCCAAGTAATGTCATATCTGCCCAGATAATACATTCTACTGTGAAATAAATGATTATTGCTTTCTTATGAATTGATATTTTTAATAATTATAGCTATCAAGATGAGGTGCAGAAAGTTCCGTGGTTTCGGCAACAAGCTCGCTCAATGCCCATCTCAAACACCTGCTGGTGTTGCACCTGTCAGGAAAGGTATGATTTACTATGACTTTCAAATTTCTTGCATGCTGATTGCCTATTTTTTATTGTCAATAATAGGAAAGACCGATAAAGCTGTCATCACCAAGCACGTGCTTTTCCTGTTGCTTGTTTTGATCACTAACAAGAAATGTATAGTTTTTCTTTTTGTTATCATAAAAAACATATAAAAACTGACATAATTACATATCTATGTGTATAAATCTGGATGTCAATTTATAAATTTGCTTATTTGATAAATTTTAGTGTTTTTTAACCCTATTTTTAGGTAACTGTTGTTCAAAAAAAACCTTAGAAATAATGAAAGATTTGACAAATACTGAACTGGGAACTTGTCATAAAATAAAGACTATTATATTAATAATGAAAAAGAATAATTAACTTATATTTCTACAAATCCATCTTGATTTAATTTATTGTACGTAGATAGGTACTCCTTGCCAGCTCAGAGAAGTTCACTTTTGTGATTATAATGAACAGTTCTCCTTATGAATGTTCCTTTCATCTTTAATTATTGCTTTGTCTTTCTTTTCAGCCAAAAACTACAGACGCAACAAGAACAGAAATCATGGTTGTGGAAATGTGACAAATGTTTCATCACCAGCTGTACCAGATACAAAGTACATCATTCAACTTTATAACTATTAATAATTTGCTTTTATGCATGTAGTGCTGTAAACGATCATGCAAATTCCCCCACTAATATCCCTTTTCACTGAAGTTCACATTATAGTGTACTTAAAGTAATCAGCGTTTAATTCTGCACCATTAACTTTAGACGTGCACATGTGCTAACTTGTTTCATCCCAATAGGACCATTTAAAACCAATTTCCCTATTCAGCTCAAGCTCAAGCGAAGCAGGAAAAAAAAGTTAGGAAATATCTTTCTCATAGTAGTGTAGCGCCGAGCCCACACCAGTGTTCTGACCAGGCCGCACCATTGCGGGAATCGCGCATAAAAAACAGAAATGGCGCACAAACTTCAACTCTATGCGCCTTTGATGGCGCACAAATAATCCAGAAATACTTCCTGATTGTTTACGAAGATGTATAGTACATTATATTGTCAATAAAGAAGGTAAAAGTCCACACAAAAACGACACAAAACACGAACATAGCCACCATCTTGGATTTCAGTCGCTAAAGAGGTCTAGCACTTGTCTGTAATGACTGATCTTGTTTGCTGAAGGCTAAAGTATGTCTTCCCAGCGAAAGTTGAATTCATGCCGAGGCTAGAGAATAGAGCTAGAATTCTAAAGAAGGGGAAAGCAAAGATAAGTACAGAAAGCAGAAAAAAAGATCTACACGTGTTTCAAAGTTCCTAGAAGCTTAAATATGCATGTCCTGTTACTAGTCAAAAAACTTCTTTGTTTTAATATTTTGGAAATAGCCCATCCAGTTTTCTAAATGGCCCCTAAATTTTGGATTGGTGGGCCCTTTGACACCCTGAAAGAAATTCCTGTTCAGAACACTGCCACACTAAACAACTGCTTTACGAGGAGTCCATGGAGGTTGTTCTCAAAGAACTGCATTGCATTAAAATTACAGAGGAATCAACCACTTGCCTAACTGGTGGCATTAATGCACTGAGCAAAATGTTCTCTTCCAAATATTTAAGGGAAGTTTCAAAATCATAAAATACTTTCTCTACAATTGTCACAGCTGCAGAGTATATATACCTCTCCCCGCAACGAGCAGGCCACCTCCTATTCCAATTCGCACCTTTAGACCTCATGAGCGCCTGCAGTGTGATCTTATTGACATGGCTCCAAAAAAGCACGGTTGTGTCATGGCAGCCAACCAGTGGAGACATAGCCACATATTAACCACTAAATGTTGTTTTTCAAAATTCTGTTGGCTGTTCCCTATCCCAACAAAGTCTGCAGCAGACGTGTATAAAGTGCTCAGGCTACTATATTTTACTTAGCCCTAGTTTATGAAAAACCTCTGTTGTCAGAGTAGAGCGCAAACACTATATCCATGAAATAAAATAAAATCGTTATTGCCTAACAGTTTCTATTTAGTGGCTATTAGTAAAGTTATAATGAGGTATTGTTTCCTTTGTAATTGATGATTCTTATAGTGACTAAAAAGCCACAAAATAAGAAATATAAAGAGGTGGCAATCTGTATCTATTTCAAGGTTTAAGTGTTTGCGCTCTATTTGTGTTTCAAAAGTTAATTTTTCCTTTCTTTCTTTAATAGAAATATAGAGGAAGATGCTTTCTTTGGTTCGACCAATTATCATCAAGTACCTGATGAGCCACCATCAATTTTGATGGAGGACGACCAACCCTTAGATGAAGATAAAAGGCCTCACGAAGTGCAATTTTGGAAACTAGAAGAAAAACGTAAAAGAGCATACGAAGAGCTTGAAGAATCCCCTCTACATATTACCATTTCCAAGGAAGACGTAGTCAAAGAGTTTACAGATAGATAAAGTATGCAACTCGACATCCTGGATTCGACGTAAATTAGGAAAATACCATAACCGGATATTTAGATAGCATAGAAAGAGCCATTGCCCTATATGCGACAGTGAAGTATCCCTCATTATGCGCCACCTAAGGACGACGCACGGCATGCAAGGAGCTGACCTGCAGAAGGCAAGAGATAAAAGCCGGGAGCTATTCCTACAAGAAGCTAGGGTTAGCGGGATTGGAACTTCAAAAAACCCCACCAAGATCTGCCCTTACGACGGCTACGGGCAGCTTGCCACGCGGCTGGACCGCCACCTCGCAACAGCACATCTGCTGAAAAAGGCTGACAACAAGGAGCTGTACCTGGCTTTGCCAAAAAAAGCGAAAACGTGGTGAGCTATGATTTTTGTCTTTACATTTTTTTGCTATATTGTTCACAAAGGTTGGATCATGCGGATCACATGCATATTTTCAGATCTAGAGATCATTCAATTTCTTGTTCTTTTGCATGTGAAATTAATTTGTTATTACAACAGGTAAATTTGTTTTTCACAGGTTCTTACCATGTGAAATGGATTTATATTACTAAAAAATGGATTTGGTTTTTACAGGTGTTTCACGTTGTTTCATATGTTAAGGATGTGAAATAGAGGATCATCTACACACTTCCTAGCCTTGGTATAGTCTGCAAGACTGCCTTTAAAAAGTTGTTTGCAATATCGGATAAAAAGATATGGGTCCTTTTGAAGGGAAACACAAGAACAATGCAAGAAGATTACTTCCAGCTATCGTCGAGTTAGTAACTAATTTCATCGAGGATTACACCAAGTCATTACCGGCGCAAAAGAACTGCAAACTATATTTTGACAGTAAGTACAGCTAAAGTGCCATTTGGAAAGATGTCACAGAACAGCATCCTGACCTTAAAAGCAATGGTCTCAAAATGAAGAACAAAGGCGCACCTCTCAGTTACTCGGCATTCAGAAAATTTTTATTGAAAAAAGTCCGGAAAGTCCGAGTCGACACCTGCCAGACCTGCGACAAGTATGCATAGAAAATTCGAGACCTTGAAAGGGCCATACTCATCATGGCAGTACGTTCCAGGAGAAATAGCCAAGAAGAACTTCTAAAACTTAAAACTCAAGTTGACCAACACCTAAGAGAAAGCGAAATTAGGTATGGTGCTATTTCTTACGATATGAATGTACTAGCCAGTGTTGCCAAATAATAGTTACTTTATTGCAAAAGGTCTACACCTAATATTCCAAATTCGAGTTCTCTTTTGCTCTGTGTTGGCCCTGATTGTGCGTTAAAATATTCAGAACTGAGAGCAAAACCTGTGGAATCGTAATCTAGTGCAGTGAACGTTGTATTGTTCATTTGTACACATTCCACATCAGGTCGTCACATGTCATTACCACAGGCTGTTACATGTTCTAAAGAATATATTGATATACATGCTAATGAGTCTAACTTAGAGCAAAACAGAACTCGAAACTGGAAAATTACCAGAACGTTGTTAATCGATCCCGCTCGACTGTTCTTTTTCTTGTAACGTTCTCGCAATCTCAAGGTACTTAAAGCCTGGGTCAAAAAAGCCAGTTATAGCACAAATCGTTTTATTTTTCCTATTTTCTCTTTCTTAGAATGATTTTCATATATCCGTGAAAGAAGAGGCAAATTAATGGTCGGAACAAATCGCAGATATAGAAGTTGCACTCCATTTCTTTCTTTTGAGAAGAACGAAGTCAACCCACTTCTTGTGGCGTCTCACGGCTTCTGGACGATCATCACCAAAAAACGGAATTCTGTGCAACAAGATGCCGTTCTTACGGCTGTTTTCATTACCACAACCCCCGACAACACAACGGTCGGGCATCTTAATAATAAAACATAAATTTATCTTTGATTTTCAATATTTTCAATAAGCTTCTGTAACACTACGAACATTTCTACTAGGAAAAACCCTTGAACTGTTGATCAACAAGTCCCGTAAATGAAGTCACAACAACTCGGTACCAATCCCTTTCAACAGCTCCGAAATGTTTCTAAAGGGAGCCCAAATCATGTTTTTTTGCCAACTTTGACCCTCAAAAAATTACACACGAAAAATAATTTTTGAAATTTTAATACCTAAATTCCTCTTTATACAACACAAGCTTTATTTTAGAATTGAAACCAGCGAACCCTGATATGCACTTTAATTTAGTATAAAATCTCCCATAAGATAAGAATTCATTGTACATTTATTGTACAGATTCTAGTTCTTTGATTGACGGCCGTTGAAATGCTGGTCGACGAAAGAGACATTAAACTTCGAGGGTTGCACTTCATTGATAATGGCGTGATACATTATAAGAAATGGTGTTTACTGCAATGCCGGCTTTACACAGCTGGTTCGTGGTGGACATTAGGTTCCAACCCCCTGCACGGTAACATGTTAACTTGCTTCCCTAGTAACCAAAATGCCGGCGAATTCAAAAAATATATTTACGTGAAACTTTGCTAATTATTTTTCCTTCAGTTCATTTTCTCAAGAAAAAAAACATGACAATTAGCTTAACACATATTTGAATTACCGAAATGTGAAGAAAAACTGCTTTTGTTGTCGTACTTATCGCCATCAGTGTTATTTAACAGCTAACTATTTTTTAGCCTACAAAATAGCCATCTTTTATTTATGTTTTTGCTGTTACTATACGACTACAAATGGTTACGATGAAATTGTTACGTCTACAGATGTCTTGTTTGGATTTTCACCTGGAGTTTATCAATAAATCTTGCCGAGTATGTGGCCATTTTAATGGTGAAAAGCGCAAAGAACAATTCTACAACTGCTCAAGTTTAAAAATTATAATAATTTCTTTGGTTTTTGGTGTAGACGTATCAGATGATAAAAAGGATGTTCACCCGAGTAGAATATGCAATAATTGCTATCCAAAGTGTTTGAATATATGTATATTATAGTCATTCTGCTCGTGTTGTTTGTAAATGCCATAGATCTAGACGCGATCGCGAACCAAGCAGACTACGTGTGAATGTTTTGAAACGACTATCTCGAAAAAGCAAAAAAATAAAGCGTTATGCTTGGAGGTGTTTGAAAAAAAACATCCCAAAGTCATCCAAGGTTTACAGCTATGTTATAATTTCTGGAGCACGAAAAAAAAGCAAGCAGAAAACAAATATCAGGTTGGTACAGAAAATGAGAAGAAGCCCAATTAATAGAACAAAAATAAATAAAACTTTTGTAGGACATGGTTACAATTCTAGTAAAAATAAAGATAGAAAGAAATATATCAAATACTTTAGGCTGTTTTCGTCTAATTTCCCATATGGCGAGTACAAAAGTGTTACTCATAAAGGTAGTTGTACAAAATACAAGCTTTGTAATGATATTGAGAAAAATCCTGGTCCAGGTATTCATGTTAATTCAAGCAATACTATACAAGCACCATACAGCCAAGGGGATGTTGTTGTATTTGTGTATTTGAACAGAATGCAGGGCAACAATGTGTGGCAATGAGTTTATGTGCTTTAATATACCACAATATGAAAGGAATAAACAGCCCTGATGACTTAATACAAATCCTGCATATTGGGGATCAATTATATAGCAGTTTGTCACATCTAGCAAGACAATCATTCTTACTGCTCACAGAATTACCGACAATGCTTACAGTATTAGAGAAAAACTACCACCTAGAATACAGCGAAAGCTACACTGGTACTGTACATGGTGAACCTAGCATTGAGGATTATCAATACTGTGTGGGCGTGAAAAGAGCTTTTGAGTCATTGATATCAGAACAGTATAATTCTTTTATTTTAACAGTTAACTGTATTGGAGTTGGTATTATTTACTGTGCTGATAGTGGCCATTTTAAAGTGTTTGACTCTCATGGTAGAGATGTTTATGGAAAGAGTCATCCTCAAGGGACATGTGTTCTGTTAGATGTATTGTCTATAGACAACTTGGTCCAATATTTTCAAATCTTGTATGGTATAAATGATCAGTATGAACTAAAAGGTTTACAGATTACATTATGCAAAGTAGTAACAAGCACCAAAGTTGAAAACCTGTCATGTGCAAGTACATCATCAGATCAAAACAAGTGTACTTTAAACCAGTGCTTTGTAATAGCTCTTTATTTTATGTGTTACTCAATCATTTCACCTTCCAGTTACTTGACGTCAAATACTTTAGATGCAATCATACAATATGGATCACAGCTTTACACTACATTCAGTAATGAGCATTGTTTAACTCCTGGTAAAGTACCAGACAGTGTTACAATTTTTGGTAAGAAGATAAAAGTAGACAAAAATGAAGTGAGTCATGGAAAATTAACTAATTTAGCTGAAAGCAGGATAACTCTAGAGACATTAATATTGAAAAAAATAAATGAAAAAACAGGATTTTTAATGTGGATTTCAAGTTACTGCATAGCTTGTTTTTATCAAAACAATACTAAAGTACAGCAAATGTTCTCTCTTTTTACATATCATGAAGGCAATTCACCTGCAATAAAACACATAAAAAATATCAGTGGTGTAAATAAACTTGTGGAGGCAATTATTAATGTAATTATCCAAAATCAACACGAGTGTGAGACTATAGAGTATGACATGCTGTTTATTCGCTGTTCTGGCGAAATGACTGAATATGAAAGAAAAAGTATTATGAGAAAACACAGAAAAAAACATGCATATGAAACCATGGAACCTGCTGTCAAAAAAAGATATTTAACAATGGATGCTACAAAAAAAAAAGAACTACTTAACAAAAGCAAAGAAAAGTACCAATCTATGGAAGCTACAAAAAAGAGACATCTACTTGACAAATCCAAAGAAAACTACCAATTCATGGATAGTACAAAAAAGAAAGAACTGCTTAAGAGACGGAAAGAAAAATACCAGTCTATGGATACTACAAAAAAGGAAAAGCTACTTGGTAGCCTTAGAGAAAAAAATCAATCTATGGAAGTAGAAGTTAGGCAAGATCTTCTTAAGAAAAGAAAAGAAAGAATGAAAGATAAACAAGCAAGCATTGACTCCTGCATCAATCAGTTTAAGAAAAAAATAAGACAGGACCCATATTTTATATGTACTCTCTGTAATAGAATACTTTACAAGAAATCAGTAACAAGGTGTGTAAATTACAATCTGTACCCTTGCCAAACATGTTTCAGTATTCAACAATCATTTGATGGTAAAGAATACATATGCAAGACTTGTCATTCAAAAATCGTAAAAGGAAAATTACCTTGTCAGGCCATAGTAAACAACATGTGGATGAAATACCCACACAACTAGCTTCACTAGAGAAACTAGAACAAATAGTAATAGCTCAACGAATAGTACTTGAGAAGATTATCATCATGCCCAAAGGACAACAGAGAAAAATTAAAGGAGCTATATGTAATGTACCTGTGGAATGTGATCAGACATTTAATCAACTTCCTCGTCCACCTGAGAGATCTGATATAATAATGCTAAAACTTAAGAGAAAGTTACAGTTTAGAGGACATGTTTACTTTCAAGCAGTGAGACCAGAGTTAATACAACAAGTTCTTATTTGGCTCAAGATACATAATCCATTGTACAAAAATATAATAGTTGATATGAACAATATACCTAGCAGTCTCACTGCTTTACAAGGATATGATACACATCATAATGGTGAAGAACAACAACCTATATTGAGAAATGCAACAACAGATACAGATACTGATCCTGCAGTAGAACATGATGCAACAGATGATGCACTGAATAGTGACAATGAAGAAAGTGATGACCCATTAAATGAATACAGGGCTTCAGTACATGAAACATGCTTACAATCACTTATCCCAAACTATCCTATTACTACAGATGACACTGACCAGTCAACAGGAAATGATGTCTATAGCATAGCACCTGGAGAAAACAAGCATCCTCTCTCATTTATGCTTGATAAACAATGTGAAGAACTAGCATTTCCAGTATTGTTTCCTAAGGGCAGATATGGGTACACAGCAGAACGACAAGTTCCAGTTTCACCAGTGAAATACTTTAATGCCAGACTTTTGCATTATAGTGGAAGGTTTGCAACAAACCCAGAATACCTGTTTTTTGCACAGTTTATAATTGAGCAAAAAAAAGTATCAGATAGCATTAATATTGCTTTAAAAAAGGTTCATGGACAACCACTCACAGCCTCTCAACTAAGAACTAACCCCCAGAGCTTAGCAAACCTTATTTGCCAAGATCAAGCATATTTATTTCTGAGGCAAATACCAGGAACACCACCTTACTGGCAGAAATTTATGTATGAAGTAATTGCAATGGTCAAGCAACTTGGTATTCCAACATGGTTTATGACATTATCTTGTGCTGATCTAAGATGGCCTGAACTGTTTCAAATATTAGCAAAAATACAAGGTAACAATCTTACTGATGAACAAGTTGATGCACTCTCTTATAATGAGAGATGTCAAATGCTTAACCTTAATCCTGTTGTAGTTGCAAAACACTTTCAATATAGAGTTGAAACATTCTTTACTCAAGTGTTACTGACAAATGCTAAACCAATTGGTAAAATAGTGTACTATGCTCTTCGTATTGAATTTCAGATGCGAGGGAGAACCTCAACAGCCTTAAATCAGAAATTGTTGAACCAATTTACCTGTTTATTACTGGAGGTGCTGGTGCAGGAAAGAGCCACTTGATCAACACAATCTATCACACCGTAGTAAAAACCTTCAGATATCCTGCAACAAATCCTGAAAAACCAACAGTCTTACTAGCTGCACCTACTGGAGTTGCAGCAATTAACATTTCTGGTACGACCCTCAACACAGCATTAGCAATACCTAAAAATACTGGTGATGTTCTGCCTGCAATGTCAGACCAGAAAAGGACACAAATGAGAATATCTCTGTCTGAGCTGAAACTAATAATAATAGATGAGATATCAATGGTTGCTAACACTTCTCTGCTCCACATCCATCAACGATTAAAAGAGATATTTGGTACTAATAACTCCCAACTTTTTGCTGGTATTAGTATTATTGCTGTTGGTGATTTATATCAGCTACCACCAATTCGCAGAAAATCAGTTTTTGAAAATTACAAGAATGATGCTTTTAATCTTTGCCACCCATGGCATGTATTTCAAATGATTGAGCTAACTGAAATAACACTATTGGGGAGGAACATGTGAATTTTATGTGAAAAGTATGTGAAGAGTATGTGAAATCGTTTTGCATGTGAAATAGCATGTGAAATTTTTGCATGTGAAATATAAAATAGTGTGAAATAGCATGTGAAAAGTAATAGGACATTTCACATGCATGTGAAAAAAGCAGCCCCTTAAAACAACCATGTGAAAAAATGTGTGAAAAGTTAAAACAAAAATTCACATGCATGTGAAAAAGTCATCCCTTGCAACAACCATGTGAAAAAATATGTGATAAGTTAAGATCGACTTTCTGTAAAAATCCACCAAACGGCGGCACAAGTCAAAAAATCGATTTCGCTCATATTTTATCCATAGGTAGCCTATAGTGTGAAATGAAACGTGCTGTAGTTAGCTTTTTAAAATATTGCTTTGTTTGGCGAGAATTTGAGAAAAACGATTTTGACCGGAAACGGCACTGAAATCGCCTTTCACAAAGGTCAAAACTATCAGATTCTAATGAGCCTAGCGCTGGAAAACTACGGCTCTGAACATCGTTGAAACACTATATTTTCTTTTTTAGTATATCTCTTCTTAGTTTGGCATTGAAATACTTCCATAATTTTATTTATTTTCGTCTGGAGAAAATTACAAATTTAAGCTATAATCGCCAAATTGTTTGTAAATAAATCATAGGGTCTGAAAATCGCTTACGTTTTATATGTGCTCTTCCTCCAAATTGCTCAAAAACTGTCTTGTAGGCTTTATAAGACAATAATCTTCCACAATATGAAGAGAAATCCCTGGGCAAATCATTTTGACTGAGCCGCTGGAGAGCTTTTTGATCAGCTATTTAGCAATCTTTTTGGCTCGTGGTATATTGCGTGACGTGACAAGCTATTTCAGAAATCTCTAAAAATCGACTTCAAGAATAGTGAAATCGATGAAGATTAAGTATTTCTTTCATTTCTAGAATTTTAAGCTATTATTTGGAAAATTTTTGGACTGTTTGTTTACCTCCGAGGTCATGAACCTTGAATCTTGCGTTACATTGTAGTCAACAGAAATGACCAGGGACTTCGCTGCGATTCCTGATCATAAATGGCTACAAAAGATTTTTTAATTTCTAGGCTTGCCGTAAAACATTTGTGCTTGCAGTCTTTCTTACTTAGTTTTAGCGAGCAAATTAAATATATATCAAAGATTTCGATGCAGGTTTGCTATTATTTGTTTTGGAACAAAATTTCATAAATGGGATTGCTGAGTGGCAGTTTGTACATTTTAATAAGGTGCTATAACTACGCACAAAAATCCCATGAGAATGTTGTTTTTATCACTATATTGCTGTGAAACACTCAAAATAAATCAGTAGTAAAATGGAAGCGCACTGTTCATTTTACACGCTTGTTGGAGGGCATTGTACCTACGTCGGAGAGACAGGAAGCACTCAACAGAGATAGTTAGTCTGTTAACGTGCACAAAAGATATTTCTTCTCACAAATCACTTTGGAGCTTTCAAGATGTTGACAATGAAGTTGATTTAATTCTTGCCCGTGCATCAATATTTGAACGCTCGGAAAACATTGAGTGAATGAGCATTTGTCCCTTCCATCGCCTCACTCTTGGAATTGGATGGAAAAGAAGTAGTACCAGGTGTAGCGTTCCTCAAATGCTATCTTGTCATGCCTGTAAAGCAAAATTACCAAAGGAGGATAGAGGAATGTCAAAAGTACTCTCTCACCAAGTAAAAAAACAAAGGGGTATTTTGATTCCAGTTGGTTCAGGTAATATCAAGTAAATCGATAACTTTTCATTCCTGAGAATAAAGACATTTAAATATTGAGATGAAATTATTTATGGTCAAGGGTTGTGCCGATCGTGCAGAGAGAAACTTCAAACCTTTACTGAAGTACAAGAAGATGAAGAACACTCAACAAACAAAGAGGAAGCAGAGGAAATCGAAAGTCTGATTGACGGAATGTACAACTTGAGTTTGGTAAGCAGCAACTAGTTTTCTTTATTCCACACCATTCAAAATACTTAGACCGCAATGCTTGATGGGTACACACCGTAGAATATACCACCAACTATATAACGACGCCCTTTCTGCATTCTGATTGGCCCGCCAATTTTCAATGGTTTGAGATAGATAAATGTGAGGCCGCTGATTCAAAGAACTTATTAAATGGGATAGGTTTGATGTTATTTTCTTCAGATAGCATTTGTATCCCATATTTCTTTCTTCAGGTCTGCTGACTCACAGTAAGTTTAAGTTAACTTGTGTGTATTTTTATATCAAGGTCGAGAAACTTCAAACCCTTGAAGTACAAGAAGATAAAGAAAACCTCCCAGTAAAGACAGGGAAACCGAGAGAACTTCCCGATTCTGTAGAAATCGAAAGTCTGATAGATGGAATAACCAACTTGAGTTTGGTAAGCGGCAACTAACCTTCTTATTCCATACCAACGAAAATACCTAGACCGCAATGCCATACAGCCAATTATATAACCAGGCCTTTTCTGGCTTCTGATTGGCCCGCCTATTTTCAATGGTTAGGGATAAATACTGTATGCGCAAGGCCAAATTTAAAAACTTTGACTATTTCAACTACAAAAATATATCTGAAATTATGCATGGATACCATTGATGACATTTTCTTCACGTAGCCTTCGTAATAGATTACCAAAAAAATATCAGTGGAGCTATCACATAAATTTTTTTCAGGTCTGCCGACTCATGTTGAGCTTACTTTTTTTTATCAAGGATGGTGACAAAAAATCAGCTGATTTCCTGGGAACTAGCACTCCAGCAGCCGAGCGACCATCATGTCTCTTTGAAGCCGATGTGCGTTTGGAAAGTTTGTCCCTGCATTCAGATATTTCAGATGATTCTACCTCGAAAGTGCGCGAGAAAGATAGCGCCAAGTATCACCTTAATAGGTTTTTGAAAAGTAGAGATATCAGCCCCGTGCGATCCTGTTTAGATAAACCGTGGAGTGAAGCTGGAGACCGGACCAAGCGATATTACGTGAGGAAAGCTAGCCAAGCCGTAGCAGCATCTTTAAACATAATAGCATCTAATGTTTCTGATGAATTGTGGCATTCCCTAGTTGGTTCAAAGGCAATTCAAAAGCAGATACCGACATCATCAAACGACGCTGAAAGTGTAGACAACGCCCTACTTGAATGCCTTGTCCAGTGTTATAATGAGGCAGATCAGTGGCATACCCGCAGACAGATACTATCTATCATGGTTGAGAAAATAAGCTACAAGACTCTTTGCATGTGGATCCCGGATCTGAGTCGATATCGCTATCAAATCGCCAAAAAACACTCACTAATTCATGGTAAGGGAGTGCCTGTTCCAAGACCGTGTCATACGAGAATGCGTGTTCCTCAAGAAAAATTGGACCATTTTATTTGCTTCATAACGAGCCAGCATATCATCCAGGATTTGCCCTTTGGCGAGAAGAAGCTCACCCTGTCGTCTAATGAAGTAATCACAGTACCCAATGTTATCAGGTCGATGGTTCCAGAACGCATTGTCAAACAATATCAGCAGTACTGTTCAGAAACCAAATTTAGTCCGCTAAGTCGGAGCACTCTTCTTCGAATTTTAGAAGTTTGTACAGCATCGGTTCGAAAGTCCCTACAGGGCCTGGATTATATTACGGCCTCTGGTGCGAAAGGCTTTGATGACTTGATGGAAGCAGTTGAAAAGCTAGGAGATCTGGGCATTGGTATGTCTTGGGCCAAAGAGAAGAAACAGCAGTTGGCGTTGTGCAAGCGTTATCTGAAAAGTGACTATAAGGTAATGGCCTACCACTAGGGAGTGGGATGGGTGGGGTAGGAGAGGCAGGGTGGTAGTAGAGTGGTCCATTAACCTCATGTATTAATACGTAATATTTCTGACCTTGACGATAGGTCCACATTTCTATGTCATCTGATGTACCAGACCACTGTCGAAAATACGCTCTAAGCGATCACCTGGACTGCGAGTATACCTTACCCGTAACCTTGCTTCAGATTCTAGTGAGATTGCGACAAGGTCTTACTTGCGTAAATGTTTATGTGACAGATGGAGAGATGGCTCTATAAAAAAACTTTCCAGATGCCATTTCTTTGCGCTGTTTCAAACATTTAGAGAATGATGTCAAATCTAAAATATCTGATTTAGGTCTAAAGGAGCACGAGCAAAAATTTCTACATGACATTGTTTACAGTGCAGATTCTCTGCTAAACAGCAAAGGTGTTGCATGTTTTGATACAAAATTCGTATCTGTAAAATCGTCTTGGTCCAAACACAGCAATTCCGGGAAATTTATTCTTTATGTTCAGTCACTTTCACCAGTCAACTCAGGCTGTTATAGGAGCCCCACCAATGAAATTTTACATAAACGATTTTATAAGAAACGGTGTTTACTGCAATGGCGGCTTCAGTGTTCACGCTAGAGCAAAATTCACATAAAGGTTCCCTTTCGCCATTTCAGGCGGATGTGGCGTTAATTAGTGATAGCGATAGCGACACCAACAGCCAAACGATCATGGTTACGCCAAGGAAAAGGAGACAGCGAAGAAATACCAGTGACGAGCAGGTTTTTCAAGGTGGTTCCCACAACCCTGAGAATATCAAAGGTTTGCAAGACGATATACTTTCTTCCTAGAAGTTTGTTTCCTTTTAAGAGCCTTTTTTTAGGGTGCCTTCCCTAATAACTCCCATCGACGCCTAAAACAAACGCGATGATACGAAACACTGAAGCGATGAGGCAAAATGCCGAGGCGATCGACAAGAGGCAATCTTTTCTCTACCATTTGGAAATGGGAAAGCAGATTGAAATCTTCAGCAAACGAATCGGAAGCCACACTATTCAGTATATCAGTATTTACAGATTTCCCATTCTTGAGTTGTGTAAGATGTCTTGCAAGGTAGGTATGAAGCGAATCAGAGAAGTTGCCGCTTGTTTCGACTGCACAAGTAAAAATAACGAGCGCTTTCCAAGCAATATTGCTGCAGCGCAAGCAGATTTACATTCTTTGTGTGTTAGAATACTGCTTCCAACAATCCCCACTGTCTACTTTTTACTGCAGAAGAGGCAAACATACCGACCAAATCTGTTCCACTAACAAACCTACAAGACATCTTTTGAAAGGCTGACCTCCTGCTTAATGAAACTGGTGCCATCATGAGGGCTGCATCTAACGAAGAACGCATGCTTACAGTCAAGAGCATGTACAGCATAGATCCGTCAACTGTAAAACTTCAGGTGAAGAACAAAAATCTATTCGAGTGCTCCTGCAAAGTGTACCATGGCTTGAACTTCTATGCTGACAAAATTGCCGTTGCAGAAGATAATGGTGTCCTGTTCGAGTATGTCGACGCCCTTAAAAAGAAGCTAGCTTAAAGAAAGTTCTAACAAAGTTACTACATTTAAGTCCTTGTTCTGACAACAACAGAAGAAAATGATGTCAAGTAGTAGTACTGGTATTCGTTACCACCCAATGATCATCAGATTCTGCCTTTCACTTGCTGCCAAGTCACCTTCGTGCTATAAAGAGCTGAGAGATAGTGGCAAGTTAAAACTGCCAAATCAACGAAGACTTAAGGACTATAGAAATGCCATCAAACCTCAACGTGGATTTCAGGCAGAGTTATTGAGGATTTGGAATCACAAACAAACTCATACTTTGATGTACAAAGACATGTTGTCCTTCTCTTTGATGAGATGAAGGTTATGTGTAACCTTGTATTTGACAAAGCTACTGGGGAACTCATAGGTTTTGCTGACCTTGGTGATCCTGACATTAACTTTGGTTTGCTTTAGCCTTCCCAGTGAGATGGGAATGCAAACACTAATGCGTGCTATCGTACTATTAATCTCTTTTATTAATCTCTTTGCACCCCATCAGTGTGTGTACTTCCCACTTGATCAAGACCACAAGAAACTGTTTACGTCACTCAGGGCATGAAAAATGTACTAGATACATGTAGAACGATGAGCAGTACATCTTGTGGCAGCATATCACACAACTTTTCTACCAAGATATAGAAAATGGGTTGAAGCTGCTGCCAAGACTTACATATGATCACATTAATTTAAATTCATATTCAGTTATGAGAGTAAACCTAGCTGCTCAAGTTCCGAGTTTGTCTGTGGCTGCAGTCCTACAGTCCTTTGGTCCAACAGACACACGTCCTCTACTACACGTTGTATCTAAAGTTTGTGAAAGATCCGCACACTCTCATAACCTGCAAAGTGGGAACAGGAAAAAAACTCTATTCCACTGAAGCTGCTTTACTACACTATACTGATGAACTGCTTAAGAATATGGATGATAAGATGATATCTGTTATCGTTTTATTGGACATGTCGAAAGCTTTTGATAGTATTCGTCATGATCTGATGATGTGTAAGCTTCATAAATTAGGTGTGTCCGATGCTGCATGCGCCTGGTTTGATAGTTATTTATCACAACGCAAGCAAACCGTCAAAATAGAGAATACCTCGTCTGAGACCTTTGCCCTTAACAGTAGGAGTACCATAAGGGTCTATTCTTGGACCTGTATTGTTTACTCTATATGTAAATGATCTCCTTCATGTTCCAAAACACTGCAGAGCTCTTGGCTATGGGGACGACAATAATTTCTATTTGGCGCTTCGTTCATGCCAACTCTTCGACGCTGTGACTGTTGTTAATAAAGACCTCAGGGGTATTTTGAGATGGTGCTGCTCTAATTCCCTATTAATAAACCAAGACAAGACAAAGCTGTTACTCATGGGTGTCCCGCAACTCACGAGAAGTATATCAGCCTTACCACCTGTAATGCTGCTTGGAAAGGAGATGAAGCCTGCTACTGTCGCAAACGATTTGGGAGTATATATCGACTGTCACCTTAATTACGATGAACACACTGCAAAAACTGTCTCGACTTGCATGTATTTACTAGACGACATGATCTTCAATGCTATTTCTAGGTCTGACAGTAGGCTGACCAAAGAGCATGATGAGTTACAACACCAATCACAATCACAATCACACTAAGGAAGACTTAGATATGTTTGAGGAAAGATTAATACAACCCAATAGTATTTAGAAGTGCTGAATTTTCAGTTTTGTTGTAGTTCAAATATTTTAGAAAAATAAAAATTTGATTTTAATTTTTATTTATTTATTTTTTTACATCTTAAAATGTTTTATCTGTGTCCGGCGTCCGGTCCGGTCTGCGTTTTACGGAGACCCTGGATATCTCTTCATATATATTAGGTTTTGCTTATATTTGCATTTAAAAAAAACACTAATTATACCCTCAGATGATATGGTCAATCTGGTTCTCCAGTCAAAGTATACGCATAAAACCCCACACAAAATACCTTTGGATAAGCCAAACAAGGCAGCATATTTTGATGAATTAAAGGTAAGTAACTATTACATATACAGTACATTACACAGCTGAGTTCCTATTTACATGAATCAATAAATGTAAGCAACATAATACATAATTCTGTACAACTCTTGATGACAAATTGATGCACATATAAGTTAAGCTGTTATTGTTCCGGATGATGATTAATTCAAGAAACTTTGCATTTTAACTAAATGTTGACAAAAAAAATGAACTATTCTTAATGATCGGAATGATATGCACGGTGGAATTTGAGTAATAAACCCAAAACAATAAATGTTAATGGACATGTTCATGTAGATTACGTAATATCTTAGCCATAAATACGGCTGTTAAGCAGAGGTATTGCATTCTTGCTCAGTTTTACCAGCAGTAAAAGACGAGGCTCTATTCTTTTTGGTGAAGCAACGACCCGGCGAATCGAATCATGGCTCAAGTACAGTACCCTAGACCTCAACAGAACCTTTCTGATCCAGGGAATCAAGATCAGAACCAAGATGGTCAACCCGTAGCCCAGAATCAAGGTGGTCAGCCAGTAGGTCAGAATTAAGGTGTGCAGCCTGTAGCCCAGAACCAAGGTGGTCAGCTTGTAGCCCAGAACCAAGGTGGTCAGCCCGTAGGTCAGAATCAAGGTGTTCAGCCCGTAGCCCAGAACCAAGCTGGTCAGCCCGTAGGTCAGAATCAGGGTGTGCAGCCCGTAGGTCAGAATCAGGGTGTGCAGCCCGTAGGTCAAAATCAAGGTGCTCAGCCCGTAGCCCAGAACCAAGGGGGTCAGCCAATCGCTCAAAATCAGAATGAACTTGAGGTATTATACTGCACGTTTGTAATACCGTAATTTTTATCGGGTTCTTCATAAAGTTTAATCCGTTCCTAATATCTATTTGCCTATTAAATAGTGATCCTAGAGAGATTGAACGCGGATTTAGACATAATATACGTCCGCAAAAGCGATTGAAATTTGTTATTGATACCCGTTATGGTAATAGATTTTCCACTCATATCGCTTGGAATTTCGGAACTCAGGCAAATCGTAATGATGCATTGTTAGCAGTATTGTGAATACTGTGGCAGGATGAGTGAATTCTCATCGGTATCATTGGATCCAGGCAGAATGCATGCATTGTTAGCAGTATTGTGAATACTGTGGCAGGATGAGTGAATTCTCATCAGAATAATTGGATCCAGGCAGAACGCATGCACTGTTAGCAGTATTGTGAATACTGTGGCAGGATGAGTGAATTCTCATCGGAATAATTGGATCCAGGCAGAATGCATGCAATGTTTGCAGTATTGTGAATACTGTGGCAGGATGAGTGAATTCTCATCGGAATAATTGGATCCAGGCAGAACACATGCACTGTTAGCAGTATTGTGAATACTGTGGCAGGATGAGTGAATTCTCATCGGAATAATTGGATCCAGGCAGAATGCATGCAATGTTTGCAGTATTGTGAATACTGTGGCTGAATGAGTGAATTCTCATCGGAATAATTGGATCCAGGCAGAATGCATGCATTGTTAGCAGTATTGTGAATACTGTGGCAGGATGAGTGAATTCTTATCGGAATAATTGGATCCAAGCAGAATGCAGGCATTGTTAGTAGTATTGTGAACACTGTTGCAGGATGAGGGAATCCGTACCGTATTGTTGAAATTCAGTAGGATGAATGCATATTGATCAGTATGTTTCAGCCCATGCAGTATGATCAGTAGTGTCGGATACCTATCGAAAGAATTGATTATGTTTTACAATCGCTAAGGACTAGTAGGAGAGTAAAATCACGAATATATTATTAGAACTCATTGCGTGAATCATTATGTGTAATAGCGTCTTGCACGGTACTGGAACGTTATTTTGGATGGAGAATTAATATACCGTCTGTTGTTTCATTATAGAGTTTAAAAGATGAACTCAAAAAACTGAGGGAGAAGATGGACACATTGATTACAGCTTCGGTGGACGGCATAATAAAGAAGATCACTTCCTATGCCTCGAGACCCTTAACAGAGTTTAACAAGCATGAGGTGTTGGAAATGATGGAAATACTTTTCCACACAGCACATGATAAGTCGGATACAAAAGTGGGTTATTACCGTTTGGCCTACCATACTATAAGAGGAAAGTTGGACCTCCCTAAGGAGCAGTTGCAGCAATTAGTGTTACGCATGGCTGGCGACAAGGATCATGAGAGAATTTATGACATAGTGGCCAAGGTTGAGAAACACAGCAAACCAATTCGTAATCGGTATCAAGACGCATCTCCCTATCAGAGGCCTCGCAACCCTCGAGGAGGGCCAAGACCAATAAGATGTTATGGTTGCCAACAATTGGGGCATATCAGAGCACGGTGCCCCTTGCGAGGATCTGACGTGAATAGAACCAAAACTGAGGGCCAAACAGAATCCGGAAAATAGAGGAACATTTACTTAGTGATCTTGTTAGCTCGTAAACACATGTACTTGTTCGAGTCATCTTTATTAGTAATTATATTAGTGTAACTCTTATATGATACACTGTGGTATAATAAAACACTGATTCTGGTAGTAGTAGTATAGATAAACTACCGAAGATAATAATAATAATATAAGAATATAAGAATAAAATATATATGTACTCTCTATATATATAGTAGTTGTATTCTATCGGATTCGGGTCTTTTGAGTGGTTTCATGAATATAGCAGGAAGTTACAGAGATCTTGATGGCTTTGACTTCAACCCCCTCGCGTATCGTGAGTCAAGGCTGTCATGTTTTCTGATAACTTCGGCGGGGCCCACCATCGCTAGAGATTCTGATACTGTGTTTGTCTTCTCTTGATATGTACAGTCCATTACCTGGTCATGGGAAGTGAATAAGGAATTTGATAACACCATGATGTCGCACTCTAAAACTGGAATTTCTAATCCAATCAAGTGGTTGGATTTCTGTGGGAACCCCGTCGAGGTTAGCAGAGACATGACAGCCCATGAAAAACTAGCAGAGAAAGTGGTTTCGATAGAGCAAGGAGAAATACTGGGAGACACCACGTGGTTAAGGTTTCGTGACCCCGGAAGCTTCCGGGCAGGTGAATTGCATCAACATAGTTCTTTTTGGCATGAGTTGGCCGAAAGGCACTCCTTTGCAAAACAAGAGGAAGTCCTTGGGTGGATCTGCCATAAGGTATCAATAATGCCCTATTTTCAGCACTTCAAAGGAGCATTTAAAGGAGAATTGTACGATTCCGATCTTCCACCTCGGAAGTTTTTCTGCAACAATATGTCGTGTCAACCATTTGTGGAATTTATTCAAGACACGCTCGGTAATCGACTAACCACTGAAGCTATAAGTTTATTGGGAAGGGTGGGAGAAGTTTCTCCCCCTCACCTTATCCTTCCGCTTACGATTGAACCATCCAAGCCACGCCTCTGTCACGATGCTCGATTTTTGAACTTATGGATAAAGGATATGCCTTTTTCATTGGACAAGTTGTCTGACTTACCACGTTATGTGCCCAAGAATTCTTATCAAACCGTGTTAGACGACAAGTCAGGTTATGACCACATTCTGTTAACTGACCCAAGCCGCACTTATTTTGGTATTCAGTGGGGAGGTTGGCTTTTCACGTATAACTCGTTACCGTTTGGCTGGAAAATATCGCGTTACGTGTATCACACTACGGGTCTGTTGGCAAGCAATTTCTTTCGCCCTATTGGAATCCCATACTCACTATATATCGATGACAGACACACAGGTCAATTACAGGTGCCTTTGACATGTGGAGAGTATTCCATGTTCGATTGTTCAATTGGCATGCACTGATTTGTGCAGTTGTTCAGACTCATATGATGACAAATGTGATAATTTATTCGTCTCCAGTGAAGACGATGAGAATTATATGGATGAAGATGATGAGGAAGATTACGAGAATGATAGCGATGCTGATGAATTCCTGTAACTGAAGGTAATTAAGCCTTGTTTTGATGTTTTAAGTTTCTGATCACGTGATTAGCATCCAACATAGCCTTTCCACAGTAGTCAAAATTCTGTTATAGTATTTTGAGCATATAGGCTTACAGAAGGAGAGGTTATGAGCATTTTGAGAAGTCAAGCTGCATTTCAATGAAACCACTTTCTGGTCAGGTGACTACTAATCTGATGAACTAAAGCTGTTTCTTAGAGGTTAGGTGCTTACCTCTGTTAGTTTCATGACTCAACATGTTTACGATGCTTTTTATAAGGAAAAAATATTTAGCCTCGTTTCCATGCTGGAAGATCAGGGGTCATTTTTTTAAAACCCCCTTAACAGCCAATCCAGTTGATAGAGTGTCAACACAATATTTTATTGTTCCCTAGGGTTGTATTAACACACTAGATAGCTTTCTTCAAAAAGTTGCGTGGGACATATTTTTACGACACTTGATGCCGGACTAATGAGGTATACCTGCACAGAGTAATCCACATCGGTATAAATCATACTGAAAGAAATTTTCTATTTCCAATTTAAAAACGGCCGGATTGATTGGTGAAAGGCATCGAGTTACATGCAAATATGGAAAAGACATTTAAATACTGAAGGTTAAAGCAAACCAAAACGTTAATTATTTTCATGGCAGTATACCTTTATTTGTTGTTGTTGTTGGTTTTTTGTTGGTTTTTTTTTTTTTTTTTTTTCAATAAGAATGGGAAAAGATTTAATTCACTGTATAATATACTCCTACAACATCTACTAATATTTCAATTATTTTTCAATACGCTCAATCAATTATTTGTTTAATAATAAGCATTCTTTTAATAATATTAATATTAGAATTATAATATTTCCATAGATTTCATAACACATTTAAGGAAAGTAGTTAATTATTAAGAATAACGAAACAAATCAAATAAGTAAATACGTCAAGAGCAAAATAAATAAATAAATAACAATGTTCTTACCAGTTTTGGTTATGTAAGTTGAAGTAAACAAGAAGGAATATCTGAATCATAAAAGAAAAAATGTTTAAATGCTGAGAAAAAATTGAAAAGTATTTTCATATCCCCCTCTACTCCACAGCAAGGCCAAAAGGTAAAAAAATGAGCAGCGCTGTCACAGTACCCCAAGAAATAATGGTAAAACATTTCTAATAACTTAATTATCGCAAATGGCTTAAGCCTAACAAAGTGGATAAGCCAACATTGTAGACATTTAAAATATTTTTACCAGCATAAAAAGCAAACTAAAAGTATTGAGAATAATAGCACGTGGCGTGCTATACTTCAAGAGTAAACCAGCAAAAAAAGCCTAACACAATAGATATCTTCGATAACTTAATGAAAACGATAGAAGTACTCACCAAAAGTGCAAGAAAAAGTCTTGCGTATGTGTCAGGGGTATCTAGAGAGAAGACAAATAGTTAGAATCCAAAGTGTTAACGGCAAAATGCGCGATAAAAACACCAGAAAAGCGTTAGAAAAAAGCGCAAGAAAGTTCGAAAAAACTTGCACAAGTTCAAGAAAAGAAGTTGTTCCTGAGTTTTGATATAAACATGTAAATGTAATATGAACGTAAGCGCTCAAAAATGTATTTCAAACTGGTTCAGAAAAAAGTATATAAAGGAAAAAATGGCAGTTTGAAAACAGCACATTCTTATTCGTCTCAAAAAGGTAGAAAAAGCGCATAAAAGTTAGAAATACTTGCACAAGTTGAAGAACAGAAGTTGTAAATGTGAGTTGATATAAAAATTTACCTGTAACATGAATGAAACTCACAAAACTTGAATTTTCACCTTCGAAAGACTGTTCGTCGAAAAAGAAAAAAGTGAGTTTGCAAAAATGAGATTCTAACTCGTCTAAAAATGGTAGAAAAAAGCCAAAAAAAAACGTTAAAAAAAACTTGCACAAGTTGAAGAACAGAAAATGTACATGACATTTGATATATAAATTTACCTGAAAGATGATCGTAAGCGCTCAAACTTATAAAGACTAAAAGTATTTCTGTTCTGCCCCGAGCAACGTTGGAAGAACGTTGGAAGAACGTGATCATTTCCAGACAGTCACCTGTCTGTGTTTACTGGTTACCGCTAGCAACACCAATAAGCAAGCAACTATGTATGAAAAATCGCGACTGCTGTCTCGTTTTCTCCGAATATGTGACATGTATAATTTTCTTTTTGGTATTTCTACTATTAGTAGACTGCAGCTGGGTGATTGTGAATTAGACGATGAATGTGTTAAAATAATATGTGACCTGCCATATAATTTTCTTTTTAGTATTTCTACTGTTAATAGACTGCAGCTGGGTGATTGTGAATTAGACAATGAATGTGTTAAAATAATATGTGACATGCATAATTTTCTTTTTAGTATTTCTACTGTTAATTACGGTGGCCGACAACGGTCATCCAAAGTCAAAACCACAAAATTGGTAAAATTGGTAAAGTCTAAATTCGTTTCTACGCAAAAGTCAAAGTCAGTTCTTCTTTTCTCTATTTTCGCTTTATTGATTTTCGCCTTTGTCAATATTCGTCGTTCCGACTTTCGCTTAGACGTGACTTTTCCTTTTGTGCATTTTCACTTTTTGGAAAAAAAACGGCAGGCGTTACTTGCTCAATACCTAAGGGAGACTGGCTACTTGTTCTCAGTCCCCCTCGTTTTAGTACGAACAGTACGACCAGCAACAGCAAGCAACAGCCAGCTTTGCAAACATAGACTCTGTTTGGGATTCCCTTGATCATGAATTTCTTCAAAAGGACATAAGGCGTATATTTCAAGAAAATAAGGTAATGAAATATGTATTCTTTATGTACTTTGTCTCCAAAAATTGTCGTATTTTGACACCTCCATTGCTATTCACGAGAATTGTTTTTCTTTTGCACGTGACATGCTAGTGCACGTGACATGCTAGTAATTTTCTGATACCATGGCATTATTTCAGATAGACAATATCGAAGCCTTTTTGAAGCTTGATAGCGAAGATTTGAAAATTCTTGGAGTGCGTTTTCACTCTGATAAGTGCAAACTACTGGGTCCGTATACGTTCCTTTGTAATTAGGGGAGGAGGGGCTGACTGATGCAAATAGGGGGGTGGGTAACTCATTTTTATGAAGGGAGAAAGGGGTCATGAAGTGGTTTATGTATGAACTGGATTGCAAAAGGGGGAGGGCATCACATTTCTCAAATGCACCAACCTCCTTCTCGAAAGTAATGGCCCTGCAGTCCTTTTAAAGCCAGTATTATAATATGTAATTTATGATGAATGTGTGGGCCATGTGATTTTATAAAAAAATGAATGATATATTTTATGATCTCAGATAAGCAAAAGGAGCTTTTATTGAAAGAAAGGGAGGCTGGCCACGGTGGAGGTACAGTTTGTAAATCATTTCTTTATATTGATTTTATTTAAATATATGGAATATATACTTCTTTTGATCACTAAATCAAAATTCACTAAAAGCATACATACAATTATTAATGCAATAGATGGTTTACTGCCTAAATTCCTTTCACATTGTGCCTGGCATACCTGTCCTATAGCTTAAGGTCACAAAGATATCCCAACATATTCTTGAAAATCAACCCCCTTTCTTGTTGGTTTTTGTAGGGTTACGTACTGACCTTAGAGGCTTGGAAGATGGTAAGGCAACAGATAGCCCATCACTCCCTGTACAGATAAAATCTAATATTAACCCATTTTACCTACTTTATTATCCTTAGACTGGAAAAAGATACAAGATTGGAGACGTAACAAGGCACCATTTGCCAAAAAATCTCATTCTTTGAAGTTAAAACAAAGGGTAATAGCTTTTAATCATTTTTATAATGACTGGTAATTTAAATCACTTATAATTCCAAGCAATGTCTATGACATAGTTAAGCTTTAATACATTTCATATCCATGTAGGAATTTTACGTAAGCAGAATGTGTTTTTCAAGACAAAAGAGCATACAAGTGGAAAAAAAACAAATTCCTCTAAAGGTTAGTATGTTTAAAAAAACTCACAATAGAATAAATAATTGTTTTAATGTTGTTTAATAAATACAAATTGTTTGAAATTATATTTTATTCACTACTTTCACAATAACCATAATGCCCTCTGTTTTTGGGGGGTAGTTATTGTAATTCAAATTTATTTGATTTGAATAACAATTTATTTCATTTGAATTACAATAACTACCCCCAAAAAACAGAGGGCATTATGGTTATTGTGAAAGTAGTCAATTGAGAATTTTATGTATCATTAATTAATATGTATTTAAAATTTATTTCTTTTTTTAGATTTCATGTGTACCAACTTTGCCTGAGGTCAAGCTTGCCTGTTATAATGCCTTTGAGAATGAAGAGCGTGTGACACTACCTGAGCATGTAGTGATCAATATCACTGACAACACCAAAAAGAAATTTATATGCAAGATCACAAATGACCTTCAACTAGAAAAAACCATCTGTATTGGCTATTTGTGCAAGGTACTGTGAATTGATTTGAAATCATGGCATTCCAGCTTCATCACTTAGACTCCTATGTTAGATAAACCTTGATTATAGAATAATTTGACTCAAAAATGATTAATTCTAAATTATACTGTTGTTTACAGGAAAAAGTGGAAACAAACTGTAGTAAAGAGGAAAGTGTACCAAAATCATCTGATGTTTTAAAATCTAAAGAGAAGACTTCTAGTCTTAAAAGCATATCCTGGACTTCAGTGTTGTATGGCACTGCAGACAAGCAAGCAAACTGTGCACAGAAAGACATGGTCCCAGTGTTTGCTAAAAGAGCACGAACTGTGGAAAAAGCGATTGAGCCATCAACACCTTTATGGAGGAAAGGGTGCTTTGAAGGGATACCAATTTATGACCCCAGTGACAAGCACACTCCAGAACAACCTCCACACACTCCATCCGATTTCATTTCTCAAGATAGTGATATTTCCTTTAAAAAACAAGGTAATATTATGGTAACAATATATAAAAAAGTATCAGTTACAGGCTGATATAGGATATCGACCTAGAGTATGGGGACAATAAATAAAATAAAGAATTATGCATGGAGAACATTCGGAATGCAGGTCTCATTAAAATCTATACCCCCCAAAAATATTCCATTGTTGACCTTAAGTATACTACTTTCAACAGACATTGCTACAGTTACAATCAGTGAGGACGATATTGAAGTGAGGGACATGATTGGTAAAGGGCAATTTGGTACTGTGCATAAAGGCACGTGGAAAGGAATGCAAGTTGCCATCAAGTGCATTGCAAAAGGGTATGGGGAACCAGATATGAAAGAAATAGACATCTGCAGGTTTGTATGAATAGAGTTTCCTTTGATATGTTACAGTACCTAGTTTAAGGCTTGACTAATTCAATTTTATACATACAGTTTCCTCCTGAAAATTTGAAAATTCGGTTACATTATTAAGTAAAAATAACTGACACGTATGCATGTACTGTAGTAATGCTATTTTAGTTAAACTGATAAATTCGATCTGATTTTTTTGCAGACGTCTCAAACATCCCAATGTTATCATGGTCCTTGGCTGGGTTGTTGGCGAAACAGACATTATGATTCTAATGAATTATATCAAAGGTATCAACCTAGCCTTTGCCATAGGATTGGCAAAATCAAAAAAAAAGGAGGTAGGCACCTAATTTGGAGACATAACATACTAATTACATATAATCATGTGTAGCTTGGAGGATGCCTTTAAAAAAGCATGAAAAAATCTCCTTTGAATACCCCAACAGGGAGGACAATGATGTATATTATTTATTTTTTAGTTAACTTAAGAATGTCAGGTTACCCATTCAACAATTAAATAGAGGTGATTGCGTACCATCTGATTAGCTCTCAGCAGTGAGATGTAAGTGTGAAGCACACTATTTTGATTTTTTTTTTTTTTTTTTTTTTGGTATTTTTATTTATTTTTTCTTACGTTTTCCATATATTTACAATACTTCTAAAACACAGAAAAAATAGACATACTGTATATATATACACACATACAGATATCATTATTTGCATAGCAAGGCAATGGGGCTAGGAGTGGCAAATAAGATTCATCAAATTGGCAATATAGGATTCCATTTTATTCGGTGATACTGTATTTTTTTTCTTTTTCTCTTGTGATAAGGAATTCGACTTGATTAGTTATTATTAATCTTACACCATTCCGAGTTGTAAATCATACTCTTTTGAATTGAACCAAAATTTAATAACACTGCATGAAATGGGAAATTACGAGGGACTAAATAACCTTATCAGCAAAGGATAAATTGATCAATGTCAATAGTGAAATGTTTTAAAGTTTTTTTACTTATGTCTTGCTTGTTTGCAGATAACACTTTTAGATGACACCTACAATGGGTACATCATGTTCTACATTGCCCAAGGAATGACGTATCTGCATGAAAAGGGTGTAATACACCAGGATCTGAAGCCTGCAAATGTTATGGTACATATCTCAAAAGATACATTTTGTTTCTAAAATGTACAGTAAGATATTTCTTTGTAGTAATCCTCACACCATCATGGTTAAGTGAAGGCAAAATATATTAAGAAAAGATTTGATATTAAAATTCTGCACTTTATTTCACTCTTTTTACAGATAGAGGACAAAACCTTGAAACCTATAGTATGTGATTTTGGTGTTAGTAAGTTGAAAGATGGCACAATGGTTACCAATGTTGGTGGCAGTAATGCTGGGACACTGGCTTACCAGCACAAAGAGCAGCTTAAAGGGGAAAAACCTACCATGGCTGTAGATGTTTATTCCTTTGGAGTAATCATGGGAGAGGTATACAGCAGGAAAAAAGCATGGGATGGGATGAATGGACGGGAGGTCATGAATGCCATAGAAAGGGATGAATATCCCACCTTTCAGGACATTTCCACTGGTGCTCAAGAAGTGCTGTCTCTCTGTTTTCAACCCCCATCAAACAGACCTTCTTTCTTAGACCTTCTTCCTAAATTAGAGTTGCTCAATGAAGTTGATATTTGGTAAAATATTTATTGAGAAAAATGCAATACAAGTGCCTCGTAAATCTCTGTTGCAGTTTCAAGTTTCAATACCCTACCAGTGAACTTTATGAATAAATCGGCCTCCTCCTTGAATGTCTGGGGAAGGTAATCAAGGTCTTGACCAAGGTCAAACTTTTCTTTCAAAAATGAAATGTCTGAATGGGACACTTCATGCTTCATATCTTGTGCACCTGTTGGGTAAAAAGCATTATTTTAATAATAAAAATTAATCTTGTTGAAATCTAAAAGTCAGCTTTGTGAGAAAGAAATACAAGATTATTCATTCCATTTTTTTAAGAAATTCGTTTTGAATAAAGATATGTTGGCAATATTTATGAATGTTAGCATGAGTAACATTTTATTATCTAGCTTACAGAGCAGTTCAGTTTTAAAACACAGTTCATGTTTTTTAGTTCAAATTTACTGTATATCCAGTTGATGAATATGTGTTATATATCTATATATAATTATATAACAATTATTGTTTGGTAGTTAGAAAAATACAATTCATTAAGTGGTATTTGTTAAGGTACATAAATGTAATGATTTTGCAGTTATTGAACGATAAAATAACTGATGAATATATTACAGTTTCATTGATGAAAAATATCCCCATAAAATATCCTTAGGTTTTATGTCTACTATTGCAAGGGAACAGAAGTTTGTACAACCATCCAGTGAAACAGGGCTTACCATGCATACTTGGAAGGTCAAACAAATCATTTGGTACTCCACAAGGACGGTCTTTTCATTTCTGGAACCTTATTCTGTGTGAGTTCCAATCCTCTTGTATGTCATAAGCTTCTCTTTGCAGAAGAGACATATAAACATAAAGCAGACATAACCTTCAAGAAAATGAAAAGAACAATTTGAGCATGACAGTGTCAAGTGTCAGTAACTTTGTTGGCATTAAAATAATATTTTACTTCAATAATTGTCTACTTGCCAAACAAAGCCATAAATTAAAACAAGGTAATACTTAGCTATTTTTTTAACTTACTGATGTAAGGTATTTCCTGGATTCCACTTTCCATCCAACTTCAACCGCTTGCAAAAAATAAACGTAAAAATTGATTAAACAATTGATGGAAATTTGGCAGTACAGTGCAAACACTATAACCATGAAACAGTACTAAATAAATAACACTAATTAGAACTAAATAGCACTAATGAAACAGTAGGAAACAATAGATATTTCAACTATATAGTGCTATTTAGCACTATTTAATTAATTACTTGTTTCATGCTTTTAGTGTTTGCACGTCAGTAGGTCATTTCAGTATTGTAAACATTTGTGGAGTTTGGGTAACCACATAAAGATGCAATAATTATGTTAAGCATACCCAGGAGTAATCCAGATGGAACTTGAAGCAGTCATTTGATTCTAACAAAGTACAAACCCAAAATGACAATGTAATAACACACCTTAAACTGATCAATCCAAAATTGAAATCCTTCTTCCCTGTAATGTCGCCAAAACGACTCAATGGGCTAGTAATTAAGAGAATGGGAATATTGTCAAAACTCATTAATAAACATTCAGTTAAATCCAAGGACTATAGAAGTTTGTTTACCTGATTATTTACTGAGGAGCCTTCAAAATAGCTGTCTTCTCCAGCTAAATCGTCTTTCCCATTTCTTCGTAAAAACATTTGGCATTTGCCAATTAAACCATTTTCAGTCCCAGGATCACATCTTACTCTAGTGGGACAACCTTTCAATGAATAGGTTGCCGGTTCCCAGGCCTCCTCCAAAATTTTCGACTTTTGCAAGGGATTATGGGATCGGCAGGGCGCAAACAATCGGCCTCAATGATATACAGTACGTATTAAAGTGCTACTACATATCATTTTCTAGTGTTTCTCATAATGAAATTGGTTTAATAACGTAAGAAGATTTTAAGAAATTTATCACAAGTTTGGTCTGCTATGGGTGGCGGAGATCACTGTGCAGTATTTGGATGTAATAACGACCGTCGATATCCAGAGAGACAAATAAAGCTCCCTCATGTCGGTGTCTTACGGTTCTATTCTCCGCGAAACAAAAAAGAGATCGCCGCTTGGGAAAAGCAAATCCATAGAGGTAATTACAAAGTCAAAACAACTACAAAAGTGTGTTCAAACCACTTTGAAGCAGGATACCGTTGCGATACTTGTTGGAATCCAACGCTACACATGAAAGGCTATCCAGACAATAATGTCAAAAAGAGGCCTCCTCCAAAGGAAAGAGCAACGATAGGAAGAAAGTTGAATAGCAAAAGAAAGTCCACTTCAAGGCCAGACGAAGACCTACCCTTAAAACGGCAGAATCTGGAGAGTCTTTCGACCGAGGAAGAGTCTTGTGTAAGTGAATGTGGAGTCGATCCAGAAGAATTACATGTGGCAGTAGAAGATAGAGGTTGCCAAACAAACGATATTCGTGATCTCAAAAGGAAGTTATTCATTGAACAGGCAACCAGAAAGGAAAATTGCTACAGATATACAGGTTTGGCAAGAGAAAGGCTTGATTTGGTTTTTCAGTTCGTAGTAGAGAAAGCCCAGAAATTGAGGTACTGGAAGGGGTCTGTTGACACTGTCACTTCATCTAAACGTAAGTCTCGAGGTGTTCAAAGGATTCTTCCAGTGTGGGAAGAGTTTATCCTGACATTGGTCAGAACAAGAAAAAAGTTCGATGTTCGATTCTTGGCAGACACATTTGGTGTCACTGAGGGCCAAGTTTCCAGAATATACACTACTTGGATTATTTTTCTTTCTGAGGAACTTTCATTCTTAGTTCCATGGCCAACCAAAGATGAAATTAAAAAAGCAATGCCACAAAGGTACAAAAAGTACCCTAATTTAAGAGTAATCATTGACTGTGCTGAACTTTATATACAGAAGCCTAAACTGCCATCCAGTCAAAAAATCACCTGGAGTAATTATAAGCACAGGAACACAGCTAAATTGCTGATTGGAATCACACCAAATGGTATAATTTCCTTTGTTCCTCCTCTGTGGACTGGCATGATATCTGATAAAGAAATTGTCAAGGCCACTGGTCTGATCAACATTTTAGAAGAAGGAGATGCTGTAATGGCAGACAAGGGTTTTTTTAATTCGTGACCTCCTGACTTTCAAGAAGATTGAGCTAATTTCTCCAGCATTTTGTCGTGGGCCTAGACTGTCTGCCAGGGGAACAACACATACTCGACGAATTGCTTCACTCCGTTCACATGTTGAAAGGTACATTTTAAAATTAAAACAATTCCGTATACTGTCAGGAGTTATTCCACTAGTCTTGAAACCCATGTTGGACAGAATTATTTTCGTATGTGCTGTACTATGTAATTTACAGGCAAAAGGAATTAAGAGCGGATGTCCCTAAATGTCAACTACCGCGGGAAAATCGAAAAAATTCGAAAATTCCTAAAATATTCCAGAAGAAAGCCTTTGTGGTTCTTATTACCAGAAAAATACTTTTAGGATATTCCGCTTTTTAAATAGCGATTTTTTAAATGTTTTGTAATTCACGCCTAAAACGGCGATTTTGAGAGGCGAATAAGGCCGAGTTTTACCGATGTACCTTGCCCCAAATTTCTTCAAAATTTTTAACATTTTGTTTTCTACAGGTGATTTGAAGTTCGCCTAACCTTCTTCGCTTGATTATTTAAAATTGGCATGCAACGAAAATTTTTTTTTGATTTTTGAAGAAGGGCCTAATTTATTCAGTTTTGACAAAGTCAAATATTGACCATTTTCGAAAGCATTAAAAGTCAACTGGTACATCGATTAGCCTCATAATATTATATGCTGTGGATAAACAATCGTTTCAAGAGTTTATTACCGAAATCCAAATCTCGGGCACTTAAAATGGGAACTTTTGAGAGATTTTTATGTACATAGTACTTTCACAACAAAAGTGACCTTTTGACCTGTCAAGCGATACCAGGAAATTACATTACTTCAGAAAAAAAAATTATGTACACACTTAAGATACTTGATAAGATAAACTGAAACAAATTATATAGAAAAGAATCCCTTTTGGAATAAAAAGGAAGAAAGAAAACGAAAGCTTTGTGGTAGAGAAACATACGGTTACATTTTTACGGCTTACAAGATCGACTGATAATAAACATAAAGTATGCATATCATTATATAAGGCCGAAACCGCGACAAGCACTTGAAAAAATAATGTTGAAGTGGTAAAAAAATGCCAGCTTGCATACTTTAAAAAACCTCACACAGCAGGCCAAGCAATCTTGGTTCTGAATAGTCCTGTGCATTTTTTTTTCTTTCTTTTCCTTTTTTTCTTTTCTTTTCTTTTTTCTTTTTTTCTTTTTTGTGCTGTACCGCCGACTGCCACTCAAGTACACAATTAGTCAATCGTACTCGTGTAATTATTGACGCAACAACACAGGAATTCTAATTCTAAGCAGCTATACAGTCCAAAGTTCCTTGCCATGGCCGTCGTTTGTGGATATTCTAAGTATGTAGGAGGGATTTGTGGCGCTAGTTCAGTTAATCCAGCAAACACAGAGTGTGTTCTCATTAATAAATGTAATCGAAACACTAAGAATCACCTGCGATTGTGTAACGTGTATGACGCGAACCTGGAAACAGTGTCAAATCTCCTTCTTGCACGAGCTGGTAAGTAAAATCATTTCTTTGTTAAAGCTGCAAGGGCACTAGTGTTTTATTATTGATCTTCAAATCATTCTCTTTCTTCAAGGGCTTTTTAAAGGTAATGATCAGCTGCATGGTGAGATAACCATATGTCCAAGACATCGAGAACAGTGTGGTATTAGGTGGCGTTCCAACAAGAAGACTTGCTCGTGTCCACCTGAATGGGCTTGCCATAGCTCTAAACGACCTAGTGGAGATCGTGGGGTGACTTTGTTACACTCCATACAAATATTCAGTGAAACCAACATTGTTGTTCCTGTTGGCTCTCGTAAGTAGAACGAAAAGGTGTATCAGGAAATTGAATGAATTGGAAATAGAATAACATGAAATAGCATTATAGGGATAAAATAAATTTTCACTTCAGTCACCAAGTTAAAGTTTGTGGCTTGATTTAGTTTTGTTTATACGCTGTTTATTTACTGATTCAGCAATATGCAGAAGGTGCAGATCGAAGCTTTCGGAGTTGGAAGTGCAAGAATCATGCAAACCTCATGATGAGCCTAGCTTTGACCTCGAATGTCAACAGGAGACACCTGATAAAGAACACCTGAAAGAGTTACCCAGCAAGAAAGAACCAGAGTCACAGGTATATAAAATAAAGAACCGCGTTGTTGTTGTTTTATAAAAGTACACATTATTTCTCTACTGTTTTGCGAATCCCCAACAGGAGGTAGGTGATAGGACAAAAAAAAAAAAAAAAAAAAAAAAAGGGAAGAAGAAAGCGGAATGCGCTCTGTCGGCAAGTGATCCAAAGGCGAACCCTTGGGAAAACTCTTCGTACTGTACGGCCGAAACCCCCCCCCCCCCCCCCCCCAAATAAAAAAATATAAAAATATTTTAAAAAAAGGAAAAAAGGCTTCGCGAAAAAAAAGGCGGATGGAAAATAAAATGATGCCTAACTGAGTCAAGAAAAACTTTTCTAAACTTTCCCGCTGCGTTTGCCCAACGCTCATAACTGCAAAATCTGGGCGCACGTTTTCTATATCTTCAGAATCGACGAAAGGTCTTGCTTTGCGGAAAGTTGAAACTTATTCACTGAAGATCTTTTAGCAACGCTATCATTGCTTACCACACTGCTATTCAATAATCTGACAAATTGAATTTAATTTCTAATATAGGAAGAAAAACAAAGTGGTGGCAGCTTCGAAGATGATCTATGTAGCGCAATGATGAATCTTTCCATAGAGGACGCTGAGTACGTGCCGCCTAGCGATCAAGATTCTTCTTCCACTGGTTCTTCATGCGAAATCTCCAGCCTCAGTACACTGTCTATTCGAAGATTAAAGCTGAATGAATTTCTTTCAGCATGCAGCGTGTCAAGAGTTTCTGAGCCTAAGAAACGATGGGTAAATGCCAGTATCAAAACCAAGAACAATCGAATATCTAAAGCAAAGGACACAGTGGTAGCAGCTTTAAAGGTAATTGCAGCAGAGGACACCGCTCCCCTTTGGAATGCGTTGAAGGCTTCCCAACAAGTAGAAAAATCTCTCAATATACAAAACACAGACAGCAAGTACCTGAAAGCTCTGGCGGAGACCTACAATAATGCAGCAAGCTGGGACACTCGAAGGCAAGTGCTTTCGATAATGGCTGATCTAACAACATTTGAAGAGACTCAGTCTTACATACCAGGTCTAACTCAGTACAGGTTTAAGATTGCGCGTGTCCATAAGTTACAATATGGTCGTGGGGTACCTCTGCCTTTGGGTAAAAGTCCACGGATGCGTGTCGAGGAGAACCAGCTGGATCATTTCTTGTCATTCATTACCAGCCCGCACGTCGTGCAAGATCTTCCATTTGGACAGAAATACCTAAAATTATCATCTGGTGATATCCTTGAGACCCCAAATGTTATCCGAGCAATTATTACTCAACGGATAGTACAACAGTACCAGCAGTTTTGCTCAGAGTCTGGATTTACTCCATTTGGAAATTCAACGATGCTTCGCATCCTGTCTTGTTGTAGTGCTACCATCAGAAAATCTCTCCAGGGACTTGACTACATTGCGGCTGAAGGTGCAAAAGCATTCGACGATCTTGCCAGCATATTGGATCGACTCGAAACTTCGGATGTTCAAATTGAAAATGGCGTCCTCATGATCAGAGATTATAAGAAAGCACTAAAGGAAGGAAAACAATATTTGAAAACAGATTACAAGGTAATATCAAAAAACAAATTTAGTGCTCTTAATTATTTAGTAAGCTCATAAGGAGAGCTGTCTCACTAAATAAATGAAAAAGTCACTCCCTCTCCTCCAGATACTTATGCACATTTACATGGGACTAGATTTGCGCTACCTGCGAAAAATGTTATATTAGTTTATTCATACTCTGAACATTAATCATACTAACAGACACGTCGCTCTTTAGGTCCATGTTTCAGAATCTTCGAGCATCGGAGATCATTGTCCTATCTATGCTTTGAAAGACAGTAAAGATGAAGCCTTTGCATTGCCTTGCCCACACAACCACGATATGTATTGTCAGGAATGTGAAGCATTAAAAAAGACATTACAGTCCATAGAAAATGCTGTAAAGCTTGCTAGTTTTCCTGAAGATCAGCATGATGATTTAGTATATTCTTGTAGCCAGGCTATTCAAGCTATTGAAGCGTGGAAGTCTCATCAGCTGAGGTGCATTAGGCAAGACGTGGGTCGAACAAATGTCATTGAAAGCCTGGATGACCATACCATCTTGATTACATGGGACTGGGCTATGAAATTCTTGCCCCTTGCTTACAGAGAATCTCAGTCCGACTGGTTTGGAAAAAGAGGCATATCTTGGCACATCAGTGTGGTCGTTAGAAAGGTACAAGACACATTAGAACAACAGGCCTTTGTACACATTGCTCAAAACTGCTCCCAAGAAAGCTTTGACATTCTACGAATCATCCAGCATATCCTCTGCACACTGAAACAAGAACACCCCGAGTTAACGAAAGCCTTCCTGCGACAAGATAATGCTGGATGTTATCATAGCTGTATGATGGTAACAGGCTGCCTTGGAATGAAGTCTGAGACCGGTATTAGTGTAGAAAGGGTTGACTTCAGTGACCCACAAGGCGGGAAAGGTCCCTGCGATAGGAAAGCAGCAAGCATCAAAGCGCACGTAAGGAGATACGTCAATGAAGGCAATGATGTTAAAACAGCTCATCAGCTCAAGGACGCAATCCTTTCTAATGGTGGTATTAAAGGCGTACGTGTCGCTATCGTAGATTCAAATGTTACACAAGATGTCGAAATTCTGTTTGAAAAGTGGGCCGGTATCAGTTTGCTTAATAATTTCCAGTACGCCAAAGGTGCAATAACTGCTTGGCGAGCCTACGGTATTGGTAAAGGAAAGGTGATAGAAGAAAAATACTTGAAAGGTAAATAATGTCACAATAAAAGAATTTTTATTTCATCAAGCGAACAAATACTTTTGCAGAACTAGATCCATAGTTCCGTCATATTTTATAATCATGTTGTATATAATTCATTTTATTTTCTCATCCCTTTTCTCACCCTGTTTTGCCGTTATATATTGCCTTTTAATGACAGCTAATGAAATATTCCAGCTGAAAGAAATTCTCGTGAATACAAAGCTACAGATAGGCTCATTAAGTTAGTTAGCATTCATGGCATCATAATTGTTGTTTTCAGTACCAAGCCTAAAGACCTACGAGTTTGAGAGCCTTTTTTCTAACGGAGATTTTACAGTCGTAACGAAGGCTGAGCAGAAAGAAAAGCAGAAGAATCCAATAAATCACCTGACACATTGCTTTGTTCATTTTCTATGAAGGAAGCTTGCAATAATTGTGATGAGAACTGCAGCAATAAGGCAGGAATTATTTGACTTTTATAAAAGATAGAAACTTTAGTGATTATGTCATCCCAAAATTTTTTGTTGAAGTCAATTTCAACAATGTGTATGCCTTTATTGGTGTATGTTACAAAGTCACATGTTTTAAGTCCCGATACAGCCATTTGAGTTTGGACTTGAAAGTAGTATGGATGTGATGTCTTCAGCTCCATTTTACCATCAGCATTGTAGGTTCCCCCTACATTATCTGTTAGGAAAGCTGCTTTGGGGTCTAGCTCACTTCCAAGAAATGGACATTTAATTTCCACAACTCGGGGCTCACAACATTTGCATTTTCTGATCCCATCAGGGCTTGCCCCAAGCCAGCTTTGATTTTCGCTTACAAGAAATCCAGTTTCCTCCAATGTCAATTCATGATGAGTTCTTCGTAATATTTTTTTGTAACTGAGTTTTGCTTCACACTCTTTTTCTATGCCATGCTGAATTTGTTTGGGAGGTTTTTTGAATTCCTTTGGCTCAGACAAGAAATTATGCACAGTGGTCGATACATCGGTATCTGGATACTTTTCCAAAGTTTTCTGTCTTGTATAAATTGATTTAATTTTTGTTGCAAGTTACCATCAAATGTCTCATTTCCATCCAATTTTTGTTTTCCCTCTGTCCAATAGTGCACTCATTTATGGCATCTCTTTCTCCCTCTGTCAGCAATAATTGATCAAAAAACACTTTTGCTTGTTCTTGAACATTGGTGGCTGAAATAATATTTTGTGCAACACATGCTTCTGCTTTTGATGAAATAGAATTGAAACATATGTTTTGAACTTGATCTGTTGGATTTTCATTTGTTGACACATTTTGGTTACTGCATGCTTGATCAATTTCTTCTGCAGGATTAGATGACAGAAATTTAAGAATTGCTGCATCAGGATCAATTTCAGAAAGCTGCTGTGAAAACTTCTGTTTGGCAGAAAGGGCAGTGTCATTCCTTAGCTTCTTTGGTCTAGGATCAAAGGAGTCTACCCATGACTCATCACATGGAGTTACTTTGCGTTTTCCTTTTTTTGGTTTTGAATGTGAAATATTCATCTGGTTAAAAGGTACTGGTTTGTGATTTAGAGTGGGTTTAGGGTTCCAATATGCAGGAAGAGAAGTAGAACATATTCTGTTATTTGAAAGAAAGTCATCAAGTTCAAAGAGTGCAGCACCAAGAAGCCTGCAACCCTGGTCTGCGCCACCTTTGCATCTACAAAATGCAGAATAAATTGACCCATTGGGTTGTAGAATAAACCAAAGTTTATAGTGTTTCATACCCTCTTGAGTAAGTTCTTTCTGTGTGGGTATTACTTCACCAAAAACAACATGAAAAATGGCTCCATCATTATCCTTCACAGATTTTGTGCCCAGGGATCTAACATATCCATCTTGGAAAAGAGTATATTCATCAAATGATCTGAAGGATGCCAATTTTTCTTTGTCATATTCAGCTTTACTTAAGATAAGGTGGTTGAAAATATCAATTAAACCAAAAGGGGGAAGTCTCAAAAAATCAGTTGAAAAGTTTTTCATACTAAAAGGATCTGGAACAATTTTTCCTGCTGGGAGTGTCAACCTGCTGTTCAAGCATTGGCTCAGTGATTCTTTCTCGAAGTTGGGATCTGTTTCTAGATTCATACCATGAGCAGCATTAGCTAGAATTATAAGTTCTGACTTGTTGTGGCCCGAAACTGTAATACCTCTAGTTTGGAGATAGTCTTTCAACTCTTTGATCTTCATTTTTACAAATTCAGGTTTCCCATTCTTAGCATGAGGAGGGTTAGAAATAGTTGATGTGTCATTGGCCTGTTTTGCAGGAATTTTAGCTTTCTCAGTTGGTCTGGGTTTTACAGTAGGAGTAGATTTCACACTACCATAGGGTTTTGAAGGGTTGGCTTTCTCAGTTGGTCTGGGTTTTACAGTAGGAGTAGATTTCACACTACCATAGGGTTTTGAAGGGTTGGCTTTCTCAGTTGGTCTGGGTTTTACAGTAGGAGTAGATTTCACACTACCATAGGGTTTTGAAGGGTTGGCTTTCTCAGTTGGTCTGGGTTTTACAGTAGGAGTAGATTTCACACTACCATAGGGTTTTGAAGGGTTGGCTTTCTCAGTTGGTCTGGGTTTTACAGTAGGAGTAGATTTCACACTAGCATAGGGTTTTGAAGAGCTGGCTTTCTCAGTTGGTCTGGTTTTCGCAGTTGTTTGTTTACATGTACTTTTGACGTGAGAGCTGATTTGAACAGAAGTAGCTTGTGTAGTCGCTTGTTGTTGATTGTTTTGTGGACTTGGAGTTGTACAGCAGGAGCCTACCGTTGTTAGGAGATTAAAATGGGCCGTGGCAGGATTTAGATCGTGCAGAACCAAGGTAATTGGACAATGACATGCTTTGTTGCTGGCAAGCACAAGCGAAGATGCTGGATGTAGTTTCAACACCGGCGGAAAACGATTCCATTTTTTTTGGGACATCGAGAAAACATAAATGACTCGCTGAAAAAGTGTTGCACAGGCTAGAATATCAACTGTTTCTGCCCAAGTTCCCGAGAGTGTACTTCTAGCAAGATGAAGAGCAATCGACGGAGACCGGAAAAGAAAGGGCTCAAACTTGTCAGAAAAGTGCGCCATTACCTGATTCACGAAGCTTCTGATTCTAGCGTAATTTTTGTCGCTCGTTGTTTCATGCCATAAAGAAACTGCTCGATAGAAGCAATTTCCATCTCCATACACCACGATTTCCTTTCGAAGAGCTCTATTCCACATTTTAAGAAAGATATAGTTGTACTGTGTAAGTAAGTATTATATTTAAAATTTCCCGGCTTTGTTTGCGCCCTGCCGATCCCATAATCCCTTGCAAAAGTTGAAAATTCTGGAGGAGGCCTGGGAACCGGCAACCTATTCATTCATAAAATCAATTTCAGTTTTGATTGGCAATAAGCTAATAAGGCAATGAGATACTACAGCATTGTACCCTTGCAAGTACCTTCAATCTTCTCAATTGATTCCATGAAATGTTTTAATGTAATCCAAGGGTCTTTGTTTGTGACAAATACTTTAAGCCATAAAAGCTTCCTGCTATAACCTGAAGAGAAGATATGTAACATCATTTTACAATAATGTATACACTATCGTAAAAACATACATAGTATTCATGGTTAATACTCTTTTATGAAAGATACTGTAGGTTACATCTAATAATTTTAAAAGGAAATCAAACACCAACAGAAACATTACCATCAACTGCACCATGGGTATAGAAGCCCCATGTTGCAAGTTTATCGTTACCATCGATGTGCCAGGTGTAATTTGGGCCCTGAAAATAAATACATATATAAAAACAGTATCAAATGCTATTGTTTTATCATGGCAAAGGTTGGTTTAACAATACTAACAAAACCACAAATTATGTAGAACATCACTCCAATGTGGATACATGTTCATTTCCAAATAGCCACAATAATGATAACTCTACATTTTACATTAGGGTTGAATTGAAGTATATAAGTAACAGCACCTTGGAATAGTAATTAGGATCATGCTTGCGTTTGTGTGCTGGTGCTTGCTTCTCAGCTCCAAGAACTTTCATGCAGGCAGCTACTTGATCCCTTTTAAAAATGTAAAATTTATACAATTAAATGTAAATGTTATGTTAGTTCCTCCTGTAAAGTAGAAGTTCCAAACTTTGTTTTGCTAATCTTCTGAATATTATGGATTCCACTGTGTTTTATTGTACAGTAGTTTACTTTTTTACCAGAATTCCCCTTCTCCTAAGTCGAGTCCACATCATTCTGTAGCCTAACTTGCAAGCACTTCCATCCATTTCATTCTATTATAAAAAAGAAGTATAAAGTGACCTTTGATTGAAGAGTTGCATAATTTTTTATTATTGTAAAAATGACCTTGTACTTACTATTATGGATAAAAGAACATCCTTAGGACGAAGGTTTGGGTCATGCCTAACAATTCCTTTTTCTCTCAGAAACCTTCTGAGTTTGCTTTCTCTAAATAAGCATATAACATAGATATACATGATCAGCTAGGCTACATAATTTACAGCTGTAAAAGTGGCCACTTTATAACAAAGGTTGTTTGCTTAAGTAATAAAGGTCTCAACAAGAGATCCAGAGTGTTTTACTCACAACTACTTCAGTTGGGACTTTTGGAAAGTGGTAGGTTAATAGAGGTTCCATTGTATATTCAATAATCATTTGCATATGGCACCGCTCATTTTTTTGGCCCTAGTAGGGGAAGGGAGGAGCTCAGCCATAAAAATGGAAATTAACCAAGGGTTTGGGCTTAAAAATATATATAATATTTAAAGTGAAATAAAAACAGTGCTGTCTGAACAGTTAATTTGCTATTTGTTACGAAAAAAGTGATGGAATTTAGAAGGTTTTAAATACCCCAGAAGTGGGTTGGAAGGGGGGGGGGGGGGGGAAGCTTGAGAAAAATGATATGTTAGACACATTAAGCTTCCCAAAACCAACCCAACCCCGATAAAAAAAATGAACGGTCCCTAACAACCTCTCAACCCTCAGGGCTTAAATCTTAACATTGGTAAATTTGTGGACTTACGAGCAAGTGATATTGCATTTGATCTGAAGAATTTTTAACAACGTCTTCATGGGTTTATTCAACTGGATCTGCCTTTCCAAAAATTGTACAACATCTGGCGGACAAAACAAACCAATAAATAAACTGTAAACTACTACTACTACCACTACTACTTATTTTCTTTAATGAGAAAACGATACACAATAATCCCTCAGAACAATCAAAGCTTACCTTCCAAATCACCTTCTGTATCCGCCATTTTGTTCGTACTAAAACGAGGGGGGCTGAGAACAAGTAGCCAGTCTCCCTTAAGTATTGAGCAAGTAACGCCTGCCGGTTTTTTTTCAAAAAGTGAAAATGCACAAAAGGAAAAGTCACGTCTAAGCGAAAGTCGGAAAGACGAATATTGACAAAGGCGAAAATCAATAAAGCGTAAATAGAGAAAAGAAGAACTGACTTTGACTTTTGCGTATAAACGAATTTAGACTTTACCAATTTTACCAATTTTGTGATTTTGACTTTGGATGACCGTTGTCGGCCACCATAGTTAATAGACTGGAGCTGGGTGATTGTGAATTAGACGATGAATGTGTTAAGATAATATGTGACATGTATAACTTTCTTTTTAGTATTCCTACTGCTAATAGACTACAGGCTGGGTGATTGTGAATTAGACGATGAATGTGTTAAAATAACATGTGACATGTATAATTTTCTTTTTAGTATTTCTACTGTTAATAGACTGCAGCTGGGTGATTGTGAATTAGACGATGAATGTGTTAAAATAATATGTGCCCTGCCATATAATTTTCTTTTTAGTATTTCTACTGTTAATAGACTGCAGCTGGGTGATTGTGAATTAGATGATGAATGTGTTAAAATAATATGTGACATGTATAATTTTCTTTTTAGTATTTCTACTGTTAATAGACTGCAACTGGGTGATTGTGAATTAGACGATGAATGTGTTAAAATAATATCTGACATGCCATATAATTTTCTTTTTAGTATTTCTACTGTTAATAGACTGCAGCTGGGTGATTGTGAATTAGACGATGAATGTGTTAAAATAATATGTGACCTGCCATATAATTTTCTTTTTAGTATTTCTACTGTTAATAGACTGCAGCTGGGTGATTGTGAATTAGATGACGAATGTGTTAAAATAATGTGACATGTATAATTTTCTTTTTAGTATTTCTACTGTTAATAGACTGCAGCTGGGTGATTGTGAATTAGACAAGGAATGTGTTAAAATAATATGTGACATGCATAATTTTCTTTTTAGTATTTCTACTGTTAATAGACTATAGGCTGGGTGATTGTGAATTAGACGATGAATGTGTTAAAATAATATGCGACATGTATAATTTTCTTTTTAGTATTTCTACTGTTACTAGACTGCAGCTGGGTGATTGTGAATTAGACGATGAATGTGTTAGAATAATATGTGATCTGCCATATAATTTTCTTTTTAGTATTTCTACTGTTAATATACTGCAGCTGGGTGATTGTGAATTAGACGATGAATGTGTTAAGATAGTATGTGACATGTATAATTTTCTTTTTAGTATTTCTACTGTTAATAGACGGTAACCGGTCATGACGCCCCCTTGTCATGACGCCCCCACATATACCATGACGCCCCCAGTCTGTAGTACCATGACGCCCCTAGTCTTTATTAACACTTATTTAATAAGAAGTTTAACGATAATAATATAGCGCTACGAACCCGTGTAAATCGAACACTATTGGAGTTGTTCCACGATCATTACGGTTTTAAATAACTCGTTTCTACGCTTCGCATATCCACGAGTTAAAAACGATACCAACAAGTTGGCGAACATTAAATCTCTGTAGTTAAGCGAAGTACTTCTTGAATTTTGTCATTAATAATTAGTTCCAGAACATGATATAGCTGAATTAGGAGTTAAAGAACATCATTCAGATGCATTAGGAATCCAACCATAATTCTAAGACATGTTCATCGATCAAAACTTTTATTTCGTACGATCAAGTCACGCTGTTGTTACGAAGCACTCTCAACACGGCCCGTGATCAACATTTCGGAATGCCTTTATCGGCACGAGAAACCTATAAAAAATTCTTCATATTTAAAGAACATTTCGGTGCATTTGGAGTTCTAGAACATCATTTCACAAAGAACATTAAAACTTTTTTGTAAGAATTGTTTTTGAGACGCGCATCTTTGTGTTTCAAACTCTTTTGCCATTTACACAAAATGGATAAATATGTCTATTTCGATAGCTATTTCAAGTGATTTCAGCAATTGCCGGGAAAACCAAAATATTTCTTCAAGGCTTCTGTTTACAGAATAGGTTTTGAAATTACAAACGGAAAGTTGAATAAACTCAACCTCGGAAGTAAATTAGACAGTGAGTCGAGGAATCCAAAGTAACACCTCGCTGTATTCCTGGGTGTATTACAAACGCGATGCGTCACGTCAACGTATCACGTTTGCATTTAGATTACAGTAATATCATAGTTAAATAGTTAACTATGATAATACGGTATGCTCTTTTGATTCATTTTCCATTTTGTAGCTCTAGAATATCATTTTAATATGAACTCTGAAATTTATCTGTAATGATTGTTTTTGAGACGCGGTTTGTGTTTCGCGTCACCAAGCGAAGACTTCAAACACGGAGGAGTTGTGTGACAACAACAGTGTAATGACTTGAATGTGGCAAACTACCCGATTTATGTGAGCAATCTTTGCTTGCTTTCCGAAATACTTATTAAAAACACACGTTTCTCCTCCAAGAAAGTTTATATGAATAAGGAGGCTATTAAAATAGAAGAAACGTTACGAATGAGTCAAAAACTTTAGACGCAAACGAGTTGCTGTGACAACATACCCAGCAGTGAAAAGACTTGTAAAGTGAAAACGGCAAACTACCATTTTCGTAAGAAATCTTTGCTGATTTACCAAAATATTTAGCAAAAACACACGTTTCAAAATTACGAATAAGTCAAAAACTTCCTACACCAAAGAACTATTAGGTTACAAGTCTGCGAACTACAACTGCTGAAAACAACTCGTTTGTTCGAAAACAACTCGTTATTCGTTCGTGCATAGTTTAATGGTCGTGTCAAAGGTTTTGATTCTTTCGCAATGTTTTTCTTACTTTATTCACCAGCACTCTCTTTCTTTTGTGGTATATTTTCGGTGTCAAACTTTTAGGAGAAAGGTTTCAGAACTTATGCGTAAGCGAAACAATAATAAGAAAGATCACTAGCGTTCTTACGGCAACTACAGCCTACTAACTTGAATTACGAATAATTTATCGGACTTACGAAATTTTGTTGTCAACTTTTTTCCTTTTCGTTATTTTTTTGTTGTTCTTGGATTTATACTATGAAATGTTGTTAAACTTCTTATTAAATAAGTGTTAATAGAAACTAGGTGCGTCATGGTTTACGCTGGGGGCGTCATGGTAGTACAGACTGGGGGCGTCATGGTATACGTGGGGCGTCATGGTATACGTGGGGCGTCATGGTATACGTGGGGCGTCATGGTATACGTGGGGCGTCATGGTTGGGGGCGTCATGACAAGGGGGCGTCATGACCGTAAACCTAATAGACTGGAGCTGGGTGATTGTGAATTAGACGATGAATGTGTTAAGATAATATGTGACATGTATAATTTTCTTTTTAGTATTTCTACTGTTAAGAATGCAGCTGTGTGATAGTGAATTAGACGATGAATGTGTTAAAATAATATATGGCATGTTGCCTGGTACTAAAATAACACACCTAGGCCTAAGGGGTAATAACATGACAGACGTTGGTGTTCAGTGTCTGTGTTCAGTATTCATACTTTTTGTTTTAAACATATAACAAAATGAGTATCTATATAATAAGATAATAAAATTAGTAGATATATGTCAAATCCTAATAAAAAATTTAAAAAACTTTAATCAAATTCGTTATAATGAAGGGCTCAATGCGAGAACAGCCTTTGTGACTTTTCTAGGTAAATTTCAAACTTTTTTTAATTCCAACAAAAATATCACGAAACAGCCTCTTTAAATCTAAATATCATAATTTGCTAATTATTTTTTGTGATTTCGACTGGGAAAGATGAAAAATGCTCCTTAGTTACAATTCAGCTTCACTTGACAATCGATCATTCGTCATTGAACTTGTACTTATTTGCATATCACTTGATGTCGTTTTGTGATTACATTAACAGTTTGTTGTGTTTTCAAGCAGAAGCTTTAATTCAATTTTGTTTCTATAATGTGTCTAATCGAATTTATGAGCATATGAACATGGCGTTTTCTCAACTAAATCTTCCTTTTTCCGTGTTGTGAAGCTTCTTGTAATGAAGATCAGATCCCTAATGGATGAAATGGCTTCCTGGTTTTTATTTTTTTAGCACAGATCAAGGTTATTTTGAAAATGTCACGTTCTTTGGATAAAATTAATGGCTCAAATGTATGTTCTCGATTCAAATACGACATATCAGTTTGATGAGTATTAGATATAGCAACATTACACATTCTTCTAAAACTTCTTTGCGTTTAATAATATTTCGATGTATTAACCCCGCGATGTCCATATTGCGCAACATGTGATTGCAGCTTCGGAATTTCGAATGTTGAGACTATTTTTCTATCATATCCAAAAAAGAAAGACCAGTTTCTTCATCAAGAAATGATCATAATAATCAAGCTTTCGGGCACATGGCTCATGAGAAATAGAGTCAAATGGATAAACCAACAACATTACTACAAAAGCTGCATACGAACAAAATATTAGTATAATTAGATTTTCTATGATATGGAAACTTTATAGCCGTCGAACTATATACTGTACAAGTAAAATTAGAAAATTAAACAACACATTAAATGATGTCTACAGATGATGATTACGATGACGATTTTTGGTTTTTCTTTACAGATACCAAACGAGTCCAATATCCTAAGGGATGGTTGTCTTATTGACCTTTGTGGAGCGGTTCTGATGTGAAGGACATCAGAAGCAGAGCTTTCAATAGAAGGCAGCAAATAGCGATTTATCGCTGGATACTTCTGCCTAAACTGCCGCCTATTTTAGACTTAATAGTACACATAATTAATAAAAATGGGGACTAAAATTCCATTCATTACCAAATAAAGACATATAATAACATCAGTGGATTCAGCATTCTTCGGAAACGTCTTTATTTTGGTTTGTATCGATGCAACAAAACCCGCCACATACACATCTTTCGAAATGAGTAGTTGCCATCTTGATTTTAGAGCACAAAGGTCTCTGCGTGATATAACAGGCTTCCTGTGGTAGCTAAGACCAGCTGTGTTGCAAACAAACAAAATGGCGACCAAGCATGATATTCGATCGTTTTTGTTGTTTTTGTTTTTTTTATTGTATAATAATCATGGTAATAATTCTAAATAAGAGCCAAGTTTTTACAAAAAGTTTTTTTTTTTTTTGTTGTACTTGTTCATCTTAATTCAAATCATCAGGTGACAATGGCGTAGACAATGGCGAATTTTACATTATGTAGCTGTTCATATTAAGTTGAAATTGATGCATAAATCGCTGGAAAATGCATTTCTGAGGTTCTAAGTTTAAAAATTTCTGGGGGGGGCATACCCCTAGACCCCCCTAGATAGCTGCCTGTGCCACTGCCCCCTACTATTTGGGAATAACCGCTTACTCCAAAAAATATTGAAAGCTCTGCATAAGGCATGAAGGAAATACCTGTGAGTGAGAATCACAATGCCATTTCCATTCATCCTTTCCTATACACAAATCTATATTTTTGATTGTTTTTTATATTACAGACTGAAGAAATTTTTCCTTTATATTTTTGTTAATTCACTAGATGGAAGTTTCAACAAATAAATTAATTTAAAAATTTTATAATATGGATTTTGAAAGTTACTTAGTTAATAATCGAATGATTATTACTTGGTTCAGTACTGCACTTTATCATAATTTTGCATAATTTTTTTTTTTTTTTTTGCTGATGATATATCAACAGGTAATATTATAATACGTGAATCATACAGAATTTTGTAGGAAAAAAATCAAGTTTCTTTGGATGTAAAGCATAAATTCATGAGGTTTTATGCTAGAAATAAGTTCCATTCTTATTCTTACACCTATGACAAAGGTAATCTGTTATTTCTTTCATTTTGATTTTTTTGACACATTGTCCAGCGTTGCCGTGGAAACTTACATGATCTGTCATGCGGGTGATAAAATTTGAAAAATCATTTCATAAGTAGTAAAATAATGGGTCATTTTTTGGGCTTTAAGTCTCTGCCCATTAAACTTGATTTTTTTTATTGAACAGGTGTTAAAAGCATGAAATATTCTTGACATGTCAGGGGTAACCCCCCCCTTCCCCCATCCCTCGGATATGCGACAAGAATAGGGTTAACAGTTGAAGTTCATGATATTGCCAAGATGCATATATATATTCAACATTCTTTGCTATTTCAGGAGTATTTCTTGAGTTTTCATCGGGGAATTTCATTTTCACAATTATAAATATCACACATGCTTTGGAGCTTTGTAACCAATTCTTCACTTTGGATTGTTTTTAAGCTATGCAAATTATAAGGAATCTTTAATCAAGTTTTTCATAAAGTGTGCATCTCTTCTTTGTTTTACCAAAACCAGGAAAGAAATAAAAAAACTCTGGGGCTTTACTCTCTTAAATATGAATTTTAGGAATGTTTTTTTAATGTTTTAGTGACAATTAAATTTTAATATATTGTTTTAGTGGCTACTGCCTTGAAGAGGCGAAGCCACTATGTCATCGAGTTGTGTCCGTCCGTAACAGTGTGTGGGACTCAGCAAACGTTCGGAATTAGTCGAAAGGGTTCGAGGCATTGTGATTAACTTCGGAACCAATAAGCAATTATTATCAATAATAAACAAAACAATGAACAAACATCGGAACCAATCAATGCTTGAACAACAAAATCTCGCTGTACTCCGATTATTGCCGAGGGGGATGACAACTGATTACGGCCTTGGAACCTCGTGGTGGGAGACTCAACTGTTCATGGTTGATTGTTCAAAGTTCAAATAAGTGAAGTGTTTTTATTAAATTTTTCACTTTTATTTATCACAATTTTCATTTGGTTTTTCTGTACTATTAAATGAAAGGTTTTGAAAGTGTTACTCAAATTTTAGGCCGATTTTTACTCCGAAATTACCAGGCAGGAAAGCGAAGACAAACCTGGCCGAACACAGAAATGAGCTTTGTATGCAGACAAAAAATTCCTTTATTGGGAAAGCAAAAGCCTCTTTGGAGGATAATTGAGCCTCTTCAGAGGATAATTGAGCCTCTTTGGAGGATAATTGAGCCTCTTTAGAGGATGATTGAGCCTCTTCGGAGGATGATTGAGCCTGATGTCACGCAACTGATAACCCCTCAATAACAAAGAAAGAAGTTGTAAAATACCTTGAACTACTTCTTATTTTAATAAATTGTGTACATATACGTTAAATGGTCTGCTTCGTTCTACATTCTACAGGTTTCTCAATATAAAGCTGGCACTATAACACTCTGCCCGCTCAAAGAAAAATTGATGTAGTGACCACAACAAACAGACAATAATATTTGGACATTTTCAACAAAACTTGGGAACACTCAAAACAGCTCTTTTGACATCTCCCTCCAAAACATTCAGCTCCCAGCCCGGCCTAAAACTACCAAACACAAAGACAGGAAACTAGTGCCAGGGCAAGCCATAATATGAAAACAATAACTACAGTAGTGTACCTAGTTGTATGCCATTACGCACATGCGTTCCAGAAAAGTAAGAGTTAATTACCGAGAACGAAGGCAATAAGCCATATACATCGCCATGTATAGGCTTATTGCGGACGTTCGAGATAATTAAGTATTCTCTTTCACCATACTCCATATTATGCCCTTATTATGCGTACTTTCTTGCGCATGCGCAAGGCGCCCCCGTTTTAAAGATCCATTATTACGCAAATTAAGAGACAAGGTATATAACCACGTGCAGAGCCAAGACCAAGCCTCTTCTTTCTTCGTGCTATCGCACTAGGTAAGCCTTCGTTTTGCTCTCGCTTCGTTTCACTTAAGCGAGTTTTTCCTAAACCATTTCTGTCTTTATTCTGTATATATTTTGTCAGCCGATGAGTATGTCTTCTGACAAGCAGAACACCAGTAAGTCCTCTTCTCCAAAACGAAAGAAAGTTGCCGAGGAAGATGAGTCTTTGCTCTTCGATGAAGAGATGGATGATACTCCAGATATTTCAATACGAGCCGACTCGGCTCTGTTCAAGAAGGATACTTTGCTCCAACTGCATCATCATCTGGGAATTGATGAGATGTCTTCAAAAATTTACAAGCTGACTCAGCTTATCGAACGTTCAAGTTCTGTTCCCGACTCGGGACACGATCCAAAAAGTTCTAGTAAAGAGTTTGACCCTAGTGATCCACTAGTCGATGACCTTTCGAGTTATGATTCTGACTCACAAGCGGATCCCGAAGAGTCTGAATTTCCACCGTCGATTTGTGATGTTAACGAAACGAAAGGTCCTAAAGTGCTAGATTTCCTAGCCAAACGAGTGAACGAATCGTTCACCTCGAAGCCAATGGGGGATAGAATGAAACCTCTTGTGGATAAATATCGCACTCCCGAAAATTGCGGGCTATTGTGCGTTCCACGAGTAAATACTCCACTTTGGAACGAATTGTCCCACAGGGCCAAAACGGCCGACTTAGGACTTCAAGAGGTGCAAAAATCTGTTGTCAAGACTGCCCAGGTAATAGTTTCACTTACTGAAACTGTGATTCAAGCCAAGAAAAAGAAAGAGCTAATGAATCCTAAAGATCTTGTGGGCTCGTTGTCCGAGGCCATTTCTTTCATCGGCAATGCCGGTTACCAAATGTCATTAAAGCGCCGAGAACATCTTAAACCCGAGCTAGGCAAAGGTTATAAATCATTGTGTGCACCATCCACTCCAATCTCGGAGCTTCTCTTTGGCGACGACCTGTCAAAGAATGTAGACGACATCTCTAAAGCGAACAGGATTGCCACAAAAATTACAGGAAATGATCGAAGTGGAGGCAATCGAAAACGCAAACGCGAAAACTACAAGCCTAGGGATCATTTTTTATCCCGAAGAAACCCGAGTTCATCTGCTCGGGACAATCGCGACAACTACGAGAGCTACAAACCACGACGCCGCCCGTTCAACCAGAACAAACCCCAAACCAAAACACAAGATTCATACAAGGACAAGTGACCAATGTAAGTGTCACACCTTCTATAACAAGTTGTACAATGGCCGGCAATTTAGCTCTCAAGATTGATGAATGGTCTAGGATCACTTCTGATTGCTGGATTTTGCAATCAGTCAAGGGTTATCGACTCGAATTCGAGTCAATCCCGAAGCAATTCAGAGCCCCAAAACAACGCTCTTTACCCTCAGATGAGTGCGTGTTAATCCAATCTGAAATCCAGAAGTTATGCTCTAAAGGAGCTATTGTAGAGACTAATCATTGCCCTAACGAGTTTATCTCTACTTTGTTTCTGGTACCGAAAAAGACAGGTGATCTTAGACCAGTTATCAATCTTAAACCTTTAAACGAATACGTTCGTAAGATTCGCTTTAAGATGGAAAGCATCGACTTCGTAAAGCATCTATTACACCCAGGAGATTTCATGGCCACTATTGACCTTAAGGATGCGTATTTCAGCATACCTATAAACCCTCAAGACCGCAAATATTTGCGTTTTTCCTGGGATAATTTGCTCTACGAATTTACATGTCTTCCTTTTGGCTATAGTCTAGCTCCACGGACTTTTACCAAAATCCTGAAACCTGTGTATGCTTATTTAAGAGCGAAGGGTATACGTATTGTGTACTACATTGACAATACCCTCGTCATAGGCGCATCTAAGTACCAATGCCTTAGTCACACCCATCAAGTTTGCGAACTGTTAACTAGCCTGGGTTATATTATCAACACTACCAAGTCCTATCTCGAGCCATCTACAACAAGGTCTTTTCTCGGATTTGAGTTAAACTCAATTCAGATGACTACTTCTCTCTCCGAAGAGAAGGTCGACAAAATTATTTCCTATAGTAAACGGCTTTTGGATAACCCTTCGCCTTCCATCCGCGAAGTCGCCCAGGTTTCAGGACTCTTGGTTTCAGCCTTTCGCGCTGTCAAATATCTACGCCTTTTTTATCGCTCTATTGAAATGTGTAAATCACAATTGATTTCCTTCGGGGCGTCTTATGAGGACAAAACTTCATTAAGTGTTCAAGCTCGTTCAGATCTCCATTGGATTATTGACAATATTGCTGTCCACAATGGTCTCCCCATTGTGTCCCCTCCACCAGACGTCACAATTGATAGTGACGCGAGCAAACTGGGTTGGGGTGCATTTTGCGAGTCACGCAACACCGGTGGACTCTGGTCAGTGAATGAAACTGACCTACACATTAATTACCTTGAAACACTTGCAGCTTTTTTCGCTCTTCAGTGTTTTGTTCGTGAGCGCCGCTCAGTTCATGTCCAGCTGCGCATTGATAATACAACAGCTGTTTTTTACATCAATAACATGGGTGGAATTAAATCTCCCTCCCTTAACAGTTTGGCTCGAGAGATGTGGCAATGGTGCATTTCAAAGGATATTGTAATCTCTGCGGCGCACGTTCCGGGCCTAAATGACCAAAAAGCTGATTTTAATTCTCGTCACTTTAATGACAGAACTGAATGGAGCCTTCACCCTACCGTATTTGGTTGGCTAACCCAAACCACGTTTAACCCAGATATTGACTTGTTTGCGTCCCGCCTAAATACAAAGCTAGAACACTTTGTTTCGTGGTCGCCCGACCCCGACGCTTATGCGTGTGATGCCTTCTCGTTAAGATGGCACGACTTAAATGGATATGCTTTTCCTCCTTTTAGCCTAATACCCAGAGTTCTAGTGCATGCACGAGCGGACAAGATTCCTCGTCTCCTGATAATCACACCTGTGTGGCCTTCTCAATCCTGGTACCCGACAATGTTAGAGATGTCAATCGCTCGACCCATCCTACTCCCCAAGTGGCCGAACTTGCTTATTTTGCGCCACAACAATCATCTACATCCATTACGAAACCAACTCCAGTTAGCCGCTTGGACTATATCAGGCAAAAGCTCAGCAGTCAGGGAATTTCAGCAGGGCCTGCCGAAGTTATCTGCCAATCATGGTCCAAAGGAACTGAAAAACAATATAGTTCAGCCTGGCGATCCTGGTGTAGCTGGTGCAGTTCAAAATCGCTGGATCCTTTTCAAGCTCCTATAGAAGAATTTCTGAACTTCCTCTACAAAGTTTACAATGACGGTAAAATGTATAGTACAGTCAACACCTACCGTTCAGCCATATCTGCCACTATTGAATCAGTATCTGGTCGTGCAATTGGATCACATTACTTGGTCTCACGATTCATGAAGGGAATCTTCATGGGAAGGCCTCCGAAATCTAAATACAATACAACTTGGGACGTTAGTATTGTTACCGCCTATTTAAAATCTTCAATGTCACCGTGTTCGTCACTTAAATTGAAAGACTTGACCCTTAAAGTTGTCACTCTAGTCGCCTTGTCTACGGCCCAAAGATGCCAATCTCTTCACAGCCTTAACCTTTCAGACATGAAAGTTCTCGATGACAAAATCGTGTTCGTCGTAAAAGACCGCCTCAAGACTTCACGTCCAGGCAAACCTAATTTACGTGTTGAAATTGCTGCTTTCGCTGAAGACTTAGACTTGTGCCCGAAAGCACATTTACTCTCCTATATCAAAGAATCGCAGCCCCTGCGTTTCGCAGGACAATCTGTAGTAAACCCATTATTTATTTCATATATCAAGCCCCATAAGGCAGTCGGTTCTGCTACTATAGCTCGTTGGCTTAAACTAGTTTTGCATAACGCTTCAATAGACACGTCAATTTACAAAGCTCATAGCTTCAGAAGTGCAGCGACGTCCAATGCCCTTTTCAAGGGAGCATCACTAGTAGATATTCTCAAACATGCAGACTGGTCTTCAGTCAATACGTTCAACAGGTTCTATAATATACCTATTGTTCGAAGCGATCAATCATTCGCGAATTTAGTCCTTTCATAAGACTAGTTTAACTATACAATTCGTTGTAAGAATTCAGATTTCAGATTACAAGAATCTCAACATTTGCAATCTAATAAAAGTAATAGATGATGAAATGCAAATCACAGTCTTATGCTATTTATCATTTGGCATCATTCTTCGAACACGCATAATAAGGGCATAATATGGAGTATGGTGAAAGAGAATTGAAAATTAGACAAAAGGTACACTTACCTTGCAGGATAATTGTAATTCTCTGAGCCATACGGAACATTATGACCTTATTTTCCCACCCGGTGTTATGATTACCTGGCTTTAGCTTTACTACCGTACTTGGCACTCATGGTAGTCCTCTTGACCCACCCTGATCATGTTTGATGCCAAATGCTTTTCCTTCCTCACATTTACACAAAGAAAGAAGAGGCTTGGTCTTGGCTCTGCACGTGGTTATATACCTTGTCTCTTAATTTGCATAATAATGGATCTTTAAAACGTGGGCGCCTTGCGCATGCACAAGAAAGTACGCATAATAAGGTCATAATGTTCCGTATGGCTCAGAGAATTACAATTATCCTGCAAGGTAAGTGTACCTTTTGTCTAATTTTCAATTTTATTTATCAATTGAGAAGGTTTTCTATCAAATGTTGCTCATTATAAATGCGAACGGTCTATATATAGTTATTAACAGGGTTAATAACTATATATTGACCTCACATTTATAATGAGGGTCATAATAAAAATATAGCCTTGTGAATAACAAAGAAAACCGTGTCAATTGAGAAATAAGGGGAGGGAAATCAATAAATATATATACCTACTTGCAAAAACGTTGTCATAGAAAAACATGACAAGTAATTTAGTGAGAAACTAAATTAAAAGACAAAAGAAGATCAATTTAGCTCAATTGCAATGCATACCTCGGAGAAAATCCTGGGTATACCCCTCAACGCGGACGAAAATATATAGATTACACTTGCTTCCTCAGCAAACCCGTAAAAACATGTTTGTTAAAGCTTTCCAGTAAAAAGATTTCCAGTTTCGCAATTCTTCGTAGCCACATGCGCTCATCAAGCGTCTATTTTATAACGTTGGTATCCTAATATTAAATTATGTTATTGAACTTGATTTCTCCTGGAGGTGACCTAATATTGACTAGTATTAGTAAAAACCTAACAACCCCAACTGTTTTTCTTGTGCAACAGAAAACACACCTATTTTTTTGTTTGGCCTTAGTAAAACTTCCAAATCACTTAGCAGATGTCACGAAGAAAGCATTTACAAGAAAACTTCAAATAAGGGTGAGAGTGATCGTGTATACTGAAACCAGTCAACTGCATGAAGAAGACAATTTTTATCAATTCTTTATAGCAAGAAAACCCAGGAAAATTCAAAAAGGGAAAAAGAGCCACAAACCGAGAAACGTAATTTCAAGAAAAGGTACTTGAGAAAATTACAATTAACTACACATTCCATAATATAATTTTTAAAAATGGATCATTCCAAGAAAAAAAGAATATTTTCATGAATGGTGTATTATAAAATGAAGAAAACTACAAACGTACTTGCTGGTCAATTTACTTAACCATCAGCATGCACCTATCTTACTAAGAAATCTTTTTCACTAGATTCGGATGACTGGTTCTTATTGGGCTATTCCATTTAATATGCGCACCCCCCCTATCGAGGATCATAAAATCTTAGCGTAATAAAATCCTCAGGGGGATGGGGTGTAATAAAATCCTCAGGGGTAAGAAGTGTAATAAAATCCTCAGGGGTAAGAAGTGTAATAAAATCCTCAGGGGTAAGAAGTGTAATAAGTAGGGGTAAGGAGGGGAAGTAAACCTTACCTGAAGTGCTGCATTTTTGGCTTTTTTAAGACCACATTATCTTTTGCAATGTAAAATTATAAATATTATTTTTCGTTTGTTCAACCTGTATTGACCATTTATTTTGCTGTAGTCAGCTTATATGTTTAGTGTTTAGCAAGTTAATTAGAGTAGAATATTTGAAAAGAACTCCAAACAAATCACTGTATTTTCAGCTCTGTTCCAAACTACATTCGGTCATATCTCAGCTGATATTTGACCGATTCTCGTCAAATTTGGTGTGTAAACATCTTTTTTGAATGTCTATAGAAATTAGAGATCGAAAATAATTAACGTCAAAATTTTTTTTTGTGACGTCATCACTTGAGTACTAACGTCATGTTGACGCCGGCGTGTTAGAAGGCAATCTGGTCAACATCATGTGTCAATTTCAAAGCGCTCTGATTGGACAAGCAAGATGATATACGGAAATTTCTCCGGATCTAGCAACACTGTGCGTGATCACACACTGTAAGCAACAACAATATTTTTTTTACAAAACGATGGCTGCCATAAAGATTATAAAGAACGGACAAGTCGTTGGAGTATTACCTGCCGTAGATACTAATGATACTCTGGAGACGCTCCGCCGTGACATCGAAGATGATTTGGATGTAGACCCTTTTTTGTTTATCTGTCAGAACGGGGGAAAAGTCAGCAGGCAAGATGAACCAAAGACTGGCCTCACTTCAGTAGCCACAAGAAGAAGTTCATCGGTTGATCAGAGCACTCATATAGAGATTTCCATCGCTGATCCTGAACCGCAAGCAAGTGAACACTCTGATCCTGGTGAACCTCTAACAAGTGAACACTCTGATCCTGGCGAACCTCTAACAAGTCAACAATATGATCCTCCAAATTTACAAGAACCTTGTACGAGTAAAGCAAGCCAGGCTTCAATGTTTGGGTTAAGAAAAATGTCTTCTTGTGAAGTGAGAGGACTGAAAAATTATTCAGATATTGAAATTGATCTAGCAAAAAGAATGGAAAAGAAAAGAAGAGTATTTTGGAATGACATGGGAAGAAAGCTGTGCCGTGAAACACATAAGTCCAGAGATGAAATAGGAAAGATCATCAACAAGAAATGGAGAGAACATCAGTCTGGACTTTTGATAGATGATGCTGTAAACCTAAAAAGCACTGCTCCTCATCAAAAGTCCTCAACTATGAAGAGGAATGCAAACAGAATTGCTGCGAATATTGAGGAACTTGGAAAGATCGACAGAGAGTTAGTGGATGTTAATGATGTAAATACTAGGAAACAATTGGAGGCAAAAAGAAAATTTTTAATGTCAGACCTCAAGAAAGCCAATGAAGCTGCCAGAAAGAACATTAAAAAAGCTAAAAATAGTTAGTTAACCGATATTGTTGGAGTTTTGATTGACGGGAGTCAAAACGCATGTTTTGAAATGGCTCCGAATTCGTCAAGGCCGCGTAGTTTTGAAAGACGCTATGATAAAACAATTTTTTTTCAGAAACGAGTTTTTAAATACAGGGTGCGTATTATACACGGGCGCGTATTATACACGGGTGTTCAAAAACAATTTTTGGACTGAGTCGGGATAGTTTTTTTATCCTTCAATTTATTTTGACAATAACCAGTTTTGACAATCACATATGTGCGAGAATCACATTAATCTAAATAAACACTGTTAAATTGTAACTGTTAGGTTTCCCTCTTAGATTTATTCTGAGTTGTCTTCAATAAAGTCATTCTTTACTGTTTGAGCTAAATGATCTGTTTCATCAAACGATAAATCTGCCTCGCTTATATCTACATCCCAACTATCCTGCATTTCTACCTCTGATAAATCGTCGTTCTCGTTGACTTCCTGTTTACGCTTAAACTCTTTCATGCACTTCACGACATTTGCTTGAACAACTTTAAGCTTGGAAAAGGTTTGGTCAAATTCACGTTCTAGTTCGGTTCTTTTCTCCTCACCTTGAGCATTTAAATCTTCGCAAAATTTCTTGTAACTATGATTTACATAAAATTTAGCTTGTTCTAGTTCATCGTACAGTTTCATCAGGGTCTTTTCTGAAGTGTTCTCTTTGCTGTTTCGGGAGCTGATTAGCTCTTTTATGCCATTCTCGAGCAGAGATGTCTTTTTTAAAGTCCAGTCTACATCTATAACCCCTGTATATTTCGGCTACACTCCAATCTTCGTAGAATGAATTGCTTTGTATTTTCTTGGCTCTTTCGTTGTGGAAAAGCATTCGTTCTTTTCCAAAGAGCCGATCTGTGCATTGATTTATTTCTTCCTCTGTAAACGGTTTGATTTTACTTGGATGTTTTGCTTGGTCTTGTGAATTCTTCCCGAATCTAGTACGATCAACATCGGTATGATTGTTTGATGAACTTAGATTAACAAATGAAATAGTGTCTTTCTGGGAATTTTGAAGAGCCCCCTTTAGAATAGATTCAGAATTAAGAGCGACTGTCCAGAAATATCGAGCACTGGGCGGCCACAGTCAAAAAATAAAAGTCCTTCATTTTTGGTCTGTAGACACTATTCGATGAGTTTATGAACGTACTGGGGTCGGTTTTTCGATCTACGTAAAAAATCCGGATTTTTTTGAAAAAAACGATTTCACCCCGTGTCGGTCTAAAAATTGCCCAAGAAACGGCTGCGAATCACGCTTTCAAAAACATTCTCGCTCCAAGTGAAAACCCAAGTTACAATCAAATTTGCGACTGAATTCAAGAAAAGGGATGTTGAACAATTGTTCCAGGTGAATTTAGACGTTTTAAACTAAACTTTAGATAGAAAAAATTGCATTCTTCCAGCACAGTAATTCACAGTCTCGTAAAACACTGATTTTACCTCACATTTATAAAAGCGATTTTTTGCATGTGGCCATTCTCCAATTTTTACAAAACTCAAGCTGTACAATGTTCAAATGATATAATAACACGAACTACAAAAATTAGTTTGGGTTTTTCCACAGGCCTTATGAAAACTTTATGCGAAGTTGGAAAAATTTGCCATGTAAATATGCAAATTAGCAGTTTGTTTACATCTCTACACCACAGATCACGGCCGCGAAAAAAGTCATCTAAAATAGTTTTAACAGCTTATTAATCCACACATTAGCCTATCTAAGGACTATCTAAGCATGATTGGCCTTTGTTATTATTTTAAACGATTATTTTTTGAAGTTAAGCCTACATTTCCGGTGTTGAAGACACTCAGCTTGCTTGCCTCGGTGGCATTCCATCGGTGCGTAGTAAACTTAGTAATCATAAATGACTGTTAACATGCTCTATAAACGTTACTATTCCACACTAGTGGTATCCAGCTTATCACATAGTATTTTCACATACTGAGTATAAGCTTGAAAGTTTGTATTACTTTGTAAATAAGCAGTGATCCAACCTGTCAAAGCGGATTATGTGAGCTGATGGCGTGACAAACAACAGTTTGCGCGGAGCCGGACGTGACGTCGTTTGGTACAGTACCTTTTTTATTGCCTGAACATCTTGTGATTTGGCATAAACTAAAGAGAATCACTCGTTATCAAGATTTGTTTTTTTTTAGCTGTCATATGCTTTCTTGCTTGATCGAAGTCATGTTTAAAATTGGTTACATGTATGAGTACAGTTGTAGACGGGTATACAATTCCCCCTCCCATACCCCACTAGCACTAGCTTCATGGCTGTACAATAGATCGAATGTATGATAGACACGCCTGGTTTCGTGGAAACGTAAATCTGAAATAAGACTAAGAGAAAAAAGAAAATAAACTTTTAAGTAAATATATATATAATATTTTATGTCGATAGTGCGATTTGATAGAACTGTGATCTGAACATGACGCGTGTGTGGCCGAAGAGTCCAGGAATTTGATAGTTTCAATCAAATTAGAAAAATGTGTTGTACATTACCAGGTAGACAAAAATAAAAGTAGCATTTAACAAAGTGTTTATGGTCAGTATAGGAATTTGTTAATTATGGTGAGCATCAGTTATGGAGGCTCGTGTATCGTGTTCTTTTCAAGCCATCATTGGTGGTCATTATGGGTTTGACCCAAAAGAAAGAAGTAGATCTGTCACTAACGTTCCTTTGACAAGATGTAAACTGGGATATCGCCGAGGACAAACGATGTTTTAGTATAGTTGAAGTTGAAACCGAGGTCGAATTAATTCTCGCAAGAGTATGTATTTTTGAGCCCCCTAGAAACATAGACAGCCTTACAATCTGTCCGCATCACCGTGCGTCCTTGGGCGTCAGCTGTAAACGGACATCAGCGAAATGTTCTGTACCCGTAACTCTTTCTCAGCACAAAGCCGATGTCAAAAGGAAGCCAAAAGCAGAGTGGGGTTTGAGCAAAAGGGGATCGAAAACTGTGTTAAAAGAGACTGGTGTTTTTCTTGCTGTTGGTTCAGGTAGGTTGGTGGATTGCTAGTATTATATTGACTAATATATACGGTCAATACGACGCCATGACTACTTGCGCAGTGCTCAGTCGTGAAACTGTGCAAGCTTGACGCTACTACATCATTGATTAGGGACTGGTCATAAAGTATAAGGGGGGTGGGGGGGGGTGGGCAAAATCAGAATAGAATCAGTGTTTTTTATCGTGGCCCACATAAAATGATGCTGAAAATCCTGATGACCCAAAACCAGCTTAGAAGCAAAATTGCAGGCCCACCCATTTTAGTTGTCAAATTTTATCAACAGACCACCCCTTTTAAGGAGTTCAAAATTATGTGACCCATCCCCTGATTTTGCCCCCAACCTCCCCCCCCCCCCCCCCCCCACCATACTTTATGACCAGTCCCTTACACATATAGAAATAGTAATAGTCTTGGGGAGGACAACGAAGAGAGTGAAGTTATCTTACGAATGGAAGAATTGACTTTGTTAAGTCGAACAACTCGAGGGACGCAAGCTACTTGATTGCAAATCGATGTGGGATGTGGTTTGATGATTCCAGTTAACTTATTATATAAACTAGTTCTTTGATGTCTGAATTCCATGAGACATTAGGATGCGTTCATAATGTATGGCAGAGAGTGGTTGTGAGGGGGGGGGGGGGGTTTGAAAACTTTTTTCAGAGAATTGGGGGGGATGCAAAATTTTTAGAAAGCTACGAGAGTTTGCCAGGGGGGGGGGTATATTATTTTTTGGGGGACTTTTGGGTGGTCTTAAGAATTTTTTTGTCACTTAAAGATTTCATCTGCCTCCGCCCCTTCTGCCATACCATATGAATGCAGCCTTATTCAAATCGGGGTCTTTTTGTCGTAAAGAACAATATCATTGAAAGCTTAAAAAAATCTTGATAACAAGTGATTCTCTTTAGTTTATGCCAAATCACAAGATGTTCAGGCAATAAAAAAGGTACTGTACCAAACGACGTCACGTCCGGCTCCGCGCAAACTGTTGTTTGTCACGCCATCAGCTCACATAATCCGCTTTGACAGGTTGGATCACTGCTTATTTACAAAGTAATACAAACTTTCAAGCTTATACTCAGTATGTGAAAATACTATGTGATAAGCTGGATACCACTAGTGTGGAATAGTAACGTTTATAGAGCATGTTAACAGTCATTTATGATTACTAAGTTTACTACGCACCGATGGAATGCCACCGAGGCAAGCAAGCTGAGTGTCTTCAACACCGGAAATGTAGGCTTAACTTCAAAAAATAATCGTTTAAAATAATAACAAAGGCCAATCATGCTTAGATAGTCCTTAGATAGGCTAATGTGTGGATTAATAAGCTGTTAAAACTATTTTAGATGACTTTTTTCGCGGCCGTGATCTGTGGTGTAGAGATGTAAACAAACTGCTAATTTGCATATTTACATGGCAAATTTTTCCAACTTCGCATAAAGTTTTCATAAGGCCTGTGGAAAAACCCAAACTAATTTTTGTAGTTCGTGTTATTATATCATTTGAACATTGTACAGCTTGAGTTTTGTAAAAATTGGAGAATGGCCACATGCAAAAAATCGCTTTTATAAATGTGAGGTAAAATCAGTGTTTTACGAGACTGTGAATTACTGTGCTGGAAGAATGCAATTTTTTCTATCTAAAGTTTAGTTTAAAACGTCTAAATTCACCTGGAACAATTGTTCAACATCCCTTTTCTTGAATTCAGTCGCAAATTTGATTGTAACTTGGGTTTTCACTTGGAGCGAGAATGTTTTTGAAAGCGTGATTCGCAGCCGTTTCTTGGGCAATTTTTAGACCGACACGGGGTGAAATCGTTTTTTTTTCAAAAAAATCCGGATTTTCTACTTAGATCGAAAAACCGACCCCAGTACGTTCATAAACTCATCAAACAGTGTCTACAGACCAAAAATGAAGGACTTTTATTTTTTTGATTGTGGCCACAAATTTTCGATTTTGCTCGATATTTCTGGACAGTCGCTCTTAAGCTGCAAGTAGAGATGCACACCTTCTTCTTTTTGAGATAAACATTGGTGCAAAAAAATTTTTTTCTTGTTTCTTTGATAGCTTTGTGCCACAGACTGTAAAATAATAGTCTGTTGTATTGATCACAGCATCGATTTCTTTCCTAAGATTTTCTAGAAGAACATCTTCTTTGATCTCCTTTAGGACTCCAATTTGCTTCCCGCTTTACACGCATATCAAAGAAACCATTGTATTTGATGCAGATAAGTTTTTTTTAGACATTTTGTCAAAGAAACCAGTTAGCGGGCCCTCACACGAACTGATGAAACTCAGAAAAACCTGATTGACGTCGGTACTTTTATCAAACTAGGTGCTAAATAGCTAAAATAAAGTGCCTTTTGCCGGGGAAATATTGTCGAAGGTTGCCTGGTCGTAATGGGGCATTGCATATATATGCACATATATACATTTATCAGTAATCCTGGGCTCTTTGCAAATCAGCGCAAACCAATCCAAGTCTATCAATTTTTTTGTTTAAAAAAAAATCATTTGGAGGCGCCATAAGGCCTGCTTTACATGCCGGTACTTTGGATACTTTTGTCACAGTTTACAAAGCTACACCGCCCCAATCAAATACACTCTGATTTCAACCCCGAATTTGCACTCTACCGGAACATCCGGATATTCTAGCATAGTGTTTCGCCGCGAGTCTACATATCTACATGCTTCATAGTCAAAGTTTTAGATAACAATCGAGTCTATCTGGTCATTCAGTTTTACAAGTCAATCTTGTCCAGTAGGTTTTACTAGTCTGTCTGGTCAGTTTTTGAGAAGGCTATCTGAGATCTGTACAGTCGCCAGTGTGTCATATCTTGTCAGTTATACAAGTCAACGACTTTACTGAGGTAAGCACTTGTATAGCAACATAGTTTGGATAGTTTTAAATTCCCAATTGCCTAAAATACGTTCACGTTATACCAGCGAGGAGCTTTGGTCAAAAAAGTTAAACTTTGATTGACATAAAGTAGTTTCATGTTATGTTTAGCGACACCTTCAAGGTATCGCAGTCAAAAAGTTGGAGCAGTTTGTTTTATTAAGAATACACTATAGCAGGTTTATGTTTCATGTTGTTTTTGTTTTATCAAGCATTCGACTGTGTGACTTAAGTAGACTAAAACGACTCTACGATGAGCCTGAATGAAATCATATCCTAGCAGAAAATTCTAATCAATATTCGGATTTTGCATATTTTGTTAACGATTAGAAAGCGTACAATGAAAATTATTTCTTTATCGTATTTAGAAGGAAAAAAACATTAAAATAATGTGAACTAAGCACGTCGACTTTTGAATATATATTCTAGAAAAAAAAACAATTACTGTAGCCGAGAGGCAGACTTGATCAAGATATACAGGCGCCCGACACATAAAGGACGACATTCATTTCTATGAAACAAACTCGCTAATGTCGTAAGTTGTCGAAAGTGCTATTTGTGATATTTTGCGTGGATAAGGCAGTAGGAAATCAGGTCCATAAATAAAACCCCAAACAAAATGTTGATGTTGGAATGACTTGCCGTGTATCTGCTCTAATTACAAAGAACGATTGTATACACACTTATACTTAAGGAATGATGGACATTACTTCACACCTAAAAAGACCTCATGCAAAGTAAACTTTTTTGACCAAAGCTCCTCAGTACTCCGGTGAGGCCAATTGAAACGAAATGCCATTTAAGAATCCTACCCCTATTTTCCTTTTGATTTTTTGGTTGTTGTTGTTGTCTTTTTGTATTTATCGTTAGGAAAGAGAAAAAAACAAAACAACGTATAAAACTAGAAGTAATAATAACCAGAAAACATTAAGAGAATTAATGGATGAATGAAATCTCTATTTATGTAACATATAATTTGCGAATTTTGCAATTTTCTTTAACAGTACTAATAAAAAAAATTTCGGCAATTTTCTTGATACCGTATTAAAATAATTTCAAATTATATCATATACTAGTTTTAAAAAAATTCGCAAATTTATCAACTTTCATAGTTTGCGAATTTTCAGGCCGTATCATATCATATACTAGTATAAAAAAAGTTCGCAAATTTATGAACTTTCATAATTTGCGAATTCTGATACCGTATCATATCATATACTAGTAAAAAAAAGGTTCGCAAATTCATCAACTTTCATAATTTGCGAATTCTGATACCGTATCATATCATATACTAGCATAAAAAAAGAATTATGAAAGTTATACCAAGTCATACCAAGACTGGTCATACGATAGACTGGGAATCCAATGAATGTTTGAGCATCATCCACTACACCGTTCAATTAACTTACCGGCTCCGTATAATAGGCTTATTAGAAACAATAAAACCGCCAAACCGCCCACGACACCGAAACAGCGACTCGCACTCATTAGACCGATGCCGCCAATTACGCGACTAATCCAGGTAATTTGGCTATTGTTATCGTGGCAGTGTAAATATGACCAATCTGACTTTATTCTTCACTTGACTCTGAAGATGACTTCCGCTCAGGTTGTAATAGTTCATTTATAATAACATTTATAATAGTTCAGCGATTGGGGAGAGTATTTGAATATACAATGTTTTCCTGTTTACGTTGGTCTGATCGGAGGAGTGATGGGGAAGGGGGTGACAAGAACAAAAACGTTACATGAAAAAGAAGTAACAAACATCTATAAAGATCGCCTAGTTTATTCTTAGCTAAAGTGGTATTCTTTTTTGCAGCCTTTTACCTACATGTCCCGGTGTGTGTTTGTTTGTATATCGCGTCATCGACACCTTTATTAGTTGTCTAAATCTTGCCTGAAAATTCGCAAATTATGAAAGTTGATAAATTTGCAAACTTTTTTTTATTTGTATATGATATGATACGGTATCAGAATTCGCAAATTATGAAAGTTGATAAATTTGCGAACTTTTTTTTACAAGTATATGATATAATTTTAAATTAATTTAATACGGCATCAAGAAAATTGCGAAATTTTTTTTATTACTGTTAAACAAAATTTCAAAATTCGCAAATATGTAAGTTTCGAGAATATTAGAAATAGGTTTAGGATTCATATCAATCTCCTCTTAGAAATGCTGTAGATGAAAGACATGTGAAGGCTTAGTGTTTGAATTTAAGTACCTTTTAGGGGTGAAAATCATGTTTTGATGTAACCGAAGTGGAATTGTACATTAAAAAGAACTGGAGTAAAATCGTTCTTTAAATGCTCTTTGAATGATTGATAATTCATCACCGTACTAAAAGTTCCTCTGTAAATTTCCAGGTCTATTCATCAAGTTATTCAGCTCTTGAACACTGTAAAAAGAAGCTCCTTTACAATGAATCGTGGAGATATATCACTGGACTATCTTCCTTCAATCAGTTCGTTTATGTTTTCACGCACTGAATTCATAGAAGTAAGAAACCACGCTGAGTTGACAGACGTTTTAAGCCTGAGAGAGATTCCTCCGCTGAGCATGTGTACTGATGTTTGCTCGAAACTCGCCAAGAAGTTAGCAGAGGTACATGGTAATCGGATTGATTGTGAAGAATTGGAGAATATAGCTGTACATATACATGGACTTGGCAAGTTTGATCGCCCAAGACTCCAGGAACTAGTATGATTGAACAATTTTCGCAGTGTTGCCCTCGAAGTAAAAAAGGAAAGGTCTTATTACAATAGATTACGTGCCAGTAATCCAGATGCCACTGTTATACTGAAGGGCGTGGAGAAGTATTTTGAAGAAATATGGAGTCATGAGGAAAGTGATTATATCTTTGGTGGCCTTAGAGTTGCAGACGCCAAACGCCTTTCCTGCTATCGTTGGCTGAGCGATGATCTAATTGAACATTTCTTTACAAAATTTAACAGAAAGGCAGACAGTCATCGCTTTTTCGTCTTCACAGAAGTTATGAAGGACCCTGATATGTTCCGGTCACTTCTTATTCAGAGCTACCATCCAGGTATTAAGTTCGTCCATTTCGCCTTGAACATTGCAAAGTCCATAACCGGCACAACAATTACAAACGGAAACCACTGGGTTTATCTAGTCATTAATTGTGACACTTGTCAAATGTATTATGGAGACCCCAAAGGTTGGGGTGTTCCAGATAACTTGAGAGCTTGTTTTGACCCCTTCTTTGAGATTTTCAGTGGACGTGTCTCTACAGATGTGGAAGTTTATGCTATGCACATTCCATCGCAGCACACCAGTCGCTTACATGTCTGTGGGACGAAATGCAGCTCTTTATATCCACTACAAACCTGCGAGAATCTATGTGGGGCCATAGTAATTCTTGTTTCAGCCTGTGCTGTTCTTGAAACTGAGGTTTGGGAAGAAATGATTCTAAAGCACGAGATATATGATTTAGATGTGGATGCTGTGTTCTTGTCGTTGCTGAGAAACCCATCTAAGGAAAGTATGAATGTAAGAGCACTCCTTATGTCATGGTTGACAGATCAAGTCTTTGAAGAGCTTGGATTTGACACGTTGAAGAAACATTCCAAAAAAAACCAGTTGTCAACCAGCCTCGTCCGAGTATGACATCGAGTTTCCTCCATTGCAACCATTTCAGACCAGCACACCTAAGCACAGAACCACGCAGCCACCATCCTTCCAGACCAGCTCACCAAAGGAACATCACACTACCCCGCCATCATCCCAGACCAGCCCACCCCAGAAGCATCGTCCTACGCAGCCACCCAAGACCAGCACACCAAAGAAGCATCGTACTACGCAGCCACCTGAGACCAGCCCACCAAAGAAGCATCGTCCTACACAGCCACCCAAGACCAGCCCACCCCAGAAGCATCGTACTACGCAGCCACCCGAGACCAGCCCACCAAAGAAGCATCGTCCTACACAGCCATCATCTAAGACCACTATGCAACCATCCGAGTATGACATCAACTTTCCTCCATTGCAGAAAGACCAGACAAGCAGTCACGCAAAGAACACTGCTTTCACTCGTAAACGAGACAATGGTAAGTGCGAAAAAAACTGTTTGTATAAGATAAAAAGTAAACACGGTCTGAATATAAAAATGAGGAATTCATAGGGCTTTACTTTTCAAAGTAAAAATAAAAAATAAAAATGGCGCAACGTCTTGAAAAACTGTTTTATAAAACTGATTAAGATATATGACAAAGAAAATTGTACAATTTAGGCGATAAGAACGTTTAGGAAGGCATCAAAATCTAGTAAGGGAAACCCTGGTAAATTCTTATAGACTCGGTGTTCTCTAGGTTAAATGTCTTTTTGTACTTATGTTTTTAGATGTAAAGAAGACGTTGAAACCAAATTGCAAAGATATACCAGGGCAGCCTGCACAAATGGTACATATCAATGAATCTGCCCATCCTGGCACAAATGACCTGCCTTTCCCAGAGCTCTCCAAGAGCTTTTACAAGCATGTGGCGCCAAATACATCTAAAAATACCTGCGCGGAAATGTCTACGAAAGCCGAATCTTTAAATGTTGGTATAAACGATCTGCCTTTCCCCAAAGTGTCGAAGAACTTTTACGGGAATATGGCAGATGTTTCAGGGGAGCCGACGCAAAAAGTACATGGCAAAGGAATAAACGACCTGCCTTTCCCTGTGCTCTCCAGGGGCTTTTATGAGAAAAGAGAACCACCCACTGTGATGCCTGAGGAGTGTGGCAGGGCTGAACGTGCACAGGAGGTACATTCACTTCCTCGTCTCTCACGAGAATGGTTTAAAAGAAGAGGCGTTCTAATGAAAAAGAATGAAGGTAGAAAAAGACACTGTCTGTCAAAGGAGACATTGAAGAAAGAATTAGGATTTTAGAAAAAGCAACAGAAACTGCAACAACCCTTAAAGACAAAGCAGAAATTTCAAAAATGATTGATGTTGGACGATACATGTTAGACAATGGGCCCATGATTGCTACCCAGGAAATTGGTAAATTTTTCCAGAAAACTAATCAAAGGCGTAAAATGATGTCCTCCGAGATATTACGAAAACTTCAGCGACACTTCAACGTAACCCAAGTGTATATTAGAGGTACAGGGTATATATTGGAGGACAGAGGCCAAGATCTCTTAGGTGTTGCGCGTCGTCTGGAGGAAATTGCAACTAAGCGTTTCGACGAGCAGATCAACAATGTCATCAAGAGCAGGGTAGGATCTCTCCTAAAAAGTGCCCTTAGATTTTGTGACACCAAAAAAGACCTTGATTTGATAAAGGGCTTGTTTGCGAAGGCTACCAGCGTGAACTTTGTATGTAAAATGATAGATGTTAAAAATAAGTCTGCTGTGAGATCAGCTAAAGATGAGATCGATTACAAATTATCTCAATTTGAAGAGCTTGAACAAACTTCACTTGTTGTTAGGAATGATATGACAAACGAGCAACAAAGGCGACTATGGAGAAGGATCGTTTTCAAGAGAAAACAGAAAATTGGGACATTGAAGCATGAAACAAGAGGAAGAATGCTTAAGGCTGAGATTTTTCCTGAACTGAAATTTGTTTTGGAAGGAATATTTTCACATGGCAGTAATAATATGCTCGGTGGACTTGAAAGCCATCCAAGGTTGACAACAGATATCATGTATAGACCAAAAGACAATGTGCTATATATGCGGCAAGCAAGGGATATTTTACTGGAAATTGCTCCTCCTGGTTTTGGTATATCTTTAAAATCCTGTTACAATTATACTGAATCATACAAAGAAAAAACATATTCCGCAAAACGTCATCATGCAGGTCAAGATGTGAACGCTCGTATTTCTTTAAGTTGCCCTCCAAGAACAGGTGTTTCGAAACAAGTTGTCAACCTCCACTGGACAACAAAAAACATAAATTTGTTACTAGAAAGTGCAGAAAGCTGCAAAGAAGACTGTATTGTAGATTCAAAGGACGCAAAAACAATAATATGTGGTGACATTCAACCGGTTCAAAACCCTGGAAAAAGTTGGAAAGCTATTACGTATGAGGACCATACATTTGATCAAAGCTGGACCAACGCAGTGTATCCAATGACACACCTTTTTTTAGATATGACTGAAAATACGCACAAAAAAAGTAAGGACCATCCCTCAACAATCGAAGTAACGAGAACTGGTTTCCCCGTTGTATTAGTGAACATTGCATTGACAGAAACGGAGACCACATTTCGTGCCATGAATGAGCTTTTATACCTCTTAACAAAGCCAGAGCTGGATAACGTTTTCAGAAACCCCAGAACAGGAAAGCTGAAGTCCTTTTTCGCATTTGTAGTTGATAACGGACATGGGGAAGATCCAGATAGTCCTCTAACACAAATGTGCCTAGTGCGAATTTTATTCATCTTGAATTTACGCAAAATAAGTCAGCAATCATTTGCTGAATACCACAGCAAAAGGAATTTTGTGGAAAGGGTACACGCAAGTGAAAACGTTGCCTTATCCAGGCATGGTGCGTTTAGCAGTAAACAGCTATTTCCAGAAGCTGATCCAGGTAGTGCCGAGCACCTTCAAAATATGGAAAAGATGGCTTCAGATGTAAAAGAATGTTTGTCTAATGCTCGTTTCGGTAGACATTTTCTCCAATGCTACAGAGGAATCAAAGATAATGGAATCTTTAATGACGAAGAAAGACTTAAGGACTTCATGAAACTGTCGGAAGAGAGGAAAGAAGATTGTGAATGGACCTATGGACCGAAAACTCTAAATCCGCAATTTCAAGCACTGGCCACCATTTGGGGTTTGTCTACTGATTTTACTAGGAGATACATTGATGACTATAAATTAATTATGGATTCTGAACTAACAACTTGCTGGAAAGATAAATATTCCACAACCATTTACACTGATAAGAGCGTGGACAACATTGAGCTACAGCCTCTTCCCAATTACGTCAGCTGGTTAAAGTCTGGAGGAGAACTACATTATTTATCATTCAAAAAAACGTCCCTTTTAAACAGTAAGTGCAACATCAAGACACCGCAGATGTTTTTGCCCAGTAAATTATTAAACTCATTTTATGTCATTAACAACAATCCTCCGCAAGACGTTCTGGAGAGCTTGGCCATTCTTTCGTGGATTCCAGTTAAGGAAGTTGAAGAGTACTTTCACTCACAGAGGCTAAAAGAAAATAAGGAATATGAAAAGAGCATCGACAGGGAAACATGGAGAAGCCATCCCCTATTCAAGAAGTCAGTAGCAGATTTACAGCAGATGTGCAAGAGCAAAGGGCTACCTGACAAGGGATTGAAACATTCCCTGGTCGAGAGATTGGCTCTTGAAAATGTACATGACTACAAGAAACCAAGCCATTTTCAGCCATATTTTGCAGGACTTACTTCCTTACCGTCGTCCGCTGTAGAACTTAAAAAAATACCTATTCCAACCATCAAGTATATCTTGAGGAGCTATGCAATATCCGCATCTGGTAACAAAAGTGAATTGGTGCTGCGTCTCTTTCTGTTACGTCATGGTCGCTCTTATCTTGTTGCACACAAAGAAGTAGAAGAAATAAAAACAACCATCACAAATGCACAAAAAATAATTTCCGAAATGGTGAAAGAACACATTTTAAAAGTTGATGACATAAGACGTGTAAGGGCACACCGTAAAAAAGTACAAGAAAAATCATTTATCAAAGTTCCTGATGGCGTACTTCACATTAGTGACCTCCATAACCTCTTCAAGTCACTCTATAATTATCTAGATCGGGGTAGGCAATATCAGCCTGACAAAAGCACTTGCAGGCCTGTTCAAATGGAAACGATCAATGCCTCTGATGAGTATGAGAACTTCTTTGAAATAGGCAGACGACTAAAAATACGTTGGACAAAAGAGGAAATAGGTGATTCCGGGTGGCGACCAGGCTGGTATGTAGCAGAGGTGCAGAGCTCATCAATTGCCAGTGACACTGTTGATGTGGTGTACGTTTGTGAGCCTGACGCTATATACACTATTGATGTGACATCACTTCTTGCTTCAGGAAAACTGAAAGAAGCCTGATTAAGGTGTAGCTAGTAAGAGTAGGGGTCGTGGAGTGGCCGTACTGTCAGCCATCAGCCGTCCCCTATCAAGGGTGGATCCGGGGGGGGGGGGCAAAGGGGGTGTGAAGTTCCCCTTCAACAGGAAAAAACAAAACAAAACTGAAGGAAGAAACTCAATTAACCCCCCCCCCCTCTAAAATTTTGACTGGATCCGCCCTTGCATATCCCTACCCTTTTACATTTTACGTTTAAACCAGTTTGTAACTTACAATGTGACTGGTAAGGTGTACATAATACGAGTAGGGGCCATGGATTGGCTGTTCTGTTTTCCGTAACCTACCACTATATATACTTATTTCATTGAAGTTAGTCACCAAAAATCTAAAAAGCTGTGATCGCTGAGAATCATGGGGAAATGTTTTATATCCTACAAGTAAAGCTTTTGACACAAACTGCAGCAGCTGAGGATGTTGATGATACTATCACAGTTTGTTTTTGAGTTGGTAAAATGTTCAATTCATAATAGAAATTTTTTTAAATTGAAAATTTCAACTGTTACATAAAAGGTTTCAATGTTTAATACATTTGATCACCGTAACTACTTTTGTAGCTCTATAAAATGTTTTTTAAAACAATTTTCCAAGTCTTGTTTGTATCTTGACCCTTCTTGAGAACATTATTCTTGAGAACATTATTAGAGGTGAGGAACTAGAACCACCATACCACAATATTACTTATAATATCATTAATTATTCATATATAGGTTTCTATTCAATCTGGGTCTACTCCATCTGCATCACATTATAACATAGCTGTATATCCCATACAGCAAACTAATCAGATTAAATTACAATAAAAATATTCAGAATAAAAATCTTCATCAAATTTCTTTGGATAATTCTTCAGGGGTGTACAGAGCGAGGTAAAAATCTTCAGGGGTAATCGAATTTCTTTGGATAATTCTTCAGGGGTGTACAGAGCGAGGTAAAAATCTTCAGGGGTAATCAAATTTCTTTGGATAATTCTGGTAAAAATCTTCAGGGGTAATCGAATTTCTTTGGATAATTCTTCAGGGGTGTACAGAGCGAGGTAAAAATCTTCAGGGGTAATCAAATTTCTTTGGATAATTCTTCAGTGGTGTACAGAGCAAGGTAAAAAAATTCTTTAGGTTTTTTTTACTTTTGTAAAATTCTTCAGGGGTAATCAGGAAATAAAAATCTTCAGGGTGTTTACGTAGGAATAAAAAAACTCAATCCTCGATAGGGGGGGGTGCGCATATTAAATGGAATAGCCCATTTATGCAAACACATTTTAGTCGTGCTCTTTTGTTCTGTGTACGAGTGCTTTTGTTAACTTAGTCATTTTAGTAAAACGATTTTTTAAGAAATATCTACATGGTGTTTTTTAATAAAAGGAGAATGAAGAGAAAAACAGCGGGGAAAAACAGCGGGGAAAAACAGCGGGGACGTTTAAATGGTAAGAACAAAACACAAAAGAAAGTACACATTAATTGACAAGAAGCTTAAGCAAATTTCAAACATGGCTGGCTTTTGAATTAGTTGACAACTTGAAGTATTCGTCAATAAAACCGTTCATTTTAGCACTTATTAATCAGAAAACTTATCCCAAGAGCTAATAAAAAGGTGGAAAATATTGGAAAGAAAGTTTTGACCGTAAAAATAGAAACAGAAAGCTATAGAAAAATAAAAAGTTTAAGCCTTTAAGTTAAGACGTCGAGTCGAGATCGTTAAAGACGAATGAAAATAAAGCCGCCGGTTGACCGTCGTTCTTCAGTAAATTTTTCAGTAAAGTTTTCAGTGTCATTCTTTGTTTTCAATACTATAATTTTAGCTACTAGGTTTACGCTAAAACAATTACAATACTCGTTTTCTATGAGTCAAATTGACTGATAAAAGACTCGACCTCGTAGTCTAATCGTTAAATTGTGAAATCTTGATTTAAAAATTTTTTTCTTGGGTGCCAACTATAAGATTCTTAATCCAAGTAAATAAGGAAAGCGTAAAATTCTTAATTTAAGATATTCGCAAACTTAATAAATGAAAATAAAAAGCTTCTTTCAGGATGGATTTTCGAGTAAACATCTCCTCAGAAAATCACGGAAAACAAACTTCAGAGGGAAGCGTTTCCAACTTACTTCAAACGTCAGTTTGACGAGTCCGTAAAATCAAACAAAATCGCCTAAAATATAAACAAATTACCGGTAAACATTGCAAAATCTCGAATGAAGCATAGGAGCACAAATAATTCGGGTTATTTTAGTTTTTTTCAAGCAATAAATCGTTCAACTTCAAGCTAAATTGTTGAGAATGAATCCCGCCAAAACATGGCGACAAGCAACCGAACTCTTTACGCTCAATTCAACTCTAAAATATCGCTTTAGATTAAAAAAGTAAACAATACGAGGCTAAAAAAATAGTTAATTTACCTTGAGGATGCTGTATGAGCCCATAAAGATCCATATTCGAGGATTAAAAGAAGGATTTTTAGTCAGAAAATATTCACACTCGTCGACTCCTCCACTGAACAAGGCTGATAACATGTGACTGCCTCGTTTACATGTCAACACCACGGGGGAGGGGAGGGGATTGATTCTTGGTTCGTAGTAACTTCGTGTAACTATATAACCCTTCTCCAAGAGGAAATGAGACGTTTCCAACAAACGATTCAAGATATCTTTTTCCCAACGCGCTACAACAATTAAAAAGCAATTTTCATATTATTCTTATGACAACCTAACCTATTTTTAAAAACCAAAAAATTTCTTGGAATTTCTTTTTAAATCTTTTTTTTTTATTTGAGTGTCTATTGATTCTTACGAAAGGGGGATCGCCGGATAACGTGCAGAAGAACTTCTTAGACTTTTTTTTTATTTTATTCCCCTTCTCTTTTCAATTGCTTCATATCACTTTATTCGTTTAACTTTTAATTTTTCTACTCCATTCATTGCTGTTCTTGTATTCTGTTTATTTTGAAGTGTTTTTTTCTTCCTTTCTAGAAAGGTTTGTTGACGCTTAAATCGTGATCCACTATAAAGTACCTTAAGTTGTGCAGTTTCTTCTGTCTACGGCCATACCAGCGAGAAAAAACAGTTCTCGTCCGATCACCGAAGTGAAACTCGGTAGGGCAAGCGCAGTACTTGGATGGGTGACCACCTGGGAATAACTGGTGCTGTAGACTTTTTTTTTCATATTATTCCCCTTCTCTTTTCGATTGCTTCATATCACTTTATTCGTTCAACTTTTAATTTTTCTACTCCATTCATTGCTGTTCTTGTTTTCTGTTTGTTTTGTAGTGTTTTTCTTCCTTTCTAGAAAAGTTTGCAGACGATTAAATCGTGATTGTGCATAAAGTACGCCCTTCGCAATTCGATTATTTCTATGGCGACTTAAAATTAACTGCAAAACCGATTTTTCATGGTCGTATCCGATAGGGGAACAATATTCAACAAGAATATTCTACGGTATGGCCTTAGACAGAAGAAATTGCACAACTTAAGCTAGTTTATGCTACATCTCGATTTCAGCGTCTCCAAACTTTTCTAGAACGGAAGAAAATATCACTACGAAACAAACAGAAAACAAGAACAGCAATGAATGGAGTAGAAAAATTAAAAGTTGAACGAATAAAGTGATATGAAGCAATCGAAAAGAGAAGGGGAATAATATGGAAAAAAAAGTCTACAGCACCAGTTATTCCCAGGTGGTCACCCATCCAAGTACTACGCTGGCCTTACCGAGTTTCACTTCCGTGATCGGACGAGAACCGGTTTTTTCTCAGTTGTATGGCCGTAGAGAAAAGAAATTGCACAACTTAAGCTACTTTACGCTGCATCTCGATTTGAACGTCTCTATACTTTTCTAGAACGGAAGAAAACAACACTAAAAAAACAAACAGAAAACAAGAACAGCAATGAATGGAGTAGAAAAATTAAATGAAGAACGAATAAAGTGATGTGAAGCAAATTAAAACAGAAGGGGAATCAAATGAACAAAAAAGTCTACAGCACAAGTTATTCCCAGGTGGTCACCCATCCAAGTACTACGCTTTGCCTTCCGAGTTTCACTTCGGTGATAGGACGAAAACCGGTTTTTTCTCGGTGGTATGGCCGTAGACAGAAGAAATTCCACAACTTAAGCTATTTGATGCTGCATCTCGATTTCAGCGCCTAGAAATATTTCTAGAACGAAAGAAAACAGCACTAAAAAAACAAACAGAAAATGAGAACAGCAATGAATAGAGTAGAAAAATTAAAAGTTGAACGAATAAAGTGATGTGAAGCAATTGAAAAGAGAAGGGGAATCAAATGAACAAAAGTCTACAGCACCAGTTATTCCCAGGTGGTCACCAATCCAAGTACTACGCTGGCCTTACCGAGTTTTCCTTGGGTGATTGGGGGAGAACCGGTTTTTTCTCAGTGGTATGGGCGTAGACAGAAGAAATTGCACAACTTAAGCTACTTTACGCTGCATCTCGATTTTAGCGTCTCTATACTTTTCTAGAACGGAAGAAAACAACACTAAAAAACCAAACAGAAAACAAGAACAGCAATGAATGGAGTAGAAAAATTTAAAGTTGAACGAATAAAGTGATGTGAAGCAATTGAAAAGAGAAGGGGAATCAAATGAACAAAAAAGTCTACAGCACCAGTTATTCCCAGGTGCTCACCCATCCAAGTACTAAGCTTTGCCTTCCTAGTTTCACTTCGGTGATCGGACGAGAACCGGTTTTTTCTCGCTGGTATGACCGTAGACAAAAGAAATTGCACAACTTAAGCATCACTATTTCAGCGCCTTTTAACTTTTCTAGAACGGAAGAAAATATCACTACGAAACGAACAGAAAACAAGAACAGCAATGAATGGAGTAAAAAAATTTAAAAGTTGAACGAATAAAGTGATCTGAAGCAATTGAAAAGAGAAGGAGAATCAAATGAACAAAAGTCTACAGCACCAGTTATTCCCAGGTGGTCACCCATCCAAGTACTACGCTGGACCTACCCAATGTCACTTCGGTGATCGGACGAGAACCTGTGTTTTCTCAGTGGTGTGGCCGTAGACAGAAGAAATAGCACAACTTAAGCTACTTTACGCTGCATCACTATTTCATCGACTTTTAACTTTTCTATAACGGAAGAAAATATCACTACGAAACAAACAGAAAACAAGAACAGCAATGAATGGAGTAGAAAAATTAAAAGCTGAACGAATAAAGTGATATGAAGCAATTGAAAAGAGAAGGAAAATCAAATGAACAAAAAAGTCTACAGCACAAGTTATTCCCAGGTGCTCACCCATCCAAGTACTACGCTAGCCCTACCCAATTTCACTTCGGTGATCGGACGAGAACCGGGTTTTTCTCGGTGGTATGGCCGTAGACAGAAGAAATTCCACAACTTAAGCTACTTTACGCTGCATCTCGATTTTAGCGTCTCTATACTTTTCTAGAACGGAAGAAAACAACACTAAAAAACCAAACAGAAAACAAGAACAGCAATGAATGGAGTAGAAAAATTTAAAGTTGAACGAATAAAGTGATGTGAAGCAATTGAAAAGAGAAGGGGAATCAAATGAACAAAAAAGTCTACAGCACCAGTTATTCCCAGGTGCTCACCCATCCAAGTACTAAGCTTTGCCTTCCTAGTTTCACTTCGGTGATCGGACGAGAACCGGTTTTTTCTCGCTGGTATGACCGTAGACAAAAGAAATTGCACAACTTAAGCATCACTATTTCAGCGCCTTTTAACTTTTCTAGAACGGAAGAAAATATCACTACGAAACGAACAGAAAACAAGAACAGCAATGAATGGAGTAAAAAAATTTAAAAGTTGAACGAATAAAGTGATCTGAAGCAATTGAAAAGAGAAGGAGAATCAAATGAACAAAAGTCTACAGCACCAGTTATTCCCAGGTGGTCACCCATCCAAGTACTACGCTGGACCTACCCAATGTCACTTCGGTGATCGGACGAGAACCTGTGTTTTCTCAGTGGTGTGGCCGTAGACAGAAGAAATAGCACAACTTAAGCTATTTTACGCTGCATCGCTATTTCATCGACTTTTAACTTTTCTATAACGGAAGAAAATATCACTACGAAACAAACAGAAAACAAGAACAGCAATGAATGGAGTAGAAAAATTAAAAGCTGAACGAATAAAGTGATATGAAGCAATTGAAAAGAGAAGGAGAATCAAATGAACAAAAAAGTCTACAGCACCAGTTATTCCCAGGTGGTCTTCCATCCAAGTACTACGCTAGCCTTACCGAGTTTCACTTCGGTGATAGGAGGAGAACCGGTTTTTTCTCGGTGGTATGGCCGTAGACAGAAAAAATTCCACAACTTAAGCTACTTTACACTGCATCTCGATTTCAGCGTCTCTATACTTTTCTAGAACGGAAGAAAGCAACACTAAAAAGCGAACAGAAACAAGAACAGCAATGAATGGAGTAGAAAAATTAAAAGTTGAACGAATACAGTGATCTGAAGCAATTGAAAAGAGAAGTAGAATCAAATGAACAAAAAAGTCTACAGCAGCAGCAGTAAGGGGGACTCGCGGAGGGGGTACCGGGAGGCCGGGGTAATACCCGCGCCAAGTAGCATAGGACTCCAGCGGGAATAACCCGTGTCACATTATACGTTACGCGGCGATTTCCTTACTGCTGCTGTGTTAACATATTTGTTTTATATATTATGCACGAATGTAAAGAATATTGTATTAATTTATGCGTAGGGTCGCAAACGAGGGTTAAAATATTCCTTAGATATAGATGGACGCCATCAAAAGCATTCGAAACAAGACTGTGCGCAGGCTGAGGACTCAGTTGTTGGATCGTTTGGATGCTGACTTCGCCTTCACGACATTTATGGAGGGAGATACGGACGAAACTATGGACGAAGAAAGGGCTGAGAGGATAATTGATTTAATGCCTGAAGGTAATTACCGTTTGGAATTGACGTTTATAAAGTACATGGATGGTGAATGGATAATAGAGAAGGGTAGGAATCCTATACGAGCGTCAGGTAAGCAGAAGTTGTTCGTTTTAAATGAGCAAACGAGGCCAGGAGCGTTGGTGGGCGTGGACATGTTGTTTTACGAAGTTGCTTATCCTGTTACGGTAGTTATCTATGGTGCTTACGAGATTAAGAAACCAGACGTTAAGAAGCTCAAACCAATGCGATATCCTGGTAACTGCGTAGGGAAACTGGTAAGAGAATTCTTCGAAGATTCCTCTAGAGGAGGTAAACTTACCATAAAGAGAAGAGAAGCTATCAGAAAATGGGAAAGAGCTACTCATAAGGCCGGAGCTACGATAGATAACATAAAGAAGTTAGAAGTACTGTTAGAAAGGCGCATACATGTGAAAGACATCACAGATGGATTCATTTACCCGGGTACGCATAAGTACGGCGGCCGGGGAGCGCCCATAGTCATTTACCAGCACAACGAACACGCTTGGCGCGAACTGAGATTCCCTAAGAAGAAGGAGACAAAGATCTACGAAACCACTCCACTTGCAGAATTAGTGCATGAAAACTCCATTTGGTTGATGGATTCGGAAGGAAGTCAATTTATGACCCAAGACGGCACTTTGTATCGCCCGGAAATCGAACACCAGCGCATCCAAAGCGCCTGTGAAACACTGGGGGAAGACTTCTCAGATGAGGTGCTTAGCAGTCGTAGCTTGGACTTTCTAGCCGCGAAGAAAAGAAATGGTTGGAAACCCACTCCGAAAGAGTTCAAAGATATAGCCAAAGCCTGCGTAGAAGACGGTCACGGCGGCCTGTGGAACATGGAATACGACGAGGAAGAATACGTATCTTTAGATATGAAACATTGTTACCCTGCGAGCTTCAAAGGCCTTGGTGACCGTAAGGAATATTACGACCGCTACGGACACCCAGACTCGCAGTTCTTCCGCGTTTCATTACCAGGCCACTACGACGCGCCAGCTACAGGGTTCGTTAGGCTGACCACCTGGAAGCTAAAAGAAGGATTGCATCCAATAATTTACGCTAGGTATGGTAAGCATCTGCAGGAGAAAGAATGGATACCCGTGCCCCTATTGAAGTTCCTTGAAGAACGCAAATTACTCCGTTACACTGCGCATGAAGCCATCCTTTGTCACTCCTCCTTTACGAAATGGTTACCAGAACACAACCCCACTGCCCGCATAGTCATAGACAAATTCACCCAGGGCGCTAAGGAGGGAGAAAAGCACAGGCAGCGACGTTTAATAACGGACGATGGAGAATTGAGCTTCCTCATCAAACGCGCTCACGAACAAGGAACGATGGTGTCCGTGGAGAAGTGGGATTATCTAGTAGAAGGTGAGCAGACACGTAAGTGGAATGCTTTATGTTACTACCAAGACCACAGGCCGCAGTATTACCATCTGCGTGCCAGCATGCTCGCATATGTGCATGTGAACCTCTTAGCAATGCTCTTAAGGTTTGACAAGGAGGACATACCACGCGTAGCTACCGACTCCCTGTACGTGAAACCGCAGGTGTTAGAAAAGATGAAAAAATATTACACCGAAGATGAACTCGCGGAAAGTGGTCAATGGCGCGTCAAAGATGAAGAAATCAAAGCTTGGAGAGAACGCGTGGAATATCACGGAGAACACCTGCAGGGTTCCGTAGATCCCACCAAAGACCCACTACCTTCCGTAGAAGATCCCATTGCTTACCAGCGCTTCTCTTACCTTTACGGGACGGGAGGCAGCGGTAAAACGACGCGTGTGTTGGAACTCTTTCCTAAGATAAAGGTGCTAACGCCAACGCACCGCTTGGAAAGAGAACTCTGCGAAATGGGCCACGACGCACAAACCTACCACGGCTTCTTTCGTTGGAATGGTCAAAAATGGGTGCCGGAAGCAATCCACGAAATACCTCCGGTGATACTTTGGGATGAGATTTGCACCGTGCCCTTGGAAATCCTCCAGGAGTTCGTAGAATTCCTAAGAGGAAAATGTCAAGTGATATTCGCAGGCGATCCATGCCAACCACCTCCGATAGCTGGGGAAATGCCCCACGAATGGTTAAGAGATCTCGTAGACTACTCTGAGTATATTGACACCGACTACCGCAGCAAGGATCAAATACATAATCTGAAAGCGGAATTGCGAGGCCTCACAGATGCCGAGCAATCCAAAACCCTCCGCAAACGCGTACGAGCAAAGTCCTACGAGGACTTTCTACACGCGTGGCATCCGGGGGATTTGGTGCTTAGTAGCAAGCGTGCAGCACAATCGCGCATACAGAAAGACCTCTTCAAAATACACCAAGAACGCTTCCCGGAACATCCCGTGCCCGTTTGTTATAAACCCCACGACACCCGCATGCAGCGCCGCGACGTTTGCGTACCCGGTACCGACATCCAACTGCAGAACGCAGTAACGCACGATAAAGCCTGGGTACCCATAGAAAAAGTAGAAAGAATTACCTCCCATCCGGACTGGCGCTTGGGCTATTGTATGACAGTCCACAGCGTGCAAGGGCTTACCATAAAAGAAACCTTATGGATCATAGACCAGCGGCTGTGTTGGAGCAACCAATTCAGCTTCACTCATTTATACTAAGGACTTGAAGGACTTGATAACTTGACTAGGTATTTGAGGCGACCTGAGTAACTCCCGAGGATGACTTAACTAGGTACTTGACTAGATTCCTCGGCAAGTGCCGCCTCGAATACCCTTTCGACTTCTCTGTCCTTCTTGAAGTCCTTCCAAGACGTCGTAAGTTCCTTCAAGTCGACATGCTGAGCTACGTGCAAAGCCGCAGAGGCGACTGCCATTAACTTACCGCACTTCAAAGACAACCACCCACAGGTTATCTTAAGTTCTTGGGTGATGACATAGTCCTCGCTTATGTCCTTCCGCAGTTGCTCCACGTCGTCTATGGGCAGTGCGAGTCCGAAAAGCTTGGTGGCAAGTCGGATAGCGGAGTCTGCTACGGCGTCCGTGGTCTTACTTGCAAGGGCGGCCTCGTACCTCTTATGGAACTTCTTAACTTCCTCTTCCGACAACTTATTAACTTGCTCCTGGGTAAGTTCCTTGCCTATCATTTCCTTACACTTCCCAGAAGACACAAGGATGTTAAGTTGTTCCTTAAGGTTACTTTCATCTAGCTGTGTGGGGACCTCATCTATCAACTGCTCAATCTCCATATACATTAGGAGTTAAAGATCTCCGATCTTTATGGAATACGGAAACCTCAAAGAGAAGATCATTTTGGAATGTTGGTGCGTCTTCAAGTGCCGCATGTATTCATGCAACTGTTCCTTGGATATCTCGCCGCCGTAGTCGCTTAAGATGGTTTCCAGGTCAGACTTACTCGGAGTATAAAATACTACGAGAGATCCTATGTTTTCTCTAAAAGGCTTAGAGACACTGGTAAGCTGCTGCGAAAGCAACCAAACGCTAATATTGTCATGTCTACCACTAAAGGCGAGTTTAACGAGCTCCGACGTGCGTCTTTTTACGTCGTCCCCCCAGGCAATGTCATCCAGTATGAGGAGTGTCTGAGTATCTTTAGGGAATTGTTTGTGCCAGAACTTAAGATGTCCAGATAGCTCGTTAGGGTCTAAGATATCCACGAAGAAGTCGTCATCTTTCACTCCTACGCCCGTCCAGGTGCGGTTATTCACGTAGGTGGGACAAAGCAGCACTATGTAGTCAAATTGGTATCTAAAGGGCCCTAATAGCTGCTCTACCACGAATTGGGTCTTTCCGCAGCCGGTGGGTCCTACTATCAGAGCGTTACAAGGCATGTGATCTGGGTTCATATATAATGGAGCCCGTGGAAGCAGTCAAAGCAATGGTTAACGTCGTCAAAGAAAAGTCAGACCTGAAAAGGACGGTCAAAATGCAAAGGGAGGAGATAGGCCGCCTGCATGAACGCGTAAAGGAGTTATACGACGAAATGTGCAGCTTAAAGCGCGCAGAACGGTTTGGTGCGCTGATAACGATGGCAACGTGGGTAAAAGAATCTGTGAAAGACTTCATGGAATATCCCCTATGAGGCTTATTAAATATTTATTATATATATGGAGTGCGAGCGATGCAATAAGGAGTTCAGTAGCAAGCAAATGTTAGCGTACCACGTGGAAAGAGGCGTCTGCAGGAAGTCAAGAGAAAAGCGCTGCAATCGTTGCGGTAGGTTGTTTAGCAGCAAGCAAATGCTTAACTATGACTTGGATAAGGAGGTGTGTCTGAAGAATGTCTGTAAACGCTGCGAGGAGGACAAAGATGACGCTTGGCACCGTCTGCGTTGTCTAACGCGGTACGAATTAGACGGCGTTGCATGCGAGCGGCACGGCGATATCGCGGCCCGTTGTTGTCCTGAGAAAACCAAAGTACGGTTAATACGTCAAAAGAAGAAAATAGACATGCGCTTTGCTTTGTTTGACCGCGTGGAAGGTGTGCCCTGGGAGGATAGAGAATATTGGGAGGCGGATTGTAAGCGGTGTGGTTGTAGAAGGGACGAACAACATCTATGGCAGTGCTTATATGTGCAAACTGATCCAATTACGTTCAAATAGCACATGGATCGCGTCAAAGAATGGCACGATGAGGCCATGGAAACCCTCGAAGAGGAGGATCAATAATTATTAAATTCTCATTAAATGACTGGAAACCCTCTTAGGGAGGGGCCTATTTTTATTAAATTCTTATTAAATGCCCCAAAACCCTCAAAGAAGAGGACCCATTATTATTAAATTATTATTATTTTATTAATATCTTATTAACGTATTAATGGGTACGCGGGGATTATTATTAAATTATTAATAAGGATAATAAGGATTTAATAAGATAATAAGAAATAAATAATAATGGCCTCTCCTCGTTGAGGGTTTCCGACCATTTAATAAGAATTTAATAATTATCAGTCACCTACTTTGAGGGTTTCCGACCATTTAATAAGAATTTAATAATTATCGATCCTCTTCTTTGAGGGTTTCGGGGTATTTGATGATCCCTTTCTTTGAGGGTTTCAATATATGGACTGCATTACCTGCAAGATATCTAACGACTGTATCATACCCGTAGAACTCGTTAAAGAGGCCGTCAAAAAGCGTGCTGACCAGCCAAAAAAAAAGTCACCCTCCACCTTAAAGAAAGGTACGACTGCCGCCGCACCTACTTAGGCGGCGACTTTGCGGACCATTGGTGCCGCGCTAAACCACTCGGAAGACTTAATTACATAGAGGAGATCGGGTAACTCTCCTTTCGATATCAAATACCCAACGCCCCTGCTGTTTACCATGTGAACGCAGATGGGTAAATTCTTCGCCCTGAATTACGTAACGTACCCTGTCGGGCGCCCATAGGGTGTATTCGACACCCTGTTCGTCTTTCAATACCAGCCGCAAGCGGTTGATATCCTCAAGGACGACGTAATTTTTTATCTCATATGCTTTGCCCTCCGTTAGATCTTTCTAGTGTGTTTGTCGGATCATATATCCTATGAAATATCCTTAAATGCGTTTGTAAAGTCTGCGTGCATTTGAAGCGCTTACAGCACCATCTGCAGGGTAGACGCAACCCGCGTGCATACTCCGCAATTGCGCGGCAGATATAATCGTAGTCGTTGCTTATTAACACCTTATAGCCATTTTCTTCGTATTGCTGCAGCAGCAGGCGTTGATCCTCAGATAATACACCGCTGCCTTTAGGAGTCTTCAGCTCGACGCAGAAACCACGGTAACGCACGTGTGCATTCAATATCAACAAGTCAGGTTGACCACGCTGATATCCTTTCTGCCAGCACTTTATACGTTTACCGTCGTTATCCTGCAGTTCCCCTAGGCCAGGGGTCACGAGCATTTGGGGGTAAAACCTGCTGATGTAGTCCACCACCTTCTTATGTAGGTCGAATTCATTTTCGATCTTGAAGACCAACTTGTTAGGGCTGTCGAAGCGCCGCTCTATTTCATACTTGCCAGACTTACGTAATGCGGGTAATACGCTTTCGAAGACCCAATCTTGAAACTTCACAGCCCTGGGTAATTTGGAACTAAATATCAGCTGATACAGACCAGGCTCAGAAATAAACACGGAATGTGGCTGCATAGTAAGGGAGCGGTGATTTGAAGCCCCTTGTAAATCAGCCCATCTTTCCTGGTATTTTTCTGAAACGTGTGCTCTAATAGCATCCCTGGGACGTTCATAACCTAACGCGGCTGCCACTTCCTTTGCTTTGAAATACAGTTTGTCGCCTTGCACTATGCATTGCAGTTTGGTATTGTCACGTTCGAATACGCGTAACATCGTATATCTTACGAATATCTTAAAGTTTTTTTAGGATAAGTGAGCGAATCAATATGCAACGCTTTTTAATTGATTCATTTCTACGCTTAGCGGCGCGTCAGACACGACAAAGACGTAGCAGTTTATCTTATCGCCGTCGCCCGCGGAGGCATTCTTTGTGCGTTTGATCTCCAAAGTGATGCCGTCCTGGGTGTTGACCAGCCGCAGGCCCTGACCGTGCATAGATTCATCGTTGGTGGTGCGCATGTCGATCCACAGAGCGTACTTATCCGTGAAGAATTCCTTAGGGCTAATTTGGTCACCAAACTTACGCATTGCTTCCCTGTAGATATCCGCAGGCTTTATCCCCTGGGAGTATACCTTGTTAGGCACTCCGTTTATGTTTACCCCCACGTTAGTAATGTTGGGGTTGTGAAAGGCTTCGGAGTTGCGCTTACCAGCCTCGTAGGGTTTGGCAAACACCAACATCAACCCCGTGAGACTTCTTCGGGGGAGGTTAATGCTTTGATTGATAACCTCGTCCGTCTTATCCAGGAAGCTAAATGTCTTGTACATTACTACGTGGTCGTAAAGGAATGCCTTTCCGGCGCTATATTCCATACCGGCGCTATGGGCCAGCTCTTCGCTGTATACCGTTTCGTACTGTAGCTCTAAGTTAGTAACAGAATAGGGATCAACAGCCCCGCTAATTGCGCTGTCCATGCCTCCAATGACGTTCGTAGTGTCCGCCAAGGTTACTTCAAACTGTAACTCGGATAACTGTCTGGGGTAATACACACCATGGTTCGTAATCACTTCGAAATCCAAAGGGATAACGTACTTGCTACCATAGGCGGTCTTTACCCTCGTCGCGTCTGCTACTGCGGTTGCTCCGCTGGAGTCCGTAGGCGCCGGGTTGGTATCGCTGCGAAGCTTACGAAGGATAACGCCTCCAATTCCCTGCTCTATCTTTTGTGCACGGTCGAAGGCTGTTAGCCACAGATCCTTATACGTGGTGTACAGATCGTACCTGTTCAAGTCCAAGACGGATTCCCCGGCGAACTTGATTCTCATCTTAGAGACGAGGTTCCTGCCCACGTTATTGACGGTATAGCGCTTGTCCTTGGTGCTGGACTGCACCGCTAGGTCAAACCTTAGAGCCAAGGTGCCAGGAACTAAGACTAGGTTATCCGTTAGGCGGGGCACGCCCACGTACAAGGTTTCTCCCGGTTTTGCGCTGCTGGGGGTAAAGGTGACCCGATGAAAGGTGCGTTCTGCCTTTAGTCCGCCAACCTGCTTAGGTAATACGTTGGGGTTTAACTTTGAGCTTATCATATATAGTGGAGGTAGACGAAACTACTGACTTTGACCCCACCACTGAGGAAGGCCAAGAAGACATAAACGACGGCGACGAAGAACCACTGCTTCCCGCCCCCGACGATTCCCTAAGAAATAGGATTACGAGTGCCCTAAGACATCCTCTAGCACGCGGGAACATATTGGCGGGAACGTCCGAGCACATAGAGCTAGACAATTTGGGCGCCGTAAACTCGGCCATGCAGCGGCTAAAAGATACGTATTCCAACTTTGACTCAGATGAAGTAAGGCTTACCGAGCGTGGCGGCAGAGTCCTCATAAGCGTCCAAGACCTGAGATTTCCTGACAAAAACCGCTGGACGAAACCACAACCCCTTTTCGACGAAAATGGCGAAGTTAGGGGTGACGTAACAAGATTAAAAGGCTTTCAGCAGGCTACTAGGAGCATGTTGGGTAGGCTGGAGGCGTTAAACGAAAGGGTTGCGTTAGAAAAACGCGCCGAGGGGCTACAAGAAACATTGGAAGAAAGGGAAGCAGAATACAATAGAAAAGTCCAAGTACTTGCCGATATACACGACATAGAACTCAAGGATAAAGACAATCGAATACTCGAATTGAGGAACGAATTAGGTCACATTAGGCGTCAAAAGAACCAAATCGAGGAGAACCTCGGACGCACCTTAGCAGAGTTAGACATGAGCAAGGAAGAAGCCAAGAACCTACGTACTACCATTACCACCTCCTTAGAAGAACGGAGGCAGTTGGTTGCTGAAATCAACACCAAAGAAGAGCAAAACAGACAAATGAGCCAGGCTATTGAAGACCTGGAGGGGCAAATAGAGCGGCAACAGGAAATAATCAATGACCAAACTCGTCCCGAAGAGGAAAGGGAGGCAGCCCAAAAGGAGGCAGAAACCCTTCAGGTACGTCTTACGCAATTACAGGCGCAAAAGGAAAACCTGGAAAAGGAGTTGGGGTTAACCACCAAGGAAAAGGTAAAAAGAGCCCTTTTGAAGTATGGCGTCCCGCTGGCATTTGCGGTCGCTATTAGCACCGTAGTAGGCGTGATCCTATCCGCTCTTAAGGCTACAGGCGCAGGCGTAAAGGGGTTAGGTAAAGGACTAACGGACTTGGGAAAAAAGATGGCAGCCGGCTTGCCTGGGCTGCTTGGTAGCGTTCTTGGCCTGGCACTTAGGGCCGGCGGAGAACTGTTGAAGTTCGTGGGGAATAACATTTGGATATTAGTCGTAGCTATCGGGGTGGTCCTCCTGAAGAAGATGAAGGGTTGGCCTTATCCTTCTCATCGGGCGGTGCCCTGCTTTGAGGATAATGAAAGACAGTATTAGCGCCGCCCTGGTAATTTGGAACCAACGGCAACACACTCATGGTAGAAATGGGCTTATGACTCCAGGCTGCATTAGCAGGCCTGCGACCTATGCGATTTATCCCAAACTTACCGTCATCAGAAGTGACTTGCAGCTTAGCATATTTACAATTGGCTAGCATATGAAAAGTCACTGGCGTTAGGTCTTCAGTGGACCTAGTGTAGGGCTCCATCGAAAAATGGGTAACTTTCCTGGTGTTCGTTGAAGTTCGATAAGGAAGCAGGGGCTTATTATTCTCATCGATAAGCCTAAACCCCACATTTGCATGCGTATTTACATTAATACTAATAGTGCAAATGACCAATGCAGTGCCCCCAACTTCAACCCACATTCCAACGTCATGCCAAGCGCCGTTGTCATATCCTTTTTCATCTAAGCGATGGGTATAGCGCGTTTCCCTTACGTATGGATTCATATATTTCAGCAAACATAGTTTGCTTCTAGAGACTCATTACCGTCAAAGTGCTGATGGTCATGTGGTTATAGACAGTATTCCTTCGATTTCCTATGCTATTTATGCAAACGCTCCCTGAGTCATCTACGCGCATTTGTAGCTTCACTTTCCCATGGCAATCAGCAACCATGTGAAAAGTCCAAACGGAAAGATTCTCGGCGCTATTCGTTGGCGGCTCTACTGAGAAATGCGTGGGCTCTCTGTTGTTCGTCTTCGCGCGCATGGGCTGCAGTATGCCATTGTCATCACAAAAACGAAATCTTACGTTCGCATTACTAACGGCTCCCAAAGAAAGACTGCATAAGATTAGCTTCTTTCCTGAGTAGTTCAGATCCACAGACATCCCGGTGACGTCCACCCAAGATGCCTGGGTGTATTTTTTCTCGCCTGTGTAAGTCGTATAGACACAATCTACACCAGCTACGTAGGGGTTGTTCATCGCCATATATAATAGCTCAGACCAATGCTTGCAGCTGTTAAGCCGGCTTTTAGTAAGTTATGGTCATATTCCTCGGGTATCGTGGGCATAACATGGACCTTCTTTTTGATTACGTCCTTTGGTTTCCCTGCAGGATTCTCTACGTGCTCCTTCTTTGGCTTCTCTACGAATTGTTTAATGCCCTTGGTCATGTCAGAGTTCACGTCATTCACCCCAAACTTCATGTCTTCGGTTGCTCGCTGCAGCTTGTTGTTATAACCCACAACGGAATTAGTGTTGATAACCAAATTACTTGGCATTAACCAACAACCAGGACTCAAGGCGTAATCCAGCCGCACTTTAGATTGCTCCACCGCAAGTTGATACCTTTGAACTGATTTAGAGATCTCATTCTCGATAACAGCGCTTTCGAAGAGGACAAGGAATACTTGTTGCGTTTCCTGTGAAGCACCACTGGCATCTACGATGGGGCTGCGAGTGCTAACCTGTGCTCCTAGAATGCAGTAGACAAAGGCCTCGATGCTGCGATTAATCCTTGCTAGATTCTTTAAGCCAATGCCCTTTGCGGCAAAGAAAGGCGCCCAAGGAGTAGTATAGGGGTTGGGGGTCCCAACTCACACGCCACCCCGAAATGACCCGCCTTAAAAGCATACGCCCCGGTTTCATTCGGGTTTTGAGAGCAACGTGGCCCGGGGTTATTCCACCAAGAGATTACGGGATCTTCCCGCCATCCACGACCCATTTGAGATCGTGAATACCCAATGAAATAAAGAAGCCACCAACGAATGCCATTAAATATGCTAACATATATTATGAAGTGCGAAATTCAAAGGAAGGCTGGCGGGGTTTACCCGTGCCCCGTATTACTAAAAAGTCAAAATATTTGTCTTATATACGATGCATGAATGTAAAGAATTTGCTTATGACTTCTGTGTACAGTGCTTGAAACCCAAGTTTGTTGCCCCACCACCAAATAAGTATATTTGTTGTGGTAAGAAAATGCGAATAGAAGACGACACGTCAGCACAGTGTTACGAGTGTGGTAAGAACATTCGTAATGCCGTACCAAATGCTACCAGAGAGCAGTATTACGCCAATGGAGGTCGTAAGAAGACTCCATACAAAAGAATAAAATACTTTAGGGACTGGATGAGTCATATCCAGGGTTTACGACCAGTATATTTAGACAACGAAGTAAAGGAGAAAATCATAGACCACTTAGAAGAGCCAACCCCGCAAAGTCTGCGGAAAACGCTAAAAAAATTAAAACTAGGGAAATATTACAAAGCTATTCTCTATCTTTTGTCTGAAATTACCGGCGACCCTATTCCCGAGGTTTCTGATATGACAAAAGCCGAGTGGATGTTTTGTCGGTTGGATAAGGATATTCCTTATTACCCTGACGTAATTTACGAAATATTTTACAAAATAGACCCCAACCACCCCCTGTTAGGATGGATTCCAAGAAGATAGTGAATCTTATGGTATAAGACGATGCTATAATTTATGCTTGACGCGTATTATGGCATAAGACGAGTAAATAGTATAAATCTTATGGCATAAGACGATTACGTCACATGTTTTTGGCCAATCAAAACCTTCACAATTTTCTTTCACATTTATGAAGTAAATTTGTGAAACATTTTCACATTTGTGAAATTAATTTGCATATGAACCAGACAGTCGGCGTTCGATATGTAAATAGAATCCTGTCTCGCTTTTTTCAAAGCAAATATTTACTGAGCGAGTTTTCTTTGAAGCTCCTCTTTTGCTTCTTGGTAGATCTTTTTGCGAGATTCCTCGGAAAGATCTTTTACGACTGTTTATTTGTTCCTTATGTCCGACTTTAATTTCTCGTACTTTTCCTCTTCGGCCAGAATAAGCGAGAATTCTACGTTGTCTATCTTTCTGTCACGCAAAGCCTTTGAGACAAGGTCAGTCATTGTATTTACTTTAGCCCTTGACAGAGCTATTGTCGTGTCATGCTTGGATATTTTGCTTGACAACTGTTTCATAATGCTCGTAGCAACGGCTGAAATAATACCACAGGCTGCCCCAACGCCGGCCAAAGGAACTCCAACAATTATTCCCGGTCCAGTAAGCGAAGTAGCAACGCCGGAGCCCGTTAACATAACGGATATGGATCCTGAAGTTATCGAAATCTTATGTAGCGTACTCCGGGCTCTAACGTATTTTTTCCTAACTTTTTCGTAGTGTTTTGTCTGTCCTTCCAAGTAAGCCAGGATTAAGTTTGACTTATTAAGACGAAAGTTTTCTGCGTTTAGGTCGTTAGGACCCTCCTTGGGTAGATCAGGATAAAGTGGAGGTGTTGATGGTATAACATCCATTATATATACTAATGTACGACGCTTTTGGGAATGATATTGAGGAGCAGACACATTATGGAGATTACTTAAGTCGGAAAGATCTTGGAAAGATGTTTGAGCATTGGCCAGAACCAAAACCCGTAAGGAAGGAGCCAAAACCTGTGCATAACGATCCGAAACCTACCCCTAAACCAAAGCCCGCGCATAAAGAAAGGCTACCTAATTTCCCAAAGAATCTATTAATAACCAACCAGGATTACCCATTTTACGATGCGGAAGGTGGCATAAGCGACTTTGATAAAATAGTGACGCATTTAAAGATCCCAGTGGGTAAGCAAACCTTTAACGTAGTAATAAGGCATATCTTTAAGGATTTTAACCTTAAGCACACTTCAGGAAAAGAAGCCCACGAATGGTTAAGGGGACCTAACTTTAAGTACTGGCCGCAGCAGTTAAACTTTGCCGTCTGGGCGGCTACGAAGGGCTGCGGGGTTGACGCGGATATGTTCGACATTGCCTTTCTAAGGTTCCACGTTGCCTTTACTATGCGGCGCATATTGAAGGAGCTGAGAGTGCCCCTGCCGGGGGAAAAGCCATTCAATCGAATGGATAACCACTACGATCCCGCTGCCCTAGAAAGACTAATGAATGAGTTTAAGCCGCAGTAAAGAGACTTTCGTTATCGGGAGGGCGCCACGCATGGCTTGGGTATTATCTATGCTTGGCATGTTGACGGCGTGCGTCCGGCAGACATGTATCATCAAAAATACCCCGGGGTCCTAAAGTTTTACGACTTGGGCGGTCGCAAGAATGACGTTACGCTGATCGATAGGATTGAGACAATTTACCCCAGTCCTTGGGATCCGTTTGTATTATTAAAAGGAAAAGGCCTAAGAAACCTAGCTCGAATTAACCGCAGCATTGAAGCATTCGTCTACTGCATCCTGGGAGCGCAGGTAAATACCCGCAGCCCCATTGTTGGATCCCAAGGTGCTTCGCGGGAAACGCAACAAGAATTCCTAACCTTGTTTGAGTCCGCAATAATAGAAAATGACATATCCAAGTCAGTTCAAAGATATCAATTAGCGGTGCAGCAATCTAAAGTGCGGCTAGATTATGCCTTGAGTCCTGGTTGTTGGTTAATGCCAAGTAATTTGGTTATCAACGCTAATTCCGTTGTGGGTTATAACAACAAGCTGCAGCGAGCAACCGAAGACATGAAGTTTGGAGCGAATGACGTAAACTCTGACACTTTCAAGGGCATTCCTCACTTTATAGAGAAGCCAAAAAAGGAACACGAAACTAAGCTACCAATAGTTAAGAAACCATCAAAGCATATTCCCGCGTTACCAACCATACCCGAGGAATATGACCATAACCTACTAAAAGCCGGCTTAACAGCTGCAAGCATTGGTCTGAGCTATTATATATGGCGATGAACAACCCCTACGTAGCTGGAGTAGATTGTGTTTATACGACTTACACAGGCGAGAAAAAATACAACCAGGCATCTTGGGTTGATGTCACGGGGATGTCCGTGGACTTGAACTACTCGGGAAAGAAGCTGATAATATGCAGCATTTGCATTGGTACGAGCAGCCATGCCAACGTAGGCTTCAGGTTCCTGGATGACAACGGTATACTGCAGCCTATGCGTGTGAAGACGAATAACAGAGAGCCTGTGCATTTTTCCACAGAGCCGCCAACGAATAGCGCTGAGAATCTTACGACTTGGACTTTTCACATGGTTGCCGATTGCCATGGAAAGGTAAGGCTGCAAATGCGTGTAGACGACAGTGGAAGCGTTTGCATGAATAGCACGGAGGATCAAAGGAATAAGGATTATAACCACATGACCATAAGCACTTTGACGGTAATAAGTCTCTAGAAGGGAATTTATTCCCTGAAATATATGAATCCGCATCGGAAGGAAACCCATTATGCTCACTACTTAGAGGAAAAGATATATGCAGATCCCGGTTGGTTTGATACTGGGATATGGGTTGAAGTTGGAGGCATTGCGCTAATTGTTCTTACTATTGAGATTGCTACGGGGGTGGCCGCAAACGTAGGGTTTAGGTTGGTTGATGAGAATGATAAGCCTTTATTTCCTTATAGAACTTCGACTAATAATCAGAGGGTTGCTCATTTCTCGGCGCAGCTATTTACATTTAGCGGTGAGGTATTTTACCCAACTACGTTTCATATGGTGGTCAATTGTAAACATGCTAAGTTACAAATTTACCCCGATGGCGGCAGTAGCAATGGGATGAAAACTGGTAGGGTTACCATAAATGGCACGACGTCGATTTCTGCCGGCATTAACGATGTAGCTTGGAGCCATAAGCCCATTTCCACTATAAGCGTGTTGCCGCTGGTTCCGAATTATCAAGGCGGCGCGAATACTATCTTTACTTATTCCAAGTCGAGGATGACTCGGGCGCCCGACGACGATAAGCCCCCAGTAATACGCAAGGATAAGATCAACCCCGCATCTTCTTCAGGAGTACCACCCCAATAGCTACTACCAAGATCCAGACGTTATTCCCCACGAACTTTAACAGTTCTCCGCCGGCCCTAAGTGCCAGACCAAGAACACTACCAAGCAGCTCAGGAAGACCGGCTGCCATCTTTTTTCCCAAGTCCGTTAGTCCCTTACCTAACTTGCTTACGCCTGCGCCCGTAGCCTTAAGTGCGTTAAGGATCACGCCTACTACGCTCGAAATAGCGACAGCAAATGCCAGCGGAAGACCATACTTCAAAAGGGCTCTTTTTACCTTTTCCTTGGTGGTAAGCCCCAACTCCTTTTCCAGGTTTTCCTTTTGCGCCTGCAATTCTGCAACTCTTTCCTGAAGGGTTTCTACTTCCTTTTGAGCTGCTTCCCTTTCCTCTTCGGGACGAGTCTGGTCGTTGATTATTTCCTGCTGTTGTTCTATTTGTCTTTCCAAGTCTTCGATGGCCTGATCTCTTTGCCGGATTTGCTCTTCTTTGGTGTTGATTTCGGCAACCAACTGCCGCCGTTCCTCCAAAGAGCCGGCTATGGTGATATGCAAGTTTTTGGCTTCTTCCTTGCTCATATCCAGGTCTTGCAGGGCGAGCTTGAAGGCCTTTTGGGCTTGGTCCCTATCGCGCAGGGCATTGTCTCTTTGTTCTCTCATTTCTATCATTCGCTGATTTTTGTCGTCAAGTTCTCTCTTTTGAGCATCAAGAAGCAGTTGGTTCTGTCTCATGTAATCTGCTTCCCTTTCCTCCTACGTTTCTTGTAGTTCCTCGGCGCGTTTTTCTAACGCAACCTTTTCATTCAGGGTTGCCAACCTTTCTAACGCACTTCGGGTAGCTAGTTGAAAGCCTTTTAATCTCGCCACGTCACCCCTAACGACACCATTTTCGTCCAAAAGGGGTTGCGGCCTTGTCCAGCGGTTTTTGTCAGGAAATCTCAGGTCTTGGACGCTTATGAGGACTTTGTTTCCGCGTTCTGTGAGCCTTACGTCGTCAGCCTCAAAGCGGGAATAGCGCTGCCTTAGCTCTTGCGTTGCCCACTCTACGGTTTCTTGTTCGGGTTTCTCATTTATGTTTTGAAGTTCCAAGTACTCAGGAACGGGGCCGCGGTTCTTTGATTGCCACATGCGATTCAAGGCTGCCTTGAAGCTTCTCCACCTACTGCCATACTTGCTTGCCAAGGCCATGTCGTAAAGCAAAGGCTTTGCCTCCGCGTTTTTAGTCCATTCATCAAATTCTTCATCGTTAATGTCGACTTGACCTTCTTCGGTAAGGGGGTCAAAATCCGTTCCTTTTACTTCCATTATATATGATAAGCTCAAAGTTAAACCCCAACGTATTACCTAAGCAGGTTGGCGGACTAAAGGCAGAACGTACCTTTCACCGGGTAACATTCACGCCCAGTAGCGCAAAGCCAGGAGAAACCTTGTACGTAGGCGTACCCCGTCTAACGGATAACCTAGTCTTAGTACCCGGCACCTTGGCGTTAAGGTTTGACCTAACAATACAGCCAAGTACGAAAATAGAAACTTACGTCGTTAATAACGCAGGCCGCAACTTGGTCTCTAAGATGAGGATCAAGTTTGCCGGGGAATCCTTGCTGGACTTAAATAGGTACGACTTATACACCACCTATAAGGACCTATGGTTAACGGCCTTTGACCGCGCACAAAAAATAGAGCAGGGAATTGGCAGCGTTATCTTAGGTAAGGTCCGCAGTGATACTAAGACGCAGCCTACCGACTCCAGCGGAGCAACCGCAGTAGCAGACGCCACGAGGATAAAGACCGCCTATGGCATTAAGTATGTTATTCCGCTGGACTTCGAGGTGATTACAAACCATGGCGCGTATTATCCCAGACAGCTATCCGAGTTACAGTTCGAAGTAACCCTAGCGGATACCACGAACATCTTGCAGATGAATGCGTCCGGAACGGCACTTTCTGGGAGCATTCACCCCTATTCCGTTACCAACTTAGAGCTGCAGTACGAAACGGTATACAGCGAAGAGCTGGCCCGTAGCGCTGGCATGGAATACAGCTCCGGAAAGGCATTCTTATACGACCACGTAGTGATGTACAAGACATTTAGCTTCTTGGATAAGACGGACGAGGTTATCAATCAAAGTATTAACCTCCCCCGAAGAAGTCTCACGGGGTTAATGCTTGTGTTTGCCAAGCCCTATGAGGCCGGCAAGCGCGACTCCGAAGCGTTCTTTAACCCCAACATTACCAACGTAGGGATAAATGTCAACGGGGTCCCAAACAAGGTTTACTCCCAGGGAATAAAGCCCGCAGACGTGTACAGAGAGGCCATGCGCAAGTTTGGCGACCAAATTAGTCCTGAGGAATTCTTTAGTGATAAGTATGCGCTGTGGATTGACATGCGCACCACCAACGACGAAGACCTACATGGGCAGGGTCTGCGGTTGGTCAACACCAAGGACGGCATTACTTTGGAGATCAAGCGCACAAAGAATGCCTCCGCGGGCGACGGCGACAAGATAAACGCGTACGTCTTCGTCGTGTCGGACGCGCAACTGAGCGTAGAAATGAATCAACTAAAGAGCGTTGCATATTGATTCGTGCTCACTCATCCTAGTGTCTAGGATATTTTTGATAAAAAATATCGTATATATACGATGCTACGCGTATTCCAAAACGACGAAACAAAACTGCAATGCATAGTGCAAGGCGAAACTTTGTACTTTAAGGGAAAAGAGGTGGCAGCCGCATTAGGATATGAGAAAACGAGAAACGCAATTAGGGAGCACGTTTCTGAGAAATACCAGAAAAGGTCGAGTGAGTTAGGAAGGGCCCTAAGACAGGGCGCTTCTACTATGCACCCACATTCCGTGTTCATATCCGAGCCTGGTTTGTATGAACTGATATTTAGCTCTAAGTTACCTCAAGCCGTTAAGTTTCGTGATTGGGTCTTCGAAGAAGTGCTACCCGCACTAAGGAAAAACGGAAAATATGAAGTAGAAAAGCGGTTTAACAGCGCAAACAAGCTTTTTTTAAGATAGAAAACGAATTTGACCTACATAAAAAGGTGGTTAACTAGATTCGCAGGTTTTACCCTCAAATGCTCATAGCGCCGGGTTTGGGAGAATTGCAGGACAGCGACGGTAAGCGCATAAAGTGCTGGCAAAAAGGTTACCAACGAGGCCAACCTGACTTATTGCTGCTAAACGCGCACGTGCACTACCGCGGCTTCTGCATTGAGTTAAAAACCCCTAAGGGTGACGGTAGATTATCGCCAGATCAGCAACTACTCCTGAAAAGGTATGAAGAAAACGTCTACAAGGTGCTCATAAGCAACGACTACGATGAAATCTGCCGTGCGATTGCCGCATACGCCGAGCAATTGAGAATTCCCTGCATGTGGTGCTGTAAGTCTTTCAAAACCACGCAAACTTTGACAACGCATTTAAAGATATTTCATAGGATATATGATCCAGCAAGTGCATTGGCGTGATTTAATTGACACTGCGTGAAATGAGAGATGTCAAGGAAAATACGAGTTCTTGACACGCGCTGATATTTAACGTATCCGGGAGCAGTACTCAACGTGTCAGGATACTTAAAGTATCGTGGGGTGTCAAAGTCCGTATACTTAATATCTTGAAGTGTCATGGAATATCCAATAACGCATACTCAATGTTTTGAGGTGTCATGGAGTATCAAACATCGCATTCTCAGTATTCTCAAAGTTTCCAAGTGTCATGGAGTATCAAACATCGTATTCTCAGTATTCTCAAAGTTTCCAAGTGTCATGGAGTATCAAACATCGTATTCTCAGTATTCTCAAAATTTCCAAGTTTCATGGAGTATCAAACATCGTAATGTACGTCCATCGAGTTTAACGAAATCATTATTCATACTTTAATATCAAATATAATTTTATACATCCACCATATACGTAGATGTATTTTTTTTGCAAATTGTCGAAGAATTATTTTATATATCAAATTATATATCGATGTCTGTTTTTTTTTAATTAATTACTCAGCCTAGTTGAAGTTGATTGTTCTCGGAAAGGTTTTCTCCAACACAAGTGAAATGAGATGAAATGCGTGAATCGAAAAAATAGTCGATAGATAGATGTCAGTCTATAATAAAGCGTAAAAGACCATCCTATGGTTGTTTAGAATAATACATTTATGAAATAAAAAACCCTTCGATGAATAGGATTCCTGTGTTATAACGGTCCGCACGGCATTTTGGGTATTGGTTGATCGATCCGACTTTCTACACGTGTTGCTTCAGAGGTCACAGTGGATTATTTTAAGCTTTTCTATTGGAAAAGAAAGTTAGAAAGGCCGTATTTAAGATTTGGTGAGTATCATTGTTCATAACTATTTTCTAATTGAGATATACTTCTTGCCAAATACGAATTCATTGCCACTACTCGTAGCTTTATGCTGTGCCAGTACTGTGTGTCTTCATCTCTTCCATGAACGCATGTTTCTTATATCTAAAGGTTTCAAAATATGGGAAAGCACAAGAAAGCTAGCCGAATGGCCTACGTCAAAAGGTTAAAAAAGAAAAAGAAAGCGAAGAAATCCGGTGGACAAGGGGACAGCAGCGCCGCAAATGTGCATGTGTCAAGTCAAGAAGATTTAAATTCTAATGACAATTCAAATGAAGTTCACTCTCGTGATAAAAAACAGAGGCTTAACAATTCAAACAGTCGCAGAACAGCTATTTCTGGGGATTTCAAGAAGGATCCTTTATATTTTCAGATGTTGAAATATAGTAGATGCAAACAGAAAATGAAAAACATCGAAAAAACAAACTATGCTTTATTTGATAGATATCCTGCATGATTATTCGAAATGTTTAAATTCATATTGAAATATATTTAAATCAGTTGAAGTTAATGTGATTAATGCTGTGAGATTACTGTTGTTCGGGAACAGAAAGAGTGACGTCATGTATGTGGCAGATCTTTAGACTGTGAGATTACTGGTATTCTGGAACAGAAAGAGTGACGTCATGTATGTGGCAGATCTTTAGGCTGTGAGATTACTAGTATTCTGGAACAGAAAGAGTGACGTCATGTATGTGGCAGATCTTTAGGCTGTGAGATTACTGGTATTCTGGAACAGAAAGAGTGACGTCATGTATGTGGCAGATCTTTAGGCTGTGAGATTACTGGTATTCTGGAACAGAAAGAGTGACGTCATGTATGTGGCAGATCTTTAGGCTGTGAGATTACTGGTATTCTGGAACAGAAAGAGTGGCGTCATGTATGTGGCAGATCTTTAGGCTGTGAGATTACTGGTATTCTGGAACAGAAAGAGTGACGTCATGTATGTGGCAGATCTTTAGGCTGTGAGATTACTAGTATTCTGGAACAGAAAGAGTGACGTCATGTATGTGGCAGATCTTTAGGCTGTGAGATTACTAGTATTCTGGAACAGAAAGAGTGACGTCATGTATGTGGCAGATCTTTAGGCTGTGAGATTACTGGTATTCTGGAAAAGAAAGAGTGACGTCATGTATGTGGCGGATGTTGGTTGTCAGGAGACATAATTGAATTTTTTCTTGCATTGGATGATAACCTAGAATCATGTGACCACTTTCAGCTCAAAATTATTTATTATTCCTTATAATACCATTTTCTAGTAATAGTGATACTTTAGGAATATAATAATGTAATATATATATATTATTATTATTCTAAAATGTTTTCCTTTAAACTGATCATTGTAAATAATGCACTTTAGCTATGTGGCTGAAATTAAGTCATACTTTAAATAAACAGACTGTCTAGTATCTAACTATTTATCTAATATACATTATTTCACAGATCCTGTTAGTCAACCTCACCCTCGTCAGCATGTAATTAGTCTTTAGAATTTGACTACAGTGTAGGTGTATTGCTACAAATACCGTAAATGCTATTCTAAATAAACTAAATAAACACCTTTTCAGGGAAAGGTACAACCCCAGGATCAGTTTAGCAAGGATTTTGTGATTTTGCCTTTACTTAAAGGGGCATTTGGACGAAAATTCCCCAAATTTTGAAAGTCCGAATAATTCAAATATTTGTGGATAAACTGAATATAGAAGACATTTAAGAACAACATCCCTAAAATGTCTTTATTTTAGACACATCCCCAAGAAATTTGGGTTTAAAAGCTCATAGAACAATAGGGTTGAGTAAATGACGTCATTTACTCCAAATTTAGATGCTAATATAATAAGTAATTTTTATCCACTACTAATGACTGAGGGGAAAATTTATTGCTTGGGACTATCAGGGTCATATGGATAAGTTTCATCACTTTTCAAGTCATTTTCATTTTTGGGGCATTTTCGTCCAAGTGCCCTTTTAAAAGGGGTAGCACCTAATAACATGTGCATACTAGTAAACTTGTGGCCTTCATTCAGTGGACATTGAATAGCCACGGTGTAAATACCACTAAAATCCCATTTATTTTATTAATTTTTACTTTGTAATATCTTAAGAGTTGTTTTCATATACTCATGGAATACACTAGCATATTTGGTGCTACTACACTTTTAATCTTTTGTCTCTTATTGATGGATTTATTACACTGTAAGGGCTTTTTTTAACATGAGAGACGGTGTCCCTATGTAGTAGGGCTAACTCTTGTTTTCTTTTCCGTTTTGGGGCACACAAAACAAAAGAGTTAGCCATACTACATAGGTGCACCCTCTCATGTAAGGAGGCCCTAACTAGAACACTTTCTTATTAAAAAAATCTATATTCTGGTCTCTAGGGGCAAAGGTATAACAATATTAACTTGTTCCTTTCTATTTCCATTTGCTTTAACTGTTCCTTTCACAACAGCACATTTCTGTTGGAATCTGCCAACTGGAATGTATGAAAATTTGGAGTAATTCTCAGGAATAGTTGACCATGTTTCTACTGGATGAGAATAAATATTAGTTCTAGAGTAACTCCTGTACCAATCTACTTTAGCTAGAACATGTGTAACTTTCTTTTCCCTTCTATTTTGATCCTTCAAAATTACATCATGCAGCAAAAATCCTTGGAGTATGGCAGGGCGCTTCATTTCATTAAACCATGTAGCTGTTACGACTGTAGCATTGTCATCATTCATGGTACTAGAACTATACAAATTACCTGCATATAATAGTTGTGTAAAGGACTGATAAAACCTAGACACATGTTTAACAACAGAGGTATCATAAATTTATGCATACATTTCTTAAAGTTTCAGTACTTCTCCTTGACTCAATGCTTTCCTCTTAATGGGTGAAAGAGGAACCTGTTCTGGTGTTTTCGCAAAGTTTACTTCTAATGGTCTACCTATTTGTAAAGAAAGCATTTCTGAATACTGTTTACTTGGAAGTATCATTTCCAGTAATGTTCCTTGAGGGTTTGTGGCAGATTCAACAATCTTGGTGACATGTTGCATTTCTTCTGGGAATTCTGACATCATGACTTGCTTGTCTCTGTAAAATTTTCTCATGATTTGAAGTCCTATTATGTAAAAACAATTATTATTATTAATTTTATTCAAAATAATGATTACAATGATGCCAATATATAAACCTGTGCAACAGAAATTGAACATTGATTAAGGAGGCTTCCAAGGGTTTTCATAATACCCATGCACTCACAGAAAGTGACCGATATCTTTGTATTGCCAAAAATCGTATTTTAAAGTGATATACCATATTAAAGTTGGTGAAATGAGGATTCGACTTTTTTGAAAATTATCATGTTTGACTTTGCACTTTTTAAAATCTTTTCAAGAGGGCCCATTCATTTATTAATTCTTCATTTATTTGTTGAACAAAATTACTTTAATTGTGCCCTCCCCTCCACCCCAAAAAGGTGCATTTTTTAGTTAATCACCCTCCCATAAATAATGAAGGTATCTAATAGTAAAACAAAGTGCTTTGATTTGCATTTTTTATATCACCTACAGGAAAACACAGATTGGCATAAAATTTAGCCTGGAATTGCTTGGCCAGATTCACTTTTAATTCTAATATTTTTTACGAGAAAGAGATTACCTAGGAGTTTGATATCTAGTATACAGAACTCAAGGGCATATTGTGATACAACACACTCTCTTGTTCTGTAAACACTACTTAATTACTGAAGAAGTTATTTGTCCAACTAACATTGGAAAAGTTAAGCCTAGTGGGGGGGGGGGGGGGGTATGGGAAAATGAATGAATTGTTCAGACCATTGGAAATACAATTCCTATGATTTCAACAAAGATTTCTAATAAAAAACTTTAAAGGGACAGTTAACCCCCAATAATTTCACGATTTTCAGTCAAACTATAACTATTTTGAAACACAATTATACCATTTTTACAACTGACCATTCTTCCATGTTATTTTAGCAATCCATGATTTTTTAAGACGTGGATGCAATCCAAGAAATTGATGTGTATCAAAAGAGATTTAAACATCCACAGGCATCCCTGGGTGAAAAATTTAATTTTGTATTGGAAAGTCGACATGGGTTATTAGTTTGGATTAATGGGGATTCAAGGCTGGAGAAATTGACATTTGAAAACAAGAAAATGTAAATTCCCCTCCCCCCCATGGGACAAACCAATGATACTTAAAGTGTCATCTCTACCTGAGAATGAGAAATATCTGGCTCTATGTCTTCGTTTATTGCATTTTCCTCTTCATCGTGCAAGCCACTTAGATTTGCCTCTTCGTCACTGCTACTGTCTTCCTCCCCTTCCTCGGAAAAGAAATTCAGATCCTCCTCCTCGAGTTGAATATCATTTTCTTCATCACTTATATTTTCACTGTCAAAATATTCCTGTACCGGCGTTTCCATTGCGGATGAGGTATTACCATGTAGAGTGCCTTCCAATTCTGCGTTGTTTCCATAAAGGATCTTATGCTCATAGTAGGTTGACTTTGAGACAGCTTGTTGGCAATGCTCACAATAGAAAGATTTGCTTTTTTTGGACGCTGTGGAGGGAATAGAATATCGTTAAAAAATCATCAACTTCCTTTGCTATTTTATCAAAAAAATGCGCATGTTTATTTATATTTAGCAACTCACCACTGGCATTGCAAGGTAAGTGATCATAGTATTGAGTTTTAGCCATGAAGGTACAACAGCCATCACAAAATCTTCGTTTTAAAGGTAGCACATTCGCCAAGATGAAAGACGCACACTGTCTCTGACTCGCTCGGTTGCATGGACTCTAGATGAACGTCACAACGTCATCCGGTCGTATATCTGCCCGTGGGTACTGGAGCGAGGCATCCCACGTGGAGTATCACATGAAAAAATTGCTCTCAGTCTATTGGAGCAGCGAGGTGTTTGTGTAAAAGAGCGGGCTTTTCATAATTATAATCAGTATTCGTGCCCCCCTCGACCTCTTTCTTTCTGGTTTCAAAGGGTTCACTTAGTGAGACAAAGCTCCGTTAATTCATCACTTTAGATCGCTAAACAAAAAACTGCAGTCATGCCTTTTTCGACTGGGTCATTTTTTAATAGAAGAGCAGCCGGCGGCTCTGATAGTTCAAATGGCAGTAGCAGCGAATCCAGAGGATACGGTCCACGTGGATGTCGAAGAGAGGAGAACATCGTTGTTTCCTCAGTCGAAATCTCTCGTTTGTTTGAGAGCGTTAAGAGTTTAGGAGAGGAGCTAAAGAAACAGAACCAATGTATCGAAAAACTGGCAGGCAACGTCGAACAATGCACAGCAGAGATAGCGGCCCTGAAGCAGGAGTTGACGGACCTTCGCAATGATCAAGAGCATGTGCCAATGCCGCACAAACTTCCAAGCTTTAGCGGACCAATTCCCAAAGCCCTGAAGGTAAATTCTTGCTCCTCTTAATTAATCATTTGATAACCAATATTTTAAGGAATTTCTAACACCGTAAAAAGACTGAGTAAGTACTCTAAGAAGCTGCACTAATTTAATAAATATTGGTTATTCTATTACACAAGCAGACTCAGCCGTGATGGGGTCGGTTTTCGTTGTTATCCATAAGCATTTATTTCAATTATATATGTTTATAACTATATTACTTTGAATGGAATTGTAAGAGCACTTGATTGAAGTTTCCTTTGCGGATTGAATAACAATGTTCTTATTGTTGATAGCCCTTTGCAAGCGTATTTGGGTTTTCTTTTGTGTGTGAAAACCCCTTTGTGTTTAAGGACAATTTTAATGACATAATATCATTCATTGAAAAAACCGCCTATTAACGTCTTGACAAGCTGTCACCTTCCGACTGTATTCATGAAACAGACCATCCTCGATTTTGCTTGAAAATAAAGAAATAACCATTTTTTACTGAAGACTTAAAATTCCGTTTATGAAATTGTTTATTAATCCTTGAATCACTCCACTAAATACTCCATCGGGAATCTTAGATTTACCTTTCACCATCCGCAGGGCTCGAAATAACAGCCGGACATAATGACCTTTCAAACACATTTTTGTCCATTAACTACCGATTTTTGAAAAGTCAAAAATTGTTATCACATGCGAACATTTTTTCCGCTCCAAAATTTGGCCGGTCAACTTGTCGCCTTTGAAAATCTTATTTGGCCGGTCAAGTAGCAAAATTGCGGGACCTTGTCCTTGACCCGCCGTTATTTCCACAGGTATCCCAAGCTCTGCATTTTTACAGTAAGTATATATGGGATCGTATGGCTTGGAGATTTTATTGGAGAAATACAATTGTCAAAATAAAAACAGTCTTACTTGTTGTTTGTGGTTTCTTTGTCCTCTGTGTGGAATTTCAGGCCATTTTCTTCAATGTGGACAAAGAAACCACAAACAACAACTAAAACTATATGTTTTTATTTTGAAAATTGTATTTCTCCAATAATATCTCCAAGCCATACGATCCCAAATATACTTACTGTAAAAATGCAGAGCTTGGGATACCTGTGTTATTTTGATCCCTGTGATGTGTACCCTGGCCATTCCATGAAAAAAAAAAACCGCTGAAAAATTGAATGTGACATGATTAATCAGAAAGGCGCAGTCCATAGAGTCAACCGATGATAGTGTATGGACAAAAATGACTCGAATTTTGACTCACACCTAGTTAAAACTTGTATGTTTTATCAGGATGATGTACATTTGGCCCACAACCAGCAAAACGAAATGCAATTTCGTGGAAAAGAAGGGTGAGTATACATGGTAATCCAGTGACTTTTGATACATGCAGTACCTAACTATGGCGTTGTTTTATCATTGTACTTCTAGTATTGACAGTCCTCACAACAGTGCTGTGAGGGCATTTCTGGTGCAAGAAATAACCAAAGAAGAAAATGGCTATGAAAAACCAGTTATTATGAGTAAGTTTTGGATTTTTACACAAAAGTAATATGAGCCAAGACAATGCTCTTGCCCTTTTTCTCGCAAAATTACTTCCTCCGTATTAAACAATGATTACTTCCTCCCTATTTGAAAACGATCTGTAAAAATGGTTCTTAACAAAATCTTTTATAGAACGTGCAGAATTTAGCAATCTTTCCCTCTGCCAAAGCAGGTCCGGTGATATCAGAAGAGGCGCGCAATGAATTGTTGTTACTTTTCTGACGGTTCATGGAAAATTCTTTATGTCCAAACCAATGAACTTTATTGGCAAAATGGAGGCTTTAACCAACTATTTGACCAGATAAACCTTCTAATTTATAAACAAAGTTTATACTTATTGAAATGACCATTAATTAAAGCAGTAATAAATTATGCGTTCGGTGTGTATACAATGAAGTAGAGAGAAATTAATTAAAGCACATCTTTTCCTAAGGGGCTGTCACTCGATACTTCGAGACGAAAAGACAGCAGTACTTGGACAATCTGCCGGAAAGGAAAGAAGCGACAGAAAAAAAACTGAAAGACAAGATCCTTACTTCCCGAAGAAGAAGGGTGAGTCGTGAGCCGTTTTGACCGCTGTAATACTGCTCAAAGTAGTAGTATAATAATATAATAATAATAATTACAATTTATAAAGCGCTTATCAGTTATGTGGGTTTATTGTTGCTCATTTAAATCATACCTATTAAAACAGAACATTTTAATATTATGGACTGAAAGAATTATATGTTTAATACAACAAATATTTCTTCTTGTGTCCTTCTACATTTAGCTATATGTTCAAAGGATGAAAGTGGCAAACGAAGCGGAAAGAGAAAGGCTGTCAGAAATAGACCATAATTATATGAGCGACGAGGAAGATGGAGATGAGGAAGGGATATGGGTCGTGCGTAGTCCATCCTGGAGGAGTGCTGAGCTGTCAAGCCTCCTCGAAGCTTTACAAAAAAAAGTTAAGGAGAAAGACAGCACATCAAAGCACCTCAAAAACAAGAGAATGAGGGGTGCAAATTGTACGAGGAAATTACCATCAAGACCTCCAGCATGGGCTGTTTCTCAACAACGACAAACTCCAATACGTCAACCAACAGCACCACAACATCACAACAGCACCACAGCATCAACCTTAAGAGATCTGGAAAATGAGGGAAGACCATCCCTCTCAAGAAAAAACCCACAGCCTTTAACAAGAAAGCGCAACCGACCAAAACACCCGCAGGAAACAAGAACTCAAGATATGGAGGATGAGGACAGCAGCTGCAGAAGTTCTTCTCCGAAGAGCCCATTCTTGAAAGGAAAAGGGGCACATGGTATAGTAATTATATACAAGTTAATTAACTGTTTATTGGCATAATTATTATGCATGATTGTTTATGATTATCTAATATTCAATGGCTTTGCATTTTGTCAGCTGGAAGGAAGTTGTAGGAAGCTGAAAGTCAATGTCATAATGTCCCCCCTCCCCCCCAAACAAAGACATTTAGAACAAATTATCTCGTAATAACTAAAACATCACTCTAAATCCTCAATGCCATCAATCATTCTATATTTAGAGAGTTGTTGCTCATTATACATTAACAAATCATCGCGTGGCGTAATTTGACTAGCGCGAAGAGTGATCTTAAAGGTCTTGAGCGCCATCTGAAAGCATGATCAGAAAAAAAAATTCACGGATCCTTCAAACGCTAAATAATAATGAATTATATTTTCTTCATAAGATTCGGATGAAGAGGATGAAGAGTATGAGACATACTCCTCGGAAGAAGAGAGCGAGGAAGAGTTTGCCAGAGAAGGAGAGTTTTCAAAAGATGAATCATCAGACGCAGAGGTACGCGAAGACCGACATATCAAGAAAAAGAAACTATCATTTTCTCAAGGTTAGTCAGGTTTATTGTATAGAACATTTGTCCCTGACGTGCAAACTAATTTATTTTCTTTTTGGAACTGTAAATTTCCTTTTTTTTTTTTTTTTTTTGAACAGTTCAACAAGAGTTAGCCCTTCCTGACCCCAAGACACCAGAGCAGATGCCCGGCGCCTTCAAAACAAGCACCCCAATCACTGGAAGACGGCAAAACAGCAAAAAACCAAAGAAAAAGTGAAAACGAAAGCAACTTTCAATTATATATTTTATAATTTTCATCAATACTTAAATTTCATTAGTAAAACATGTTAAAGTTATCTTTCACAAAAATTATATGATTGCATTAAAAATGTTTTTGATGAAACCAAAATGTAAAAAATGCTCGGGAATCGGAAAATATAACATACGTGATTCTCGAATACTTGGAATGGCATGGGAAATCATTGAGAATACGAGATATAAACCCGGGGAATCGGAAAATATAAGATACGTGATTCTCGAATACTTGGAATGGCATGGGAAATCATTGAGAATACGAGATATAAACCCGGGGAATCGGAAAATACAAGATACGTGATTCTCGAATGCTTGAAATGGCATGGAAAATCATTGAGAATACGAATTATAAATCCGGGGAATCGGACTCGAATACTTAGAATGGCATGGAAAATCAAGGAGAATACGAAGTCGATACTAGACGTATCGGCTTCGTACCGGGACCCCTGATATTCCATGACAGGGAAAAACAGTCCGAATACGGGAGTATACGAAATCGCATATTCCATTACACTTTAGATATCCGTTTACCCGATACTTGCGTATACTTACGTATTCTTCAAATATACGAGTTCGTATACGAGAATATCAAGACTCGTATACCCAGCTTTTCACAGAGTGTGAGAGTATCGCATATGAAATAAAAAATTACGTTGTCTTTGAGGATTTAAACCGAATGCGGTTACTCCTCAAATACGACAATGTAGAATACTCCCTGTGGGCGCCTGACAGGGTTCGGTATGTAATACAAGGTGAAGAATTTACCCACCTGCGTTCATATGGTAAGCAGGATGGGCGGTGGATGTTTGACATTGAAAGAAGGGTTGCCCCGTCTCTTCTATGTGGTTAGGCGCGTTGTTTAAGTGGGGTTCGTCGACAATGAGGGTCGACGACTCTTTTTTAACGATACAGTCAGCAGGGGGTTTGCATGTAATACAGTCCATATATCAGGATCCGGAAACTATTTTAAGGATGGCCTTATTTTTATTAAGGTCTTATTAAGTGCCCGGAAACTATTTTAAGGATGGCCTTATTTTTATTAAGGTCTTATTAAATGCCCTGGAAACTATTTTGAAAGGAGTCTTATTCTTATTTATCATTTATTAAGGTTGGTTGGAAACTATTTTAGGAAATCCCTTATTCTTATTGAGGTCTCATTAAATATCCTCGTTTACTTAAAAGATGCCCTTAATAAATATTTAATAATAATAAAGAATTTTCTCAAGAAACTTTCCAAATCGCTTTTGCACCCTGGATAATCATTTCAATAAATAATAAATAAAAATAAGGATATCCTTAAAAAAGTTTCCAGGGCATTTAATAAGACCTTAATAAAAATAAGGGACGTCCTGAAATAGTTTCCAGAACGTCCCTAGTAACTCCCTTTAATCACTTTTCGTTAAATCGATCCACGTACTCTTTGAAGGTAATTGGACCCTCAGCCTGTACGTACAAACACTGCCAGATATGTTGATCACTTCTGTTACAACCGCAACGCGGGCAGTCCGCCTCCCAATACTCCCTATCCTCCCAACGCACACCTTCAACGCGGTCGAACATAGCAAAGCGCATGTCTATCTTCTTCTTTAGACGTGTCAATTCTGCCCTTGTTTCCTCAGGACAACAGCGCGCTGCAATGTCGCCGTGTATTTCACAGGCTACACCGTCTAATTCATACCGCGTAAGGCAACGGAAACGATGCCACTCGTCGTCTTTATCTTCCTCGCAGCGCTCACAGATGTTCTTCAGGCAAACTCTGTTATCCACGTGGTACTTTAACATCTGCTTGCTGCTGAACAGACGATCGCAGTGTTCACAGCGCTTCTCCCGCGACTTTCTACAGACCTTTTTTTTGACGTGATATTCGAGCATTTGCTTAGAACTAAACTCCTTATTAGCAGCAGTAAGGGGGACTCGCGGTCACCCCCCGGAATTACATGGGTATTCCCCGCGCTCACGTAAAGGCGGCCGCCGCGGGTATTACCCGTATGGTCGTTCTGGGTATTGCCTGCGTAATTCGATTCGAAAAGCTCGCTACGGGTTTTACTGGTGCCCCGCATTACTAAGTTAAAATAGTGTCGCAAACAAAGGTTAAAATATTTCCTAGATATAGATGGACGCCATCAAAAGCATTCAAAACAAAACTGTGCGCAAACTGCGAACTCAGGTATTGGATCGTTTGGACGCCGACTTCTCCTTCACCACATTCACAGAAGGAGACACAGAAGAAATCATGGACGAAGAAAGAGCCGAAAAGATAATAGACCTGATGCCTGAAGGTAATTACCGTTTACAGTTAACGTTCATAAAGTATTACGACGGCGAATGGATGATAGAAAGAGGTCGTAATCCTATTCGGGCGTCCAGTAAGCAGAGCTTGTTTGTCCTAAACAAAAATACCAGGCCCGGAGCGCTGGTAGGCATCGACATGTTGTTCTACGAAGTTGCTTACACTGTTACAGTAGTAATCTACGGTGCGTATGAGATTAAAGAGCCGGACGTCAAGAAGTTGAAGCCAATGCGACATCCCGGCAACTGCGTAGGAAAGTTAGTCAGGGAATTCTTTGAGGATTCTTCCAGAGGTGGTAAGCTTACCCCAAAGAGGAAAGAAGCTATCAAGAGATGGGAAGATGCTACTCATAGGGCTGGAGCTACCATAGACAACATCAAAAAGCTAGAAGTCCTTTTAGAAAGGCGAATACATGTGAAAGATATCACAGACGGGTACATTTATCCTGGGACGCATAAATACGGCGGCAGAGGCGCGCCTATAGTCATCTACCAGCATAACGGACACGCTTGGCGAGAACTTCGGTTCCCAAAAACGAAAGAGACAAAGGTCTACGAGAATTCTCCATTGGCGGAGTTGATTCATGAGAACTCCGTTTGGCTGATGGATCCCGAAGGAAGCCAGTTTATGACGCAAGATGGTACTCTTTACCGCCCCGAAATCGAACATCTGCGCATCCAGAGCGCCTGCGAAACCCTTGGGGAAGACTTCTCAGATGAAGTCCTTAGCTCCCGCAGCTTAGACTTCTTAGCGGCCAAAAAGAGGAATGGATGGAAACCTACCCCAAAAGAGTTCAAAGATATCTCCAAAGCGTGCGTAGAACACGGTCATGGAGGTCTTTGGAATATGGAGTACGACGAAGACGAATACGTGTCCTTAGACATGAAGCACTGCTATCCTGCGTCATTTAAAGGCCTGGGGGATTGTAAGGAATATTACGACCGCTACGGACACCCAGACTCGCAATTCTTTCGTGTGTTCTTAGACGGCACCTACGATGCGCCAGCAACGGGGTTCGTCAGATTAACGTCTTGGAAGTTGGCTAAAGACTTACATCCCATAATTTACGCATGGTACGGGAAGCATTTACAGGAGAAAGAATGGATACCCATACCGCTGCTAAAATTCCTTGAAGAGCGTAAACTCCTGAAATACACAGCGCATGAAGCCATACTCTGCCATAGCGCCTTCACTAAATGGTTACCAGAACACAACCCCACCGCCCGAATTGTCATAGGAAAGTTCACCCAGGGCGCCAAAGAAGGCGAGAAACACATGCAAAAGCGCCTAATAACAGACGAAGGCGAACTAAGCTTCCTCATCAAGCGCGCCCATGACCAAGGAACGATGGTGTCCGTGGAGAAATGGGATTATTTCATAGAAGCCGAGCAAAAAGAACGCAAATGGAATGCGCTGTGTTATTACCAGGACCATCGGCCGCAGTATTACCATTTGCGTGCCAGCATGCTCGCATATGCGCACATTAACCTATTAGCGATGCTCCTGCGGTTTGACAAAGAAGATATCCCCCGCGTAGCCACGGATTCCTTATACGTAAAGCCTGGCGCGTTGGAAAAGATGAAGGAATTCTACACTGCCGATGAACTTGCAGAAAGTGGCCAATGGCGCGTCAAAGATGAGGAGATAAGGTCTTGGAGGGCAGTGTAGAATATCACGGCGAGCACACCCAGGGCACCGTAACGCCTACCAAAGAGCCTCTACCTTCAGTTGTGGACCCAATCTCTTACCAATGCTTCTCTTACCTCTACGGCACGGGCGGCAGTGGCAAAAGGACGCGTGTGTTAGAACTCTTTCCTAAGATAAAGGTGCTAACTCCAACGCATCGTTTGGAAAGAGAACTCTGCAAAATGGGCCACGACGCTCAAACGTACCACAGCTTCTTTCGTTGGAATGGCCAAAAGTGGGTACCTGAAGCCATCCACGACATACCTCCGGTGATACTTTGGGATGAGATTTGCACCGTTCCTTTAGAAATCCTCAAAGAATTCGTAGAATTCCTCCGTGGAAAGTGTCAAGTAATATTCGCCGGAGATCCCTGCCAGCCTCCTCCAATAGCCGGAGAGATGCCCCACGAATGGCTGAAAGATTTCGTAGACCATGCGGAGGAAATTAACACCGACTACCGCAGCAAGGATCAAATAAGAAACCTGAAAGCGGAATTGAGGGGCCTCAGTGACGCCGAGCAATGCAAAACACTGCGCAAACGCGTACGAGCGAAGTCCTACGAGGACTTTCTATACGCCTGGCATCCTAAAGATCTGGTGCTGAGCAGCAAACGCGCAGCACAGTCTCGCATACAAAAGGATTTGCTAAATATACACCGAGAGCGCTTCCCTACGCATCCCGTACCTGTTTGCTACAAACCCCACGACACCCGCATGCAAAAAAGAGACGTCTGGGTACCTGGTACCGACATCCAACTGCAGAACGCAGTAACGCATGACAAAGCCTGGGTACCCATAGAAAAGGTGGAAAGAATTACCTCCCATCCAGACTGGCGCTTGGGTTATTGCATGACAGTCCATAGTGCGCAAGGGCTTACCATAAAAGAAACCTTATGAATCATAGACCAGCGGCTGTGTTGGAGCAACCTTATCTACACCGCCGTAAGTCGTGTGGAGTATGCCAACCAGTTAAAAAGAGCCTGGGGTCCGCAATTGCGCTACGATAAGACGCCAGAGGACGTAGCCAAAGAGAATATCGCCAAGAAACTCCTTCGCTACAAGCGGCACGACGAAGAAAAAAATATGACGTTCGACCTATGCGTGGACGACGTCTATAAGAAAGGGGCAAGGTGTGCCAAATGTAACATACCTCTACTATGGAGGTTTGACCCAAATGACGATCAGCAGTTCTCCGTGGATCGCATAAATAATAAACGCGGCCATTGCAGAGGTAACGTAAGACTGACATGCCTAGAGTGTAATCGGGCGCGTGGAGCAGCACTACTCTGAGTCTTTGGGGACTATGAGCAGCTCTTCCTTGACGAATCCGAGACTTGGGCCATTTAGGTAATACAACACGGGTTGCCCTTCCTTGGTGACGGACTTCGAAATCTCATACGTTTCCAGGGACCAGTTAGGATCCGTGGCTCTCTTACTGCCACCTTCGAGTTCCCCCGGCTGATAGAGGTATCTGACCACTATGTCGCGGGGGAGCTTTTTTTCCTTCAGTCCGACCGCCCTTGAACTTCTGACGTAGGACTTGTGTTCCACGTGTTTCTTTTTTATGGCATCCTTGGGTTTCATTCCCGTAGCCCTGGCCGCCTCGTTGTTCAAAGCCGAGACGACCTGGGGGAGCCTCTGGGTCCATTCCCTGTTGCGTTTGGAGGGATCTTCCAGCTCTTTCCAATACTGGTATCCAAAGAGACGCTCGGCCAGGGTCTTATTGAATCTTTCGACGATGCTCTGACCCCTGTGGTACTCAGCTTCGGCTCTCCTAATCTTGGTGCTGTGGTCTTTCAGGGTGTTAGTAACCACGCCCATGAACTCTGTTCCCGCATCCACTTGCAGCAGCTTAGGCCATTTCAAGACGCGCTTATAAATCCTACCTAGGGCTTCTGCGACTTCCCCAGAATCCTTGCTGGTTATGGGTTCGGCGTCCTTGTATCTGCTTGCGATATCGACTACGGTCAAAGCGTATCTATAGGTCTTTCTTCTTACCTTGTCGTGCGGTAAGAAGAGCAAATCCGCCTGATGAACCTCGTTGGGGGCATTTACGGTAAAGCTGGGTCTGGGAATGTACTTGGGCACGGGAAGATAAACCTGCCAGAGGGTTTGTTTTCTTAGCCAGTTCTTAGCCGTTTCTTCTGATACCCTGGCCGCGGTCGCGAGTTTCTTGATAGCTGACGCTCCTCTCCAATAGCCTTCAGGCCCATAGTAAATCCTTTTGAGTTTGTCCTCAGTTCGACCCATTATATGAATTCCAAAACGAGATTGATCTTTCGCCCGTTGAAGTCTACCGTCTCTCCGTCCACTTTAATGGTGATGTTTATGCTTTCTACCAAATGAGACAAGTCATAGCTCAAAGAAATGGGAGTGTATTCTACTGGGTCGAATGGATTACCTTTGGGCAGGAACTTAGACATAAGAGAAGACTTTTCTCCATTGCTGTAACTATTGACCAAGTCGCAATAGACTTCATAAGAGGATGCGACTTTCCATTTCACGGGTATGGCCGTGTTGGTAATTTCCTTGCCTGAGACACCTAGTAAAGATCCCAATGCGTCGTATTTTCCTAGGGTTACCGAAAAATTGTTTGGTAGATTATGTTTGAAGGTCATTTCGTGCGGCAATCCCGTGGTGAGAGTATAACCGCGCTTGGCGAGCTCCTTAGCAAGGGTAATTGGCGTGTAATGTCCATCGGGCAGCATTATGCCTTGATAATTGTTAGATCCCTTATGCACGGTGACCATACCATTGACTAAATTGTACCAAGAATTGTACAAAGAGCAACTAACCAGCCGAACCTTATGGGCTTTGATGGGGGGATTCAAATAAGTGGTAAAGTTATTTTTGTCGCTTTCCAAAAAGACGATCATATATTAGACTAAATACGCCAAAGCTACGCCTCCCGCCAGCCCTGCAACTCCCACGAATACCAACTCGCTATCTTTTTGTTTCTTAGAAGGCTGGTAGTAATTCTTAAACTGAGGCTTTCTCAACCCCGTCGATGCCGCGGGGTGCGCCTGTGCATAAAGCTTAAGAGAAGATGTCTGTAAAAACCAGACAATCGTGGCAAAGCTCAAAAAATAGATTTTGCTCATATTTTAACTATAGATAGACCATAACATGAAACAAATCATGAGGTATTTAGTTTGAAAAAAAATTGCATTTTTTACGAGAAAATCGCGAAAAATGAAATTTCGTCAAATCGCTGCTTTGAGACGGTCAGATTTTAAGTCAACTTTGGTGGCCTCGTGTGGCAAACTTAAATACTCTTATGACTTCAAACCTTCTTAAAATTGTTAATTGACATCTTAAGTTTAGTCCAAAGGCTTTATAAAAATTTCTAGCTACTTTTTGATATTATTTTAAATTTATTTTAAAGTTATACTTTACGCCTTATGAAAAATAGTGTAAAAACAAAAAAATATTTTACTATGTGCTACCCAAAATTATTCAATAATATTTCGTATACTTAAAGTCAAGATATTAAATATATGACTATGAAAAAAACAGCTTGGGTAAATGTGATGGAGCGAAGTTATGGAGCTTCGAACTTTCGCAAAATCGTGCTTCGGTCTAAGGTCTACGGTCGCCTAAGATCTGTCAAATCGTCAAGTCGCAACTAACAATTTGCATCAACAATCACGGGTTTTTTTCTTTTGCCGGCAAACTGTCTTTAAATCAAAACAACAAAAACAAAAACATATTTTGCCATTAAATTTCGTAGATTTCAACAACTTGTAGCTATAAATCTTGTAATTTATATAGTTCATATTTAGCCCGCCAGCGCTGGATAATTTATGCACAGGACTTCGATTAAATTGTAAACACTTTTTAAATTGCGGTTTTCCTTGTATTTGCTGTCTTATTAAAAATATATTAGTTTGATTTCTTTAGGGAATATGTGGACGATAAATTCGCCAATTTTCTAAAAAATATATATAAGATTCGAAAGAACCAAACCCGACATTTGTTGATCGACACTAAGATAAGGTTGGCGGGGACTAATTAACATTGACATGTTATGTGTGTTTTCCGACTACCCGACTAAAAGTTAGAGCAAAATCAAAATATTTTTAGATGGTTACGTTGTTTGGGCTTTTAACAAGTTCAACTCGGTGTAAAAATGGAGATACATTGTTTTTTTAAAGCTGTTGCTGGAGGGAACTGTGGTCCTGATCCAAGAGATCGTCACAAATATTGTAAAGTGATTCCTTTCGTTGCATGTAAAAAGGAGATTTCTAGTCATGAGAATCTATTTCAATTTTCTGGACACGAGAATGAAGTAGATCTGATTTTAAGTAGAGCTGGATTATTTACACGTCCCAAAGATATCGAAACCTGGACGATTTGTGCACTTCATCGCGGAAAACTAGGGCTGGGTTGGACAAGGAAGTTTATTACAAGGTGTAGAGTACCCGTGCAAATCTCTAATCATGGAAAAGGCAAAAGAAAGTGGCCGAAGGGTGAAAGGGGAATCGGTAAAAGAGATGCGCAATTTATCTTAAAGAAGACTGGCGTTTTTGTTCAACCTGGCTCAGGTAACATATTTTTGTCGATTCTATTTAATCAAGAGAATATGAACTAAGAGAAGAAATCCTACCTATATAGCCTTGTAACCATCATGTGCACAGTTTGATGCTATTTTTAGCTTGGAAATATTTTGAGCGAAGAACCTGATTGGTTGATTTCTTGAGGGTAGGCGGCTTCCAGTCTTGCAGTAATAAAAGCCTGTGTTTTTGTTGTGAACGTAGCGAAATATGGCGCTTTTCGTGTCCTAAAACGAGGCATTAAAGGGAAGCATGATTATCGCGCGGGCATGGTAACGAGTTAAAAATAGCATCAATGATTCTAAAAATAGCGTCAAAGTGTGCACATGATGGTGCACGGGGATTCCTTCTCTTAGTTCATTTTCTCTTGATTTAATAAATTGATTCAGTCGCTCAGTCTAGTACTGGTTTTTGTCATGTGTCTGCGTCAACTGTAGAAAACTGCTAAGGGAAATGGAAAAAGAAGAGGACGATAATCATGAAACTGAAGTCACCATTGAAATGAGTAATCTGAAACTGGTATGGATTGTATATTGATGTAATCGGCTGATAAATGCGATAATCAATCTAAGGCATTCATTTAGTCCCTCAGCCCCTCCCTCCCTGCGCCGTCGATTAGTATATGATGGCGATACAAACACAGGCATCCCAACCATTCGCCTGAGGTTATTGTTTCTCAATTCAATTAAAACTCTGAAACGGCATAGTTTTATTCACACATACAATTGCTTGTTTGTTTGTTTGTAAAAAAAGATTTAGAGAAGAAGGGATAATCAGAATGCCTATGCCAAAAAAATAATGAGCAGTAGAACTGATAATTTTGGTTGTTTCTATCTTTAGGAAGAAAACAAAGACGAAGAGGTGTCTTTAGGACCAGTATTTGCAAGTCCAGCACTCTCTCAAATAGATGATAATGAATGCTTTAGTCCAGATACTCCAAAAAGCCTTTACAAGCCAAGCCAAGAGTCACTTTTGTTTACTCCTGTTGCAGAAGAATCTCCGCGAGCAAAATTAAATGAATATCTTAGTTCCAGAGACATAAGTCCCGTCCGAAATACTCTGACGATTCCATGGGATAATGCGTCGGAGCGTACTAAAAGATTGCATCTACGAAAGGCGCAACAAGTGGTTCATACGTGTCTCGAGGAAATTGCCCCAGGAGAATCAGCCCAGCTGTTTAATCACTTAGATAAAAAAAAGTTTGAAGGTTCTAACGTTGATTGCTCATTAATGGAGGCCCTGTCTGAATGTTATAATAACGCAGAACACTGGAGTTCTCGTCGCCAGATACTATCTATAATGGCTGATAAGGTTGGCTTTAAAGATTTGCTTAGGTGGATACCAACCTTAACTAAATATCGCTATGACATTGCTAGGCATCACATATTATTGCATGGCCGAGGCACAGCACTGCCACCTGTGAATAACACTAGGATGTGTGTGAAAGAAGAGAAACTCGATCACTTTCTTTCATTTATAACGAGCACTCACATAGTGCAAGATTTGCCTTTTGGAGAAAAGACACTTAGGCTTTCTTGTGATGCAGAAATAAGGATCCCCAATGTTGTTCGAACATTGATACCAGAGCAGATAATCCGAAAGTATCAAGGCTACTGTAGTGAAATAGGATTTGAGCCAATGAGCCGCAGCACCTTGTGGAGAGTCCTTAACGTGTGCTCGGCATCCACCCGCAAGTCTCTGCAAGGTTTAGACTATTTTTCTGCAGTTGGAGCAGATGCTTTTGACGACCTACAAAATGTGATCGATAAACTTGGAGATGAATGTGGAAAGGGCCTTACTTGGACCAAAGATTTAAGTGACAGATTTAAACTTGCCAAACGATACCTTAAATGTGATTACAAGGTAAAGCAAATTTGAAATAACTATACGAAAAAACCTTAAAGCAACAGAAGACGCCTTTTCCGAGACTAGAGTAAAATCAACTTACATCATGTGTACGCGAGAAAATTCAACATACAGACGGGACGATGACTACGCCTTTTGTATAGTGTTAATTGTTTTATTCTTAATTATTTGGTTTTTCTTTCTTCATAGGTCCACGTTTCAAAAAGTTCAATGGTCGCCGATCATTGTAGAACTTTTGCACTCAGTGACCCAGATGATGACGATTTTACTGGTGATTGTGATCATGAGCACAATATGCAGTGTGACAGATGCCATCTTCTAACTGCTGCTATGGATGAACTACAGGTAGTTCTTGCAAAAGCCGAGTGTTCTAAGGAAGAAAGAGAAGAAATGGAGTATATAGTGTCAACGTCAGTACATAGTATCAGTGCTTGGAAAGCTCATCTCCTTAGAAACGTGAACCAAGATTCCGCGAGACAAGAAATTCTTGAGACCTTAGATCAACACTCTGTTCTGCTAGTATCAGATTGGGCAATGAAATTCTTGCCAAGGAAGTACCGAGAAAATCAAAGAGACTGGTTCGGTAAGAGGGAAATCTCTTGGCACCTTACCGTGGCTATTCGAAAGAGTGCTGATGGTGAAATGCAAATGCTGACATTTGTTCATCCATTCCAATCTTGCAATCAGGAAAGCTCTGCAATTTTGGCTATTTTCGATGACATACTTAAAGAGTTGAAAAACGTCAAACCAGTTGTGAAAAGCGTGTATTTAAAAGAAGACAATGCTGGATGTTATCATTCAGCATCAACTCTGCTTCTTATTCACCAAGTAGCTATGAAGCATAATATCTCTCTTAGACGCATCGATTTCTCAGATCCACAAGGTGGAAAAGGAAGTTGCGATCGTAAGGCGGCATTGATCAAGAATCATATGAAAATGTATTTAAATGCAGGCAACGATATCGAAACCGCTGAACAAATGAAGAGCGCAATAGAATCTTGTGGTGGCATAAGTGGTGTAGTAGTAGCGCTTTGTGGCCCGCAACCCTCTGTAAACTTAAAAGTGAAATGGGAAGGCGTGAGTCTCATTAACAATATTGAATACGACACTGAAGGAATCAAAGTTTGGAGTGCGTACGGAGTTGGACCTGGGAAATTCTTGCAATGGAGTAGTTTCGACTTACCCAAAAACTTGCCTGAGCTGAACAAAATCTCAGTAAAAGAAAGCCCAACAGGCGCATTCGTTGCAATCAAGGCAAGAAAGAATTCCCTTTTAAGAACAAAGATAACCAAAAAAGCCGATGGAGGGAAAGGTGATGACAAAGATGTCGAAGCTGCTTCTGAAGGTGATGATGATGAAAAAGAAAAAGATGATAACGAAATGTTGTATTCCTGTCCTGAGGAGGGGTGCATACGGTCATTTCAGAGATACCATCCTCTGGAAAACCATCTCGATCTAGAACGACACAAATACGTGATAGAGCATGAAACACTGTACGATAAGGCGATGAACCTATACGCAAACAAATTGGAACATGGAGCTAGTACTATTTCTGAATCCGGTAAAGAAATGAACCAACCACTGGATAATGCAAAAGCACTACCGATGGGCTGGGCACTTAAGACGACAGCTAAAAAAAAGAGGTTCACCGACAGCCAAAGAAATTACCTGATCAAAGTTTTTCAAACAGGAGAACGGACAGGTCAAAAAGCCAACCCGTCAACCGTTTCAAAGGCGATGAGGACAGCTAGAAACAAGGACGGTGCTCGTTTGTTTGGGAAGAACGAGTTTTTGACACCACAACAGATATCTAGTTTTTTCTCGCGCGTAGCGGCAAAGAAAAAAGTCGACATCCATGATGGGGATGATGATTCAGAATTAGAACGACACCAACTAGACGTGGAAAATGAGCTACAAGAATTAAGAAAGAAAGTAATGTACGAGGTAGCTGTTCAACATCCAATTATGTTTCAAGCATACGACATTTGCAAAATGGCATCTCAGTCAAAACTATCAAACTTTTCCATTACAATGTTACAAGATATGTGTACCTCGTTGGAACTGGACACATCTTCTATTAAAATAAAGCGAAAGAAGCCATATGTTGATCTTCTCGAGAAATTGGTCGCCACCTGTAGTTGTTCAACGTCTAATATTTAAAGTTGTCAACTGATAGCACGTCCGTTTTCAGGTATGTAAGGAAGTGACGTTATTAGAAAAAAAAAAAGAATACAGGTTCTGGTTATTCGCAATTATTACAAGATCGAAGCTACCTACCATAAAGTAGAATCCGCATGATCACTCCAATTAAAGTAATCTGAATCCAATGCTAAAATATATAAGGGAAATGTAGTCCCTATGTTTGTAGCATTTTACCTGAGAGGGTAGTCAAATCCCTCACCCGCGTGCACGCCCTATACCTTCTCGTTCTCGGGGTGTACATTATAGGGGCCTTGTAGGAACGCAAATGCAATTACATGTTAATTATGCCGCCATCCTTATCTTAGTGTCGATCAACAAATGTCGGGTTTGGTTCTTTCAAATCTTATATATATTGTTTAGAAAATTGGCGAATTTATCGTCCACATATTCCCTAAAGAAATCAAACTAATATATTTTTAATAAGACAGCAAATACAAGGAAAACCGCAATTTAAAAAGTGTTTACAATTTAATCGAAGTCCTGTGCATAAATTATCCAGCGCTGGCGGGCTAAATATGAACTATATAAATTACAAGATTTATAGCTACAAGTTGTTGAAATCTACGAAATTTAATGGCAAAATATGTTTTTGTTTTTGTTGTTTTGATTTAAAGACAGTTTGCCGGCAAAAGAAAAAAACCCGTGATTGTTGATGCAAATTGTTAGTTGCGACTTGACGATTTGACAGATCTTAGGCGACCGTAGACCTTAGACCGAAGCACGATTTTGCGAAAGTTCGAAGCTCCATAACTTCGCTCCATCACATTTACCCAAGCTGTTTTTTTCATAGTCATATATTTAATATCTTGACTTTACGTATACGAAATATTATTGAATAATTTTGGGTAGCACATAGTAAAATATTTTTTTGTTTTTACACTATTTTTCATAAGGCGTAAAGTATAACTTTAAAATAAATTTAAAATAATATCAAAAAGTAGCTAGAAATTTTTATAAAGCCTTTGGACTAAACTTAAGATGTCAATTAACAATTTTAAGAAGGTTTGAAGTCATAAGAGTATTTAAGTTTGCCACACGAGGCCACCAAAGTTGACTTAAAATCTGACCGTCTCAAAGCAGCGATTTGACGAAATTTCATTTTTCGCGATTTTCTCGTAAAAAATGCAATTTTTTTTCAAACTAAATACCTCATGATTTGTTTCATGTTATGGTCTATCTATAGTTAAAATATGAGCAAAATCTATTTTTTGAGCTTTGCCACGATTGTCTGGTTTTTACAGACATCTTCTCTTAAAGGCGTAGTCTGTGTTTTCGAAGTTCTTATCCGCCTGCATCTTGTCTTGGTAGTTCTTGTCCAACCAATCCCTGTAAGCTTGTCTTTTTTCATTCCAAGCCGCCACGTCTCGCTGATATTTCTCCAGCGCTAAGTCGTGTCTCTTCCTTTCGGCGGCTAAATCTCCGCTTTTGTCGCCCCTAACTAATCTATCTAAATACTGACCACCATAATTAGCTCCAGTGAATGCTAAAGCTGCAATAACTCCACCTGCGACCACGCTAGCCATTTATATTACAGGGGACAAGTCCCCTTCTAGAAGTAAGCTACGCTTACTGAGGAATGTACTTTTCCTTCCGTAGGTAATCCTTTACCATGATAGCCCCGCCTACGGCAGCGATCATCTTAGCAAAGTTAGCGAAGCTCTTGCTTGGGTCTTCAGTAAAGTCTTCTTTGAGCACTTTCTTACCTACCCAACCAATACCCGCAACGATGGAAGTAATGATAGCTGCTTCTTCAACAGTTTTCAATAACGCGGTTGACATTATATTACAAAGCGAGAAGGTTATTCCGCTATTCCATTACGGGTATTTTGCTTCGGGGCTCCTGCGTCACATGCACGGGTTCTAATTCTACTTTTGGCTTCGTAGCCCGCCATTGTAAGTAGAGGCTGCCTGCTGCTATAGCAACTCCTAACGCGCCAATGACGTACCCAGGATTAATGAAGGATTCCTCTTGTCTTTCCTCCACCTTTTCTTCTTTTTTGGCTTTGTTCTTTTTATTCATCTCCGCGAGCTTCTTTCCGGCAGCGACTCTGCCTGGAGATTTAGCCTTGGTAATCTTCTGCTCCTCTTGGGGCTGCTCTACCTTCGATTCACTCATTTATATCTAAGGACTTGAAGGACTTGATAAGTAACTTAAGGTAACCTGTGTAAGTACTTAAGGACGACTTGACTAAGTACTTGAGGCGACCTGAGTAATTCCCGCGAATGACTTGACTAAGTACTTGAGGCGACTTGATCAGGTACCTCAGCAAGTGCTGCCTGGAAGACCTTTTCGACGTCTCTGTCCTTCTTGAAGTCCTTCCAAGAGGCACCAAAGGTGCCCGCGAGTTCCTTCAAGTCGACATGCTGAGCTACGTGAAGTGCCGCAGAGGCGACTGCCATGAACTTACCGCACTTCAAAGACAACCACCCACAGGTTATCTTAAGTTCTTGGGCGATGACATAGTCCTCGCTTATGTCCTTCCGCAGTTGCTCCACGTCGTCTATGGGCAGCGCAAGTCCAAGCAATTTAGTCGCAAGTCGGATAGCGGAATCTGCTACGGCGTCCGTGGTCTTACTTGCAAGGGCGGCCTCGTACCTCTTATGGAATTTCTTAACCTCCTCTTCCGACAACTTATTAACCTGCTCATGGGTAAGTTCCTTGCCTATCATTTCTTTACACTTCCCAGATGACACAAGGATGTTAAGTTGTTCCTTGAGGTTACTTTCATCTAGCTGTGTGGGGACTTCATCTAAGAGCTGCTCAATCTCCATATACATTAGGAATCATAGATTCCAACCTCGTACGGAAACCTCAAAGAGAAGATCATCTTGGAATGTTGGTGCGTTTTTAGGTGCCGCATGTATTCGTGTAACTGTTCTTTGGATATCTCACCGCCGTAGTCGCTTAAGATGGTTTCCAGATCAGACTTGCTGGGTGTGTAGAAGACGACAAGTGAACCTATGTTTTCCCTGAAGGGTTTAGAGACACTGGTAAGCTGCTGCGAGAGCAACCAAACGCTGATATTGTCGTGTCTGCCGCTAAAGGCGAGTTTAACGAGCTCGGAGGTGCGCCTTTTTACGTCGTCCCCGCAGGCAATGTCATCCAGTATGAGGAGTGTCTGTGTATCTTTAGGGAATTGCTTATGCCAGAACTTAAGATGCCCAGATAACTCGTTAGGATCCAGTACGTCCACGAAAAAGTCGTCATCTTTTGCGCCCACGCCCGTCCAGGTGCGGTTATTCACGTAGGTGGGACATAATAGCACTATGTAGTCGAAGCGGTATCTAAAGGGTCCTAATAGCTGCTCCACGATGAACTGGGTCTTTCCGCAGCCGGTGGGTCCTACTATCAGAGCGTTACAAGGCATGTGATCTGGGTTCATTATATCCCTTCTTTTGAAGGGAACTTGTTCCCTGATACATATGGAGGTACGACAGGCTGTTGGGGTCTAGCACTTCCACGTAGGTGGGGTAGAAAAGGACAACTCTAAGGGGCCCTAAAAGTTGGGTCTTGCCGCAGCCGGTGGGCCTACGATGGGCGCATCGAAAGGCATATCGCATTGTATATATGGAAGAACGGATCAGTGAAATACGTAGGCTGCAATCAGAGCTCCTAGGGAGCCGCACAAGGAAAGAGATGTTCGATGGAATACATAGGCTGAATATGCAAATAAGGCTCTTAGCGGATCTCATGAAGGAAGAACTTATCGACGAAATAATATATGGAAGCTGTGCAAAGGGGTGCGGAGGTGTTAAGAGAGAAGAATGCTACGATCGAGCTGCTGCGCGAGGAAGTACATGAGCTGCAGCAGCAGTAAGGGGGACTCGCGGTCACCATTCGGAATTGCCCGGGAATTACCCGTGTTTATGCACTAGCGTCCCCCGCGGGAATTACCCGTGTCCCGTTATATGTTGCGCGAATGTTAAGATATTTGTCTTATATATGCATGAATGTAAAAAGTTCACCAATGACTTCTGTATAATTTGCCTAAGATCCAAAGTTAACATACCCAAGCCTCGGGGTTTCTGGTGTTGTGGTAAGAAAATGCAAATAGAAGACGACACGTCAGCGCAGTGTTACGAGTGTGGTAAGAATATTCGTAATGCCGTACCAAATGCTACCAGAGAGCAGTATTACGCCAACGGAGGCCGTAAGAAGACTCCATACAAAAGAATAAAATACTTCAGAGACTGGATGAGTCATATCCAAGGCCATCGGCCGGTATATTTAGACGACGAAGTAAAGAAGAAAATCATAGACCATTTAGAAGAGCCAACCCCGCAAAGTCTACGGAAGACATTGAAAAAATTAAAACTAGGGAAATATTACAAAGCTATTCCCTATCTTTTGTCTGAAATTACCGGTAAGTCTATTCCTGAGGTTTCTGATATGACAAAAGCCGAGTGGATGTTTTGTCGGCTGAATAAGGATATTCCTTATTACCCTGACGTAATTTACGAAATATTTTACAAAATAGACCCCAACCACCCCCTGTTAGGATGGATTCCGAGAAAATAAAAATGCAAAACTGGCGTTTATTTTGCCAGAAACCCCACTGGGGAATGCATCGCGCAGAACACCAAGCTATCCCCAGTGGGGTTTTTTGCATTTTGGGCTTACGGGGCTTATTTCATCCCGCGCCAGAGGCCCTCTAGTACATACACATATATCTTTCTTACGACCCACCAGAGGGTGAACTCCGGACAGCGTCCCGAGACACCCCCTGACTTTTCCAACTTTTCCTCGCGAAACCCCCCATCGCGGGGTTGAATCGCACTTTCTACCCCTCCCCCCACGGTTGCTGTGAGTGGGGGAGGCTTTTTTTTCACTTGTTTTTCACAGCAACCGGTCCAAATGCATCTACAGCGAGGCTCGAACTCGGGACTTTAGGCCTCCCCAGCTCCAAAGTCCACGATCACAAGCGAACGCCAGACACATCTGGACGCTTATGTATGTGAAAAATATTATATTTAATCTGCATAATTTCTAGACTGACGTTCGATATGTAAATAGAATCCCGTCACGCTCTTTTCAAAGCAGATGTTTACTGAGCAAGCTTTCTTTGAAGCTCTTCTTTCGCTTCTTGGTAGATCTTTTTGCGAGATTCCTCGGAAAGATCTTTTACGACTGTTTTTTTATTCCTTATGTCCGTCTTTAGTTTCTCGTATTTGTCTTCTTCGGCCAGAATAAGCGAGAATTCTACGTCGTCTATCTTTCTGTCACGCAAAGCCTTTGAGACAAGGTCGGTAATAGTATTTACTTTAGCCCTAGATAGAGCTATTGTCGTGTCATGCTTGGATATTTTCGTGGATAGCTTTTTCATAATACCCGTAGCAACAGCAGAAATAATACCACAGGCTGCCCCAACGCCGGCCAAAGGAACTCCAACGATTATTCCCGGCCCAGTAAGCGAAGTAGCAACGCCGGAGCCCGTTAACACAACGGATATGGATCCTGAAGTTATCGCAATCTTATGTAGCGTACTCCGGGCTCTGACGTACTTTTTTCGGACTTTTTCGTAGTGTTTTGTCTGCCCTTCCAAGTAAGCCAGGATTAAGTTCGCTTTATTAAGCCTGAAATTCTCCGCGTTTAATTCGTTAGGACCTGTATCCTTAGTGGTAGCGTGATAATTGGGAACATCTGGGTACAACTGAGGTGCTGATGGTATAACATCCATTATATATACTAATGTACGACGCTTTTGGAAATGATATTGAGGAGCAGCCACATCATGACAACCGGGATTACTGGAATTGGAGAGCATTTAGGAAGATGTTTCCACATGCAGACCCTAGTAAGTTCGAAAGAAGACCCGATGGGATTTACTTTAACGGCTCCAGAATGTACAGCAATGAGGATTTGAAACCTACGCTGGTCGATCAGATAGACTCTCAACTGAAGAATTCTGGTTATATCGAACATAAGCCCGTGCAAGGTTGGTCAAAGGAATTATTGCTGGGTACCAGTACTTATCCGATACCTGCAGTTTCATTTGATAAACACCCAAGCTTGGACCTAACGCTGAACATGCGGATCTCTAACAAGCATTCCTTTCCGTTAAAGGTGCGAGATATCTTCAAAAACGTTCCCATTGTTCATACCACCGCTAAGGAATCTCATGAATGGTTAAGTGGTCCTAACATGCGTTATTGGCCGCAGCAACTAAACTTTGCGGTTTGGTGTGCCACTAGCGGCTGTGGTGTAAGTGCAAACTTGATGAAGAATTCAATATTTATGTTTCACTTTCACTTCACGGTTAGAAGAATACTGCATGAGATGGGCGTTACTGCATTACCGGGAGATGCTGCGTTCTATCCAAGGGATAATAAATACAGCGTGCCGGCTTATGATAGACTTTGTAAGGAGTTCGGTGTTGTAGGGAAGGATTTCAGGTGTACCGCGGGTGCTAACAATGGTTTGGGGCACATTTGGGCTTATTGGGGGATTGGTGGGCACGAGCTAAGCAACAGGGAAGTTCATGCGCTGCAGTTGCGATGGAACACTGGGTATCATAAGGAAACTCACGACAGTAGCACCTTCTTTGAACCAAACGCTAAGACCACTAAGGAAGTCAGAGACGGACCTCTGTTCAAAGACGAGGGCGGTAAGTATGCAGGGGCTAACCCGCTGATTATTAAGATTACCAACGACGAGCAAACGAAGCAATACTTTAATTTCATACCCCCAGAAGGTAAAGGGTTAACCAAAGCCGGCCTTGCCCGTTTGAACCGCAGCATAGAAGCTTACGTGTATTCTATCCTTGGAGCCCAAGTAAATACCCGATCCAGCATAATCGGAAATACCGGCGCCGCAGAAGAAACGCGAGCCGAAGCTTTGATTCTATTCGAAAGTTCAATCTTGGAGGGCGACATTAGCAAGGGCGTACAGCGTTACCAACTAGCCATACAAAATTCTAAGGCAAGGTTGGACTATGCAGTAGCCCCGGGTTGTTGGTTAATGCCTAGTAATTTATCTATAAATACTGGCTCTGTAGTAGGATACAACAACAAACTTCAACGAGCTACTAAGGATATGAAGTTTGGGGTGAATGACGTGAACTCTGACACTCTTAGGAACATTCCTCACTTCGTAGAGAAGCCAAAAAAGTCACACGAAACGAAGCTACCCGTAGTTAAGAAACCATCAAAGAAGGTCCTGCCTGCGATACCTGAGGAATATGACCATAACTTACTAAAGGCCGGCTTAGCAGCTGCAAGCATTGGTCTGAGCTATTATATATGGCGATGAACAACCCCTACGTAGCTGGAGTAGATTGTGTCTATACGACTTACACAGGCGAGAAAAAATACAACCAGGCATCTTGGGTTGATGTCACGGGCATGTCTGTAGACTTGAACTACTCGGGAAAGAAATTGATAATATGCAGCATTTGCATTGGCACGAGCAGTCACGCCAACGTGGGCTTTAGGCTCCTGGATGACAATGGCGTACTGCAGCCTATGCGTGTAAAGGATAATAACAGGGAGCCTGCGCATTTCTCCGTAGAACCCAACCCCGGCAGCGCTGAGAATCTTTCGGTTTGGACTTTTCATATGGTTGCCGATTGCCATGGGAAGGTAAAGCTGCAAATGAGAGTAGACGACACGGGCGTAGTAACGATAAATAGCATACATGACCAAAGAGATCGACCTTATAATCACGCTACCATTAGCACTCTTACGGTGGTTGGTCTTTAAATATATATGAATCCGCACTTAAAAGAAACACATCATGCTTACTGTTTAGAGCCAAAGGTGTATAAAGAAGGGGATGAGTGGCTTGATATCGGAATGTGGGTTGAAGTTGGGGGTTTAGGATTAATAATATGTACTATTAGCATTAACACGGGATTGGGTGCAAACGCGGGGCTTAGGCTCGTCGACGAGAATAACCACCCATTGCTGCCTTACAGGACAAAGAATAATACTAGGGATTCAGCTCATTTCTCGTCGGAGCCCCCTCCAATGAGTGGAGAAGACTTAACGCCGGTTACTTTTCATATGATAGCCAATTGCCAATATGCCAAGCTGCAAATTCTCCCCCACGATGGCGGCGTAAGGATAAATTACGTCGGCGGCGCTGCCACCCCCGACACGACCTGGAATCATAAGCCCATTAGCACCATGAGCGTGCTGCCGCTAGTTCCGCATTATCAAGGCGGCGCGAATACTATCTTTACTTATCCCCAGTCGAGGATGCCTCGGATGCCTGACGACGATAAACCACCAGTAATACACGAGGACAAGATTAAGCCTTCATCTTCTTCAGGAGTACCACCCCAATAGCGATGACTAATATCCAGATGTTATTCCCCACGAACTTCAACAGTTCGCCGCCGGCCCTAAGTGCCAAGGAAACCGAACCCAGCAGCCCAGGAAGACCGGCTGCCATCTTTTTTCCCAAGTCCGTCAGCCCATTGCCTAATTTCTTTACGCCCGCGCCCGTTGCCTTAAGTGAGTTAAGGATGACTCCTACTACGCTCGAAATAGCAACCGCAAATGCCAGCGGAATACCATACTTCACCAGAGCTCTTTTTACCTTTTCCTTGGTGGTAAGTCCCAATTCTCTTTCCAGGTTTTCCTTTTGAGCCCGCAATTCCGCAAGGCTCACCTCTAGATCTTCTGTTTCCTTTTGAGCTGCTTCCCTTTCCTCTTCGGTATGAGTTTGGTCCTCGATTACTTCTTGCTGCCGCTCTATTTGCCCCTCCAGGTCTTCGATAGCCTGATCTCTTTGCCGGATTTGCTCCTCCTTAGTATTGATTTCAGCCATTAACCGTCGCCGTTCCACTAAAGAGCCGGCTATGGTGGTTTGTAGGTTATCGGTATCGTCTTTAATTAGATCCAACTCTTGCAGGGCGAGGTTAAGAGCCCTTTGTGCTTGATTCCTTTCACGCCGAATTCGGGTTCTTTGGTCTACCAGCTCCCTTATTTCTTGATTTTTAAATTCGACCTCCCTCCTATGCGCGTCGGCAAGCCGCTGGTTTTGCTTCATGTATTCTTCCTCCCTTTCTTCCAGCGTTTCCCGCAGTGCTTCCACTGAGGCGCCAGAGCTTTGGGCTTCTCCTAAGTCCTCCCGTGCTTTGTCTAATTCGCGCAGGGCCTGATCCACCTGATTTCCTATTTCTTTTATTCTTTCATCTTGATGGGCGGACTTCTTTTCAGCATCGGCAAGTAGCTGACCGTTGCTTTGCATATTCTACATCTTTTTCTCTTAACTCCCTTTGCAGATCCGCGGCACGTTTTTCCGCGTTGATCCTTTCGGTTAAGTTGTGCAGCCTTTCTAACAGGCTTCTAGTAGCACGCTGAAAGCCTCTTAATCTCAAGACGTCACCCCTAACGTTGCCCTCCTCATCAAAGAGGTTTTGCGGTTTTGTCCAGCGGTCTTTGTCGGGAAATCTTAAGTCTTGGACGCTTATGAGGACTTTGTTTCCCTTTTCCGTGAGCTTTACGTCGTCAGCATCAAAGTTGTCGTAGCGCAGCTCTAGCTCCCGCGCTGCCCACTCTACGGTTTCCCGCGTGGCTGCCTCCGGCTCGCCCATGTTTTGAAGCTCTATGTGCTCACGCGGAAACGTGTACTCGCGTGCTTTGGGATGTCTTAGGGCCTTTGCAATCCTATCCCTTAGGGAATCGTCGACTTGTTGGGTTGGAAGCAGCGGTTCTTCATCACCGTCGTTAATGTCAGCCTGACCTTCCTCAGTGGTGGGATCGAAGTCGGGGTCTGTTCCTTCTACTTCCATTATATATGATAAGCTCAAAGTTAAATCCCAACGTATTACCTAAGCAGGTTGGCGGACTGAAAGCAGAACGCACCTTTCACCGGGTCACATTCACGCCATCCAGCGCAAAGCCAGGGGAAACCCTGTACGTAGGCGTGCCCCGCCTAACGGATAACCTAGTCTTAGTTCCTGGCACCTTGGCGTTAAGGTTCGACCTAGCGGTGCAGTCAAGCCCCACAGACGAAAGGATTATCGTTAACAACGTGGGTCGCAACATTGTTTCTAAGATGCGCGTAAAGTTCGCCGGGGAATCCTTGCTGGACTTAAATAGGTACGATCTGTATACCACGTACAAAGACTTATGGTTGACAGCCTTTGACCGCGCGCAAAGGATAGAACAAGGAATTGGTAGTATCATTCTACGTAAGGTCCGCACACCTACGAAAACGCAACCTACTGACGGCAGCGGAGAAACCGCAGTGGCAGACGCAAAGCGAATAAAGACAGCCTATGGTAGCAAGTATGTCATACCACTGGACTTTGAAGTAATCACGAATCACGGCGCGTATTACCCAAGACAGTTATCCGAGCTACAGTTTGAAGTAACTTTAGCAGATGCTAATAACATTATTGGTGGGCTAAGCACTGCACTTACCACAACAACCCCATACTCTATTACCAACTTAGAGCTACAGTACGAAACGGTATACAGCGAAGAGCTGGCCCGTAGCGCCGGTATGGAATATAGTGCCGGAAAGGCATTCCTTTATGACCACGTAGTGATGTATAAGACATTTAGCTTCTTGGATAAGACGGATGAGGTTATCAACCAAAGTATTAACCTCCCCCGAAGAAGTCTCACGGGGTTGATGTTGGTGTTTGCCAAACCCTACGAAGCCGGTAAGCGCGACTCCGAGGCCTTTCACAACCCCAACATTACTAACGTAGGAGTAAGCGTTAACGGCGTTCCAAACAAGGTCTACTCGCAGGAAATAAAGCCTGCAGACGTGTACAGAGAAGTAAAGCGTAAGTTTGGCGACCAGGTAAGTCCCGAGGAATTCTTTAATGATAAGTACGCGCTGTGGATCGACATGCGCACAACGAACGACGAAGACCTACATGGTCAGGGTTTACGTCTAGTAAACACCCAGGATGGCATAACATTGGAGATCAAACGCACCAAGAACGCCAGTGCAGGCGACGGCGATAAGATAAACTGCTACGTCTTCGTGGTGTCTGATGCGCAGTTAAGCGTGGAAATGAATCAGCTAAAGAGCGTTGCCTATTAAAATATTCCTTACGTATAATATGCTTCGCGTATTTCAAAACAACGAAACCAAACTGCGATGCATAGTGCAAGGCGACAAGCCTTACTTTAAAGCAAAGGAGGTGGCGTCTGCGTTAGGATACGAAAACACCAAAAAAGCTATTAGTGACCACGTCTCTGAAAAACATAAGAAAAGGCTGAGTGAGTTAAGGGTAACGAATCGCATCCCTTCTACTATTCACCCACATTCCGTGTTCATATCCGAACCTGGGTTTTATCAATTAATATGTAGTTCAAAGATGCCAAAGGCAGAAGCATTTCAGGATTGGGTATTCGAAGAGGTCCTACCCGCGCTGCGTAAGGACGGTCGATATGCAATAGAAAAGCGGTTTGACGGTCCAAACAAGTTGGTATTCAAAATAGAAAATGAGTTTGACCTGCATAAAAAGGTAGTGGACTACATCCGCAGGTTTTACCCCCAAATGCTTGTGACCCCTGGTCTAGGTGAACTGCAGGATTCAGACGGCAAACGTATAAAGTGCTGGCAGAAAGGATATCAACGGGGGCAACCCGACTTAATGATCTTGAATGCGCATACACATTACTGTGGATTCTGCATAGAGCTGAAGACCCCGAAAGGCAATGGCAGGTTATCTGAGGATCAGCATCTACTCTTACAGAGGTATGAAGAAAACGGCCATAAGGTGCTCATAAGCAGCGACTACGACGAAATCTGCAGGGAGATCACTGCGTATGCTGAACACCTACGAATTCCCTGCAGGTGGTGTTGTAAGGGCTTTAAGACCAGTGAGACTTTGGCAACACACTTAAAGATATTTCATAGAATATATGGACAAGGATAAATTTAACGAGTTAAAGTTCATACAAACGCACTGGCGCGATTTGGTGGTGGGGGAAATCTACGAGATAAAGAATTACGTGGTCTTCGAGGATTTAGACCGCCTGCGCTTGGTCTTAAAGAATAAAAAAAGAACATACACCCTTTGGGCGCCCGATAGGATAAGGTACGCCATCGAAGGGCAGGACGTTACCCATGTTATGAGTCATGGTAAGAAGGATGGCAGGTGGGTATTTGACGTAGTCAAGTATGAGCCTGAGAGTCCTCTGCATTCGTAATGTCTGCTAAAGTCCGCTGCGCTTTAGGATCCGCGGAGCACCGATGCCCCACAAAGGATTCTTTGAGAAATGCACTGCCGCAATGAAGGCAGGTGTATTTTTTACGCGGTTTGGGGGTCGTAATGCAATCGGCTGGTAGTTCACACGTAATACAGTCCATATATTGAAAGGGTGATTAGGAATCCTCCCAGAAATGCCACAAAGTAGGCTAGCATATACCTTTAAAAGGGGTTTTGATGATACTTAACAAACAACAAGAAAAATAAGAATGGGATTTGAGACTCTTTGCGCAAACCCCATTCTAAAAGGGTCTCAGAATGTTGAGTATAAGGTTGTTATATTGTTAAGGACGTTTATTTGTCGAGGCAGTTGAAGATATGTTCCTCTTCTCTGATGCAACCACAGCGGTCGCACTCTTGCCTCCAATACTCCCTTTTAGTCCACGGAACGCCTTCTGCGCGTTCGAAAGAGGGGAAAGTACGGACTATCTTCTTATGGTAATCTATGCGATTCCTTAAGTAATCCTCTTTATACGGGCAGCGACTCATCATATCCGCACATTGGTAGCAATGCACGCCTTCCAAGTCGTAGCTCCCAAAGAGAAATCGATAGTTGACTTCATGTGTTTTCCGATGCGTCTGTAAACGTTGACGACTGCTTAGTATCTTATTACAGAAACTACACTGTCTGCTTTGTTCACAGACGCCCCTTTTCAGGTGCTCGGAGGTGTTAGGGAATTCCTTATTACAGCCCTTACAAAGCCCACAAATGCGTTTGTCTTGATGTTGTCGCATCTTTTGAACGGTACTGAATTCTTTACCACAATCCTTACAAACTTTACTAATTGGTTTCTTCGTGCAAACGCCACGACGAACGTGGTATTGTAGTCTTTGCTTGGTGCTGAACACCTTTTTACACATTGAACAGTTCATTTATACTTAAGTGTACCTTAACCACAGTATAACGTATTTTTAACTTTATTGTTAACATTATGAAGTGTCTTTTAAAACAGGTCTACGGGAGCATACAGCTGCGTTTAAAAGATGTCTTAGAATGTTAAGTGTATGGTTGTTAAATTGTTAAAGATGTGTGCGTGTGCTGTTTAAAAGACACCTAAGAATGTTAAGTATAAGGTTGTTAAATTGTTAAGGATATACGTATGAGTCTTTTAAACAGCACTTCAGAATGTTAAGTATAAGGTTATCATATTGTTAAAGATATGCATGTTACTTTCAAAAGACATCTTAGAATGTTAAGTATAAGGTTATCATATTGTTAAGGATATACGTATGAGTCATTTAAAAGACACTTCAGAATGTTAAATATAAGGTTATCATATTGTTAAGGACTATTATTTCTTTTTCTTTTTAAGAAAATATACCCAAGAATAAGGATATTTCTTTTTAAGAAAATATACCCAAGAATAAGGATATTTCTTTTCTTAAAAAAAAGATAATAGTCCTTAACAATTTAACAACCTTATACTTAACATTCTTAGGTGTCTTTTAAACAGCACATGCACATATATCTTTAACAATTTAACAACCTTATCTTTAACATTCTGAAGTGTCTTTTAAACAGCACACGCACACATCTTTAACAATTTAACAACCATACACTTAACATTCTGAAGTGTCTTTTAAACAGCACACGCACACATCTTTAAGAGCGACTTTCTGTAAGAGTCGACCAAACATCGGCACAAGTCAAAAAATCGATTTCGTTCATATTTTGTTTTTAGATAGCCCTTAGTGTAAAATAAATCGAGGTGTTGTTAGTTTTGAAAAAAAAAGATTTTTTCCCACGAAATTTACGAAAATAGATTTCGCCCAAATGCAGGTGGAAAATGACCGACGAGGTCAAGGAATTTAGTGCGAAAATAAGCGCATCCTACAGCTAAACTACTTAACAATTTTTTCGGTTGGTACTTTTTACCGAAGGAATAGGTATTCCTCTTGCTTTTCGTTGTATTTATTCTAGAATATTTGGCGATTTAAGATTCGAAAAACATTTTCTACCGTGTACACTTTTTCCAAAGTTTAAAAATGCAAATTAAGGCCTTAAAATACTGCTTATAAAAACTATGTGCGGAGATACCAAATTATTCAAAACCTACACCCAGAGGATTATCTAATGTATTTCTATCAGATTCAAAAGAAAAATCTCTGGGCAAATCATTTTTAGCTTTCCGTTGAGGTCTTTTTACGATCTCTATTTCGCGATATTTCAACCGTAAACAGCTTGTTGCGTTACCTCCACCGACGTGACTATAATTTTAATTGCAATCATTCCATCGCTAAATTTTGCTAAAACTAGGGGATCAAACCAAGAAAAAGACATCATAGTAATATCCAATACATTTCAATTGCGATATATTGACATATTTTATCACATACTTTTCTAACTCATTCTATTGCGTGACACAAAGCATGCTTTGTCGGTAAAAAGTATATGTGAACTAACCGCCTCCAATCTCACATTATTGTGATTGATATATGCTTGCGCAAGATCTTCAGCGTGACTTTGAAACAGCTGAACTGTCCTCATTTAGATGCAGAACATTTCCAAACATTCAACATATATCAACATCATAAAAATGGTGCGTGTTGCCAACCAGCGAAATTCACTCGTGTAAATAACTTAAATTAGGCTGCGTTCATAATGTATGAAAGGGGGGAGGGGGGGCAGGTGAAATTGAGGGGGGATCGGGAAAATTTTGGTAGGAAAAAGGGGGGATGCACAATTTTTGAAAGAAGCTACAAGCCTTGCTTAGGGGGGACTGCATTTTTTTGCATGACTTTAAGGGGGATGTTGAGAATTATTCTGGATATTTCAAACTTCTACCTCCCCCCCTCTGCCATACATTATGAACGCAGCCTTATATAACAACAACAACAAAACAAATAAAAATCAATACTTTTATAATATTGCATAAAGATGATTAGGATTAGTAACGCATTTTATCGAATTAATTATATGAACATTTATATATACAGAATATATATGTACGTATGACGTGTATGTGTGGAATATGTGAATATAGATATTATGCGCATACATAAACATACGTATATACTCGTAGAGTGCACGCACTAAAACCCTGAACATTAAATAGTACTAATTAGTACTATTTCATACAGAATCCTTTGTTTTCTATTGTTTAATTATCACTATTTAGTGCTAAAAATTAGTATTTGTTTCACGGATTTAGTGTGAGCACTCTAACTTATTTGGAACTAAGTTGATGTGCAACTATGCACAAAACGCCAAATAAATATGTTTGTCTGTCTATAAAAAGTTAATACACTTATTTCAAAAAAGTTAGTCACCCGAAAAGCTATAAAGCTGAGGCCGACAAGGATTATGGGTAGATTCATTTTACACGTTCAACCGCTTGATAACTGTTCATGGACTTGCGAATCTTTTACCGGTTATAGTCTCACCTCTTCTGAGCATCATCGAGCTGCAGTTTGTATTAAAAAAGCTTTGTATGTATATGCTTCCTTGATATGAAAAGTTTCCCATAATTCTCATATCAGTGATCTCAGCTTTCTAGGTTTTTGGTGACTAACTTTATTGAAATAAGTGTATACATTTATCTCTGAAACGATAATTAATATAGATCTTAGACTTGCTGCAGTACTTCTTGGTCGAAGTGGCCGGGAAGTACTCCAGCGAGAGAGATAGATGCCTAGGTTGGTGTGAAAGATTACAACACAATAACACAACAAGGAAAAAGATTTTAAAAGATAACCAATGTCAAACCCTCCTTTGGGGTATTGGTATTTGTTATTGAATATAGGATACTTTTATCAAGTTAGCGTTATTTACCAAATGTCAAAAGTAGTACGAAGGAGGACTAACTACCACAATGTGCGTATTTTCGTCAGAATGCAATTTTCATATATCTTCTTCACTAGAAGCCGAGAATCAATTTCATCTATACCAGCTTTTTCAAGAGCAGGAACAGGACTTGCCTAGTTGTTCGAGCTTGTCTGATATACCTTCTTGCGTTTGACGGGTAACGACTCGACTGACTTATTTCTGTCTCTTCGATCATAGCTACACGGACCTCCAACTATAGAACTATTAAAAAGAACAAACCACTTCCATGTTTATACAGTGCTTGCTGAACTTTCCCATGGAAAGATGGCACGTGATTTTAATCATTGCGGCAGTCAACTCAGTGTTAGTTTCATGCATTATCAAAACAATGTTTATTGAAGGAAATTGCTATTATTAAATGCTACTGGATTAGTAAAACCGTATTTTGAAAATCCAATGAAAGAGCAGCTAAATAAAATAAAGTTAGTTCACTGATATATTTAGTTTGAAAGTTATTGTTGTTCGATTTTCATCTGCGTGTTCATTTTACTGACAAAGCATGCTTTGTGTCACGCAATAGAATGAGTTAAAAAAGTATGTGATAAAATATGCCAATATATCGCAATTGAAATGTGTTGGATATTACTATGATGTCTTTTTCTTGGTTTGATCCCCTAGTTTTAGCAAAATTTAGCGATGGAATGATTGCAATTAAAATTATAGTCACGTCGGTGGAGGTAACGCAACAAGCTGTTTACGGTTGAAATATCGCGAAATAGAGATCGTAAAAAGACTTCAACGGAAAGCTAAAAATGATTTGCCCAGAGATTTTTCTTTTGAATCTGATAGAAATACATTAGATAATCCTCTGGGTGTAGGTTTTGAATAATTTGGTATCTCCGCACATAGTTTTTATAAGCAGTATTTTAAGGCCTTAATTTGCATTTTTAAACTTTGGAAAAAGTGTACACGGTAGAAAAATTTTTTCGAATTTTAAATCGCCAAATATTCTAGAATAAATACAACGAAAAGCAAGAGGAATACCTATTCCTTCGGTAAAAAGTACCAACCGAAAAAATTGTTAAGTAGTTTAGTTGTAGGATACGCTTATTTTTGTACTAAATTCCTTGACCTCGTCGGTCATTTTCCACCTGCATTTGGGCGAAATCTATTTTCGTAAATTTCGTGGGAAAAAAATTTTTTTTTTCAAAACTAACAACACCTCGATTTATTTTACACTAAGGGCTATCTAAAAACAAAATATGAGCGAAATCGATTTTTTGACTTGTGCCATGAAAATTCGATTTTGGTCGATCCTTACAGACAGTCGCTCTTAACAATTTAACAACCATACACTTAACATTCTGAAGTGTCTTTTAAACAGCACATGCACATATATCTTTAACAATTTAACAACCATACACTTAACATTCTAAGGTGTCTTTTAAACAGCTCTACAGCGGATATCGCATAAAGTCCTTAACGCTTTCTTTTGCCCAACCGGCCATCGTCAACAAGGCACCAAACCTCTCCGCGCGCTTCAGACTGCACATTTCATCGTACAATTCCTGCACGCGCTCTTTTAACCGGTCTATCTCCTCCCTTTGCATTTCTATGGTGTCTCTTTTATCTTTTGCGTCGTCGGCAATCCTTCTTACTGCGTCCACTGGGTCCATCGTATATATAATGGATCCGAACCATATTCCCTGCAATGCTCTGATCGTAGGACCCACCGGCTGCGGCAAAACGCAGTTCGTGGTAGAGCAGCTATTAGGACCCTTTAGATACCGTTTCGACTATATCGTGCTGCTTTGTCCCACCTACGTGAATAACCGCACCTGGGAAGGCATAGGAGTGAAAGATGACGACTTCTTCGTAGATATTTTGGACCCTAATGAGTTATCCAGCCATTTGAAGTTTTGGCACAAACAATTCCCCAAGAATACGCAGACACTCCTTATATTGGACGACATCGCCTGCGGGGACGATGTAAAAAAGCGCACGTCAGAGCTCGTTAAACTCGCCTTTAGCGGCAGACACGACAATATCAGCGTTTGGTTGCTCTCGCAGCAGCTTACCAGCGTCTCTAAGCCTTTTAGGGAAAACATAGGTTCACTTGTCGTATTTTATACTCCAAGTAAGTCTGACCTGGAAACCATCTTAAGCGACTATGGAGGCGAGATAAGCAAGGAACAGTTACACGAATACATGCGGCATCTAAAGACGCACCAACATTCCAAAATGATCTTCTCTTTGAGGTTTCCCTACACGGTTGGAATCTATGATTCCTAATGTATATGGATATTGAGCAGCTCTTAGATGAAGTCCCCACACAGTTAGATGAAAGTAACCTTAAGGAACAACTTAACATCCTTGTGTCTTCGGGGAAGTGCAAAGAAATGATAGGTAAGGAACTTACCCATGAGCAGGTTAATAAGTTGTCAGAAGAGGAAGTCAAAAAGTTCCATAAAAGGTACGAGGCCGCCCTTGCAAGTAAGACCACGGACGCCGTAGCAGACTCCGCTATCCGACTTGCGACTAAATTGCTTGGACTTGCACTGCCCATAGACGACGTGGAGCAACTACAGAAGGACATAAGAGATGACTATGTCATATCCCAAGAACTTAAGATAACCTGCGGGTGGTTGTCTTTGAAGTGCGGTAAGTTAATGGCAGTCGCCTCTGTGGCTTTGCACGTAGCTCAGCATGTCGACTTGAAGGAGGTACTGGTGTCTTGGAAGGACTTCAAGAAGGACAGAGAAGTCGAAAAGGTCTTTCAGGCAGCACTTACTGAGGTACCTGATCAAGTCGCCTCAAGTACTTAGTCAAGTCGTTGTCAAGTACTTAGTCAAGTCGTTGTCAAGTACTTAGTCAAGTCGTCCTTAAGTCATTGTCAAGTACTTAGTCAAGTCGTCCTTAAGTCATTGTCAAGTACTTAGTCAAGTCATTGTCAAGTCGTCCTTAAGTCATTCTCAAGTACTTATCAAGTCCTTCAAGTCCTTAGATATAAATGAGTGAACCAGAGTCGAAGGCAGAGCAACCTCAGGAGGAGCAGAAGATTACCAAGGCTAAATCTCCAGGCAGAGTTGCCGCGGGGAAGAAGCTCGCGGAGATGAACAAGAAGAACAAAGCCAAAAAAGAAGAAAAGGTGGAGGACGAAAGCGAATCCTTTATTAATCCTGGGTACGTCATTGGCGCGATAGGAATTGCTATAGCAGCAGGCAGCCTTTACTTACAATGGCGGGCTACAAAGCCAAAAGTAAAGTGGGAGGCCGCAACATATCGCGCACCTGTGGAACCGGCTGTTAGAAAAAGTAAGATCCCTGAAATGGAATAACCTTCTCGCTTTGTAATATAATGTCGACCGCGTTGTTGAAAACTGTTGAAGAAGCAGCTATCATTACTTCCATCGTTGCGGGTATTGGTTGGGTGGGTAAGAAAGTGCTCAAAGAAGACTTTACTGAAGACCCAAGCAAGAGCTTCGCTAATTTTGCTAAGATGACCGCTGCCGTAGGCGGGGCTATCATGCTAAAGGATTACCTACGAAAGGAAAAGTACCTCCCTACGGCGTAATATATAATGGCTAGCGTGGTCATAGGTGGAGTCGTCGCAGCTTTAGCATTCACTGGAGCTAATTATGGTGGTCAATATTTGGATAGATTAGTTAGAGGCGACAAAAGCGGTAGACTTAGCCGCTGAGAGGAAAAGGCACGACTTGGCGCTGGAGAAATATCAGCGAGACGTGACGGCTTGGAATGAAAAAAGACAAGCTTACAGGGATTGGTTGGATAAGAACTACCAAGACAAGATGCAGGCGGATAAGAACTTCGAAAATACGGACTACGCCTTTAAGCTCTATGCGCAGGCGCACCCCGCGGCATCGATGGGATTGAGAAAGCCTCAGTTCAAGAATTACTACCAGCCTTCTAAGAAACAAAAAGATAGTGAGTTGGTCTTCGTAGGAATCGCAGGGCTGGCAGGAGGCGTAGCTTTGGCGTATCTGCTCTAACGAAGGAAACTGTGTTTCCTGAAATATATGATCGTCTTTTTGGAAAGCGATAAAAATAACTTTACGACTTATCTGAATCCCCCCATCAAAGCCCATAAGGTTCGGCTGGTTAGTTGCTCTTTGTACAATTCTTGGTATAATTTAGTCAATGCCTTGGTCACTGAGCATAAAGGCGGCGGCAATTATCAAGGCGTATTGCTGCCCGATGGACATTACCCACCAATCACCCTTGCTAAGGAATTAGCAAAACACGGTTATACGCTCACCACAGGATTGCCGCACGAAATGACCCTCAAACATAATATGCCAAACTATTCAGTAACTTTTGGAAAGTTTGACCCATTGGGATCTTTATTATGTGCCTCGGGCAAGACAATTACCGACACAGCCGTACCCGTGAAATGGAAAGTCGCATCCTCTTATGAAGTCTATTGCGACTTGGTCCATAGTTACAACAATGGAGAAAAGTCTTCTCTCATGTCCAAGTTTCTGCCCAAAGGTAATCCATTTGACCCAGTAGAATACACTCCCATTTCTTTGAGCTATGATTTGTCTAATTTGGTAGAAAGCATAAACATCACCATTAAAGTGGACGGAAAGACGGTGGATTTTAACGGACGTAAGTTCAAACTTGTTTTGGAATTCATATAATGGGCCGCGTAGAGGACAAACTCAAAAGGATTTACTATGGGCCTGAAGGCTATTGGAAAGGAGCGTCGGCCATCAAGAAACTCGCGACCGCGGCCAGGGTATCAGAAGAAACGGCTAAGAACTGGCTAAGAAAACAAACCCTCTGGCAGGTTTATCTTCCCCTGCCTAAGTACATTCCCAGGCCCAGCTTCACCGTAAATGCCCCCAACGAGGTTCATCAGGCGGATTTGCTTTTCTTACCGCACGATAAGGTGAGAAAAAAGACCTATAGATACGCTTTGACCGTAGTCGATATCGCAAGCAGATACAAGGACGCCGAACCCATAACCAGCAAGGATTCTGGGGAAGTCGCAGAAGCCCTAGGTAGGATTTATAAGCGCGTCTTGAAATGGCCTAAGCTGCTGCAAGTGGATGCGGGGACGGAGTTCATGGGCGTCGTTACTAAGACCCTGAAAGACCACAGCACTAAGATTAGGAGAGCCGAAGCTGAGTACCACAGGGGTCAGAGCATCGTTGAAAGATTCAATAAGACCCTGGCCGAGCGTCTCTTTGGATACCAGTATTGGAAAGAGCTGGAAGATCCCTCCAAACGCAACAGGGAATGGACACAGCGGCTCCCCCAGGTCGTCGCGGCCTTGAACAACGAGGCGGCCAGGGCTACGGGAATAAAACCCAGGGATGCCATAAAAAAGAAACACGTGGAACACAAGTCCTACGTCAGAAGTTCAAGGGCGGTCGGACTGAAGGAAAAAAAGCTCCCCCGCGACATAGTGGTCAGATACCTCTATCAGCCGGGGGAACTCGAAGGTGGCAGTAAGAGAGCCACGGATCCTAACTGGTCCCTGGAAACGTATGAGATTTCGAAGTCCGTCACCAAGGAAGGGCAACCCGTGTTGTATTACCTAGATGGCCCAAGTCGTGGATTTGTCAAGGAAGAGCTGCTCATAGTTCCCAAAGACTCAAAGTAGTGCTGCTCCACGCGCCCGATTACACTCTAGGCATGTCAACCTTACGTTGCCTCTGCAATGGCCGCGCTTGTTGTTGATGCGATCCACGGAGAACTGTTGATCGTCATTTGGGTCAAACCTCCATAGTAGAGGTATGTTACACTTGGCACACCGGGCCCCTTTCTTATAGATGTCGTCCACGCATAGGTCGAACGTCATATTTTTTTCTTCGTCGTGCCGCTTGTAGCGAAGGAGTTTCTTAGCAATGTTCTCTTTGGCTATGTCTTCTGGGGTGCGGTCGTAACGCAGTTGCGGACCCCAGGCTCTTTTTAACTGCTTGGCATATTCTACGCGGCTTACGGCGGTGTAGATAAGGTTGATCCAACACAGCCGCTGGTCTATGATCCACAGCGTTTCTTTTATGGTAAGCCCCTGCGCACTATGGACTGTCATGCAATAGCCCAAGCGCCAGTCTGGATGGGAGGTTATTTTTTCCACCTTTTCTATGGGCACCCAGGCTTTATCGTGCGTTACTGCGTTCTGCTGTTGGATGTCGGTACCAGGTACCCAGACGTCTCTTTTTTGCATGCGGGTGTCGTGGGGTTTGTAGCAAACAGGTACGTGATGCGTAGGGAAGCGCTCTCGGTGTATATTTAGCAAATCCTTTTGTATGCGAGACTGTGCTGCGCGTTTGCTGCTCAGCACCAGATCTTTAGGATGCCATGTGTAAAGGAAGTCCTCGTATTTCTTCGCTCGTACACGTTTGCGCAGTGTCTTGCATTGGTCGGCGTCACTAAGGTCCCTTAATTCCGCTTTCAGGTATCTTACTTGATCCTTGCTGCGGTAGTCGGCGTTAATTTCCTCCGCATGGTCTACGAAATCTTTCAGCCATTCGTGGGGCATCTCTCCGGCTATTGGAGGAGGCTGGCAGGGATCTCCGGCGAATATTACTTGACACTTTCCACGGAGGAATTCTACGAACTCCTGCAGGATTTCCAAAGGCACGGTGCAAATCTCATCCCAAAGTATCACTGGTGGTACGTCGCGGATAGCTTCCGGCACCCACTTTTGGCCATTCCAACGGAAGAAGCTGTGGTAGGTTTGAGCGTCGTGGCCCATTTCGCAGAGTTCTCTTTCCAAACGGTGCGTTGGCGTTAGCACCTTTATCTTAGGAAAGAGTTCTAACACACGCGTCGTCTTACCGCTACCTCCCGTACCGTAAAGGTAAGAGAAGCGTTGGTAGGAAATGGGGTCGGCAACTGCAGGTAGAGGCTCTTTGGTAGGCGTTACGGTGCCCTGGGTGTACTCGCCGTGATATTCTACACGTGCCCTCCAAGACCTTATCTCCTCATCTTTGACGCGCCATTGGCCACTTTCTGCGAGTTCATCGGCAGTGTAGAATTCCTTCATCTTTTCCAATACGCTCGGCTTAACGTGCAAAGAATCCGTAGCTACGCGGGGGATATCTTCTTTGTCAAATCTTAACAGCATTGCGAGAAGGTTAATGTGCGCATATGCAAGCGGATATTATAACGTTATCTGAAACCTGGCTAAATAAAGACATAGATGACAGTGAAGTGGAGTTACCAGGATATTCTATTATTCGAAGGGATCGCAGTGAAAGAACTGGAGGTGGAGTAACTATTTATATTCGTGAGGGTTTGATATTTACTGAGAGAAAAGACCTTCTTAATAACAACGAGGCAATCTGGATACAAGTGAATCGGACTCGCTGTAAGCCTTTAATTGTTGGTTGCATTTACCGACCCCCAAGTCAACAAGTGGATAAATTTCTTGAAGATTTTAATAATTCTTTGGACGGAATTGAATCCCACTTTAACAAAATTATACTTGGCGATTTCAACATTGATTATTCAAGTAAAAAGAAAAGAAATGTAAATCAGTCAGATAGACGAAAACTCAAGGGAATAGTAGACCTTCACGATCTTAAACAAATAATTGACTCTCCAACACGCATCACTGAAAATTCTGAAAGTCAAATTGATTTAATATTCACTGACAATGCTCACAAAATTGTTGATTCTGGAGTAAAGGATTTTGGTATCAGTGATCACTCAATGGTGCATTGTGTTTTCAAAAGTGGTCTTATACAGGTTCCGCCAAAAACACTTGAATACCGAAGTTTTAAGTCATACAACAAATCATCTTTCAGACAAGATCTCAATAATGTCCCATGGCACGTTGCTCTTAATAACCCTGAAGACTTAGAAGGCTGTGTTCAAACTTGGAACAAATTATTTCTAGAAGTTGCGGAAGAGCATGCGCCAACTAAAACACGTAGAGTAAGAGGATCTCGGACTCCTTGGATGACTTCTGAAATTGCAACCTTGATGAGAAATCGCAATTACCATCTCAAAAAGGCTAAAGGTAAAAAAACTAATTCTCATTGGACAAAATATCGTGCTTTAAGAAATAAGGTCCAACGTAAAATCAAAAAGTCTAAATCGGAGTATTACTGCAATCTTATTAAAGACTCTCGAAATAATTCTAGTGATCTATGGAAATCTATCAAGGAAGTCATACCTGGAAGTAATTCACACAAACACAATATAACCAGCTTAATATCAGATGGGATTACTCATACCAACCCTACATCAATGTCATCAATCTTCAACAAGTTTTTTGCAACTATCGGCTTAAAGCTTGCTGAGAAATTCTCAATGAGGAACACTTTGACAGCTAATGGCGTTAAACAAGCCTCCAGCATTTTTGAATTTCAAGCGATCAATTATGAGTCTGTTGTAAAAATGATAAATGAACTTAAACCTAACAAAGCAGTTGGTTTAGACAAAATAAGTTCTCGTTTGTTAAAGGATGCTGCTGATATTATTGCACCAAGTCTCACATCGTTATTTAACATCTCCATAGACACTGGCTGTTTACCGTCTACATGGAAATTGGCAAAGGTATCTCCTCTTTTTAAAAAGGGTAGTAAGCAAGATCCTTCTAATTATAGACCGATATCGGTACTGCCCACTATTAGCAAACTTTTAGAGAAAGTCGTACACATGCAACTTTACTCTTATCTCCGTAATAATAACCTGCTTTCTCAAAAACAATTTGGCTTCAGACTAAACTCTTCTACTGTCACTGCTTCGGCTATGTTTACAGACAAAATTCTCTCATCCATGGATAAAGGAAAGCTTACTGGTGCTGTGTTTATTGACTTGACTAAGGCCTTTGACACGATAAATCATTCTATCCTACTATCTAAGTTATGCAGTCTTGGTGTTCTGAATACTTCTCCTGCTTACAACTGGTTTGAATCCTACCTATCCAATAGATGCCAAGTGACGGTCTGCAATGACACAAAATCTGGTCCAGAATTAGTCCAAATTGGTGTACCTCAGGGCTCCATTTTGGGTCCCTTACTGTTTTCGTTGTATATCAATGATTTACCAGATCACTTGGAACACTGTGACGTAACTCTTTACGCAGATGATACTGTTCTCTTCATTTCTGATAAATCTCTGCACAATATCAAGTCCTACATGAACTCAGACTTGGAAAAACTGAACAAATGGCTAAAGTTAAATCACTTGACACTTAGTACAAGTAAATCTAAGTTTATGATCATTGGTAGCAGTCAACGACTGATTAAGATAGACTCTATTACATTTAATATTGATAATACAGACCTTGATGAAGTTACTTCATTTAAGTATTTAGGTATTGTTATCAACAGTCGCTTAAATTGGCAAGATCATGTTGATCAAATGTTCTCCAAGATAAATAAGAAGCTAGGTCTACTTAAACGTATTCGTTATTGTCTACCTTTAGATGCTAGATTGCTGTATTTTAACAGCTATGTATTACCATTATTTGATTACGCAGACATTGTATGGGGTGATAGGGGCAATTCCACTCTAATGTTGCAGCTTCAAACTTTACACAACAAAGCTGCAAAAATAATTCTAGACTTACCTATGAGATCATCTTCTAATGAGGCCCTGAATAAACTGAAATGGAAAACTCTTGCAAGACGTAGGGCCGAGCATAGGGCAACTTTTCTTTATAAATGTTTAAATGATTTATTTTCACATCGTTTTAACTTAGTATTTAATAAAGACATACACAATTATAACACTAGATATAAGAACAATATCCGTAAGAGTGCTTCTACTAGAAACTGGGGTCACTGGACATCGACAAATTTTGCCTCAAACGACTGGAATGAATTAGACTTATCAATTAGACAAAGCCCATCATTAGCTAGTTTTAAAAGAGCTTTAAGAAATTTAAATAGTTTTTAATATCGACACTAATAATTTTTAATTAATCCTATTCATATCTCATATATAATATCTATTTTTAATATTTGACTATTTGATATGCGGACACTGAATGTGTGCAACACTCTGCTCTATTGCTACTGAGCACTGTAAAGTTCAGTGGTAATATGCCTAGCTTCTGTGTTGCACACATTTCGTGTCTGCATTCTAACATTGTCATTATTTGTAAATTTACATTTTTGTTATTTTTTATATATTTATATTTTAGTCTTCATTTTTCTTTTTTGTTATATATTTATTTTAGAGGTCTCTCTTGTAAATCACCTTATGGTGACAGCGATAACCTCAATAAAGATTATTTATTATTATTATTATTATAAGCATACTGGCACGCAGATGGTAATACTGCGGTCGATGGTCCTGGTAATAACACAGCGCATTCCATTCGTGTAGTTTATCATCTACGAGGTAATCCCATTTCTCTACAGACACCATCGTTCCTTTGTCATGCGCGCGCTTGATGAGGAAGCTTAGCTCGCCTTCGTCCGTTATCAGGCGCCGCTGCATATGTTTTTCACCTTCTTTTGCGCCCTGCGTGAATTTACCTATGACCACACGCGCTGTGGGGTTATGCTCCGGTAACCATTGCGTGAAGACGCTGTGACAAAGTATGGCTTCATGCGCTGTGTATTTTAAAAGCTTGCGCTCTTCAAAGAACTTCAATAGAGGTATGGGTATCCATTCTTTCTCCTGCAGGTGCTTTCCATACCACGCATAGATTATGGGGTGCAGACCCGCTGCTAATTTCCAGGTGGTCAACCGTACAAACCCCGTTGCTGGGGCCTCGTAGTGACCATCCAACGCAACACGAAAGAACTGTGAATCTGGATGTCCGTAACGGTCGTAATATTCCTTACAATCTCCTAGGCCTTTGAAGCTTGCGGGGTAACAATGTTTCATATCCAGCGACACGTATTCGTCTTCATCGTATTCCATGTTCCACAGACCACCATGACCGTGTTCTACGCAAGCTTTAGCTATATCTTTGAACTCCTCCGGTGTGGATTTCCACCCGTTTCTTTTCTTTGCGGCTAAGAAGTCCAAACTACGACTGCTAAGCACTTCGTCAGAGAAGTCTTCTCCTAAAGTCTCGCAGGCGCTTCGAATGCGCAGCTGTTCCACTTCAGGACGATACAAAGTACCATCTTGGGTCATAAATTGACTTCCCTCCGCGTCCATTAACCAAATGGAATTCTCGTGCATTAGTTCTGCAAGCGGCGACTCCTTGTAAACCTTGGTTTCTTTCTTCTTAGGGAATCTGAGTTCTCGCCACGCATGTGCGTTATGTTGGTAAATTACGATAGGCGCTCCACGACCACCATACTTATGCGTCCCGGAGTAAATAAACCCGTCGGTGATATCTTTCACTTGTATGCGCCTTTCTAAAGCAACCTCCAGCTTTTTGATGTTGTCTATCGTTGCTCCAGCCCTACGCGTGGCATGCTCCCATTTCCTGATGGCTTCTCTTCTCTTCAACGTGAGCTTACCACCGCGAGAGGAATCCTCAAAGAACTCTCTCACCAACTTCCCAACACAATTACCAGGATGTCGCATTGGCTTCAACTTCTTAACGTCCGGCTCCTTAATTTCATAAGCACCGTAAATCACCACGGTAACCGGGTAAGCAACCTCGTAGAAGAGCATGTCTATTCCTTCAAGTGCTCCCGGTCGCGTGTCCTTGTTTAAAACGAACAGGTCCTTCTTACCAGACGCCCGTATTGGATTCCTGCCCTTTTCTATTACCCATTCGCCGTCCAAATACTTTATAAACGTCAATTCCAACCGGTAGTTACCTTCTGGCATTACGTCGATTATCTTTTTGGCCCTTTCGTAATCCATAGTTTCATCTGTATCTCCCTCCATAAATGTCGTGAAGGCAAAGTCGGCGTCCAAATTATCCAACACCCGGGTCCTGAGCTTGCGCACAGTCTTGTTCTGAATGCTTTTGATGGCGTCCATCTATATCTAACGAATATCTTAACCCTCATTTGCGACACAAATATTTTAACCTTCGCAAACATAGCAGCAGTAAGGGAATCTTCGCGCAACACATAACAGAACACGGGTAATTCCCGCGGGGGACGCTAGTGCATAAACACGGGTAATTCCCGGGCGATTCCGAATGGTGATCGCGAGTCCCCCTTACTGCTGCTGCTGCGCGGGCAAGTGGAGAACATGAAGGCCGAAAAGAGGCTGGCGGCGTTGATTACCCTGGGCGGCTGGTTTAAGGACGGCGTCAAGGACTTCATTAAGTATCCCTTATAAGGCTTATTAAACACTTAGTTATAATGGGGTGCAAAGATTGCAACAAGGAGTTCAGCTCCAAACAAGCGTTAGAATATCATGTCAAAAAGAAGGTGTGTCGCAAGGCACGCGAAAGGCGTTGTAAGGAGTGTAATCATCTGTTTAGCAGCGTACAAATGTTGGATTACCACGTTGATAACCGTGTCTGCTTAAAGAATGTATGTGAGCGCTGCGAGGAGGACAAAGATGAAGAGTGGCATCGTTTTCGGTGCCGCGGCAATTACGACCTTGAGGGCGTGGCTTGTCATGAGCACGGCGATATTGCCGCCCGATGTTGTCCGCGCAACACTAAAAAAAGGTTAACGCAGCGTAAGAAGGAGATAGATATGCGGTTTGCGATGTTCGATCGCGTCGAAGGCGTGCGCTGGGAAGACAGGGAATATTGAGAGGCGGACTGCGAGCACTGCGGGTGTCAAAGAAGTGACCAGCATATTTGACAGTGTCTATACCCGCGGTCTGACCCGGTCACCTTTAAGGAATACGTGAGCACGTTCCAAGATTGGAGTGCCGATAACTCGAAAGATAGGATCGCCCGTAAGGGCTAGTAAGGAAGTCAGATCAGGGTTTGAGCAAAGAGTCTCAAATCCTGATCTTATTTTTATTTATTCTTAGTGAGGTTAAATAAGAATAAATAAGAATAAAGACCCCTTTTAAAGGAGGGTTGCAAAGCGGTAGTAAAGTAGGGTTTGCGCAAAGAGTCTCAAATCCTGATCTTATTTTTATTTATTCTTCGTATAAGGAATAAATAAGAATAAAGACCCTTTTGAAACGATCCTGCAGAGCCGAGAGGACACATCTTTAACATATGCTACCTTCTTAGTCTTTCAATATATGGACTGTATCACGTGCGAACCCCCTGCCGACTGCATCGTTAAAAAAAGAGAGCCATCCTCGCCGAAGACCGAAGGCATGACTACACCTACTTTAGGCGCGCCTAACCACACAGTGGAGACGGGGCAACCCTTCTTTCAATGTCAAACTCCCACCGCCCGTTCTGCTTACCATGCGAGCGCAGATGGGTGAATTCCTCGCCCTGTATGACGTACCTGACCCTATCAGGCGTCCACAGGGAATACTCCACGTCGTCGTGCTTGAGGACCAGCCGCAGGCGGTTGACGTCCTCAAAGACGACGTAATTTTTTATTTCATACGCAATACCTTCTATTAGATCTCGCCAATGTATTTGCCTCACCATTATACCTATGGAATATCTTTAAATGCGTTCCCAGCGTCTGCGCGCTTTTCAAGCGCTTGCAGCACCACCTACATGGTAAACGCACTCCTCGTGCATACTCCGTGATGGCTCTGCAGATGTCGTCGTAATCGTTACTGATCATTACTTTATAACCATTTCTTTCGTATTCGTGCAACAGGCGACGTTGATCCTCAGATAATACCCCATTGCCTTTAGGGGTCTTCAGCTCTACGCAGAAACCACGGTATCGTACGTGTGCATTCAAGATAAGAAGGTCAGGCTGACCGCGTTGGTAGCCCTTCTGCCAGCACTTTATGCGCTTTCCATCCGAATCCTGCAGTTCGCCTAGACCAGGGGTCACGAGCATTTGGGGGTAAAACCTGCGGATGTAGTCCACCACCTTTTTATGCAGGTCGAATTCGTTTTCTATTTTGAATACCAACTTGTTTGGGGTGTTAAACCGCCTTTCAATCTCATATTTACCTGTTTTCCTTAGCGTAGGAAGAACGTCGCCTAACACCCATTTCCTAAACTCCTTAGCTACGGACTTTTCAGATCCGAATATTAACTCATAAAGGCCCATTTCGGTGATGTAAACGGAATGTGGTTGCGCATTAAGGGTGTCGGCCAGATTGACGCCCTTCATAGACCTCAAAGTTACCTTGTTTTCCTCTGAAACGTGTGCTCTAACTGCATCCCTGGAGTTAACGTATCCTAACGCGGTAGCCACTTCCTTTGCCCTGAAGTACAGTTCGTTGCCTTGCACTATGCATTGCAGTTTGGTTTCGTTGTTTCGAAATACGCGAAGCATATTATACATGTGGAATATTTTAATAGGCAACGCTCTTTAGCTGATTCATTTCTACGCTCAGTTGCGCGTCAGACACCACTGAAGACGTAGCAGTTTATCTTATCACCGTCGCTCGCGGAGGCATTCTTTGTGCGCTTAATCTCCAATGTTATGCCATCCTGCGTATTTACTAGACGTAAACCCTGCCCATGTAGGTCTTCGTCGTTGATGGTGCGCATGTCAATCCATAACGCGTACTTATCATTAAAGAATTCCTCGGGACTAATTTGGTCGCCAAACTTACGCTTTGCTTCCCTGTACACGTCTTCAGGCTTTATACCCTGGGATTAGACCTTGTTTGGTACTCCGTTGACATTTACCCCCACGTTAGTAATGTTGGGGTTGTGAAAGGCTTCGGAGTCGCGCTTACCAGCCTCGTAGGGTTTGGCAAACACCAACATCAACCCCGTGAGACTTCTTCGGGGGAGGTTAATGCTTTGGTTGATAACCTCATCCGTCTTATCCAAGAAGCTGAACGTCTTATACATCACTACGTGGTCGTAAAGGAATGCCTTTCCGGCGCTGTATTCCATGCCAGCGCTACGGGCCAGCTCTTCACTGTACACGGTCTCGTACTGCAGCTCTAAGTTGGTGATAGAATAGGGATCAACGGCCCCGCTAATTGCGCTGTCCATGCCTCCAATGACGTTCGTAGTGTCCGCCAAGGTTACTTCAAACTGTAACTCGGATAACTGTCTGGGGTAGTAAACGCCATGATTCGTAATCACTTCAAAGTCCAAAGGGATAACGTACTTGCTACCATAGGCGGTCTTTACCCTTGTTGCGTCTGCTACTGCGGTTGCTCCGCTGGAGTCCGTAGGCGCCGGGTTGGTGTCGCTGCGAAGCTTACGAAGAATAACGCTTCCAATTCCCTGCTCTATCTTTTGTGCACGGTCGAAGGCTGTTAGCCACAGATCCTTATACGTGGCGTACAGATCGTACCTGTTCAAGTCTAAGAGGGATTCCCCGGCAAACTTGATTCTCATCTTAGAGATGAGGTTCCTGCCCACGTTATTGACAGTATAGCGCTTGTCCTTGGTGCTTGGTTGTATTGCTAGGTCAAACCTTAACGCCAGGGTACCGGGTACTAAGACTAGGTTATCCGTTAGACGGGGTACGCCTACGTACAAGGTTTCTCCTGGTTTCGCGCTACTGGGGGTAAAGGTGACCCGGTGAAAGGTGCGTTCTGCTTTCAGCCCGCCAACCTGCTTAGGTAATACGTTGGGGTTTAACTTTGAGCTTATCATATATAATGGAAGTAGAAGGAATAGATCCAGAATTGGATCCCCTCACCGAAGAAGGTCAAGCCGACATTAACGACGATGAATACGAAGAATTAATTCAAGGCGCGGAGGCCAACCCCTTAGCTTACGAGAAGACTTTACGAAGCAAGTTTGGCGATGGGTGGGAATGGGCCAAGAACAAGGTTGAGAGCATGTGGAAATCGAGGAACCCCGGCAAGACCGCCCCCGAGTATATAAGGCTTCAAAACATGGGCGAGCAAAAAGCACCGGAAACCGTAGAGTGGGCAACGCAAGAGCTAGCGCAGCGCTATCCCCACCTTGATACTGACGGCATAAAACTCACAGAGCGCAACGGTAAAGTCCTCATAAGCGTCAGAGACATGAGGTATCCCGACGCTAACCGTTGGACGAAACCACAGCTCCTCTTCGATGAAAATGGCTCGGTCAAGGTTAACGTGGCAAGATTAAGGGGCTTCCAAGAGGCTACCCGAAGTATGTTAGAAGGCATGGAAGCATTGAACGAAAGGATCGCGCTAGAAAAACACGCTATCGAGCTGCAAAAAGAGTTGGAAGAAGCAAAAGCAGAGTACAATAGGAAAGTTCAATTGCTCAACGACATGCATGGCATAGAACTTGACCATAAAAATGAGCGATTAATAGAAATGAGAAATCAAATGGATGAAGCCCTACGTGATAGAGACCAAGCCCAGAGAGCTTACGACTTTGCCCTGCAAGACCTTAACGTGGGTAATGAAGAAGCAAAAAACTTAAAGGTCAACTTAGCTAACTCTTTAAAGGAGCGGCAGCAGTTGGTTGCCGAAATCAACGCTAAAGAGGAGCAAATTCAGCAAATGGCTCGGACTATTGAAGACTTGGAAAAAAACATATTCGAAAAACAGGAAATAATTGCTGACCAGACTCGTCCCGAAGAAGAAAGGGAAGCAGCTAAAAAGGAAGTGGAAACCCTTCAGGAGAGGGTCGTGGAATTACAGGCGCAAAAGGACGACCTGGAAAAGGAGCTGGGGCTTACCACCAAGGAAAAGGTAAAAAGAGCCCTTTTGAAGTACGGCGTTCCGCTGGCGTTCGCGGTTGCTATTTCAAGCGTAGTAGGCGTGATCTTGTCCACGCTTAAGGCAACAGGCGCCGGCGTAAAGGCAGTAGGAAAAAAATTAGGCGATGGGCTGACGGACTTGGGTAAAAAAATGGCCGTTGCCTTACCCGGCCTTTTGGGGACAGTCGTTTCCTTGGCACTTAGGGCCGGCGGAGAACTGTTGAAGTTCGTGGGGAATAACGTCTGGATCCTGGTCGTCGCTATTGGAGTGGTCCTCCTGAAGAAGATGCGGGGTTGATCTTATCCTCGTGTATTACTGGTGGCTTATCGTCGTCAGGCATCCGAGGCGTCCTCGACTTGGGATAAGTAAAGATAGTATTCGCGCCGCCTTGATAATGCGGAACTAGCGGCAGCACGCTCATGGTGCTAATGGGCTTATGATTCCAGACCGCGTTGGTGTTACCGGCATGGTTTATCATTATGTTACCATCGTTGGGGAGAATTTGCAGCTTGACATATTGACAATTGACTATCATATGAAAAGTAACCGGTGTTAAGTCTTCTCCACTCACTGCAGGAGGCTCCAACGAGAAATGAGCTGGGTTCCTATTATTATTCTTTATCCTGTAAGGCAGCAATGGGCGGTCATTCTCATCGACGAGTCTAAACCCCGCGTTTGCACCCAATTTCGTGCTAATGCTAATGGTACACATTATTAATCCTAAACCCCCAACTTCAACCCACATTCCGATATCAGACCACCCACCCCCTTCTTCATACTCCTTTTGGTCTAAACAGTAAGCATAATGCGTTTCTTTTAAGTGTGGATTCATATAATTTAAGAATCACGAATTCTCACAGGCTAAGCACCGCAAGAGTGCTAATGGTCTTGTGATTATAAGGTTGATCCCTTTGGTCATATATACTATTCACGGTAGCCGTCCCGGTGTCATCTACACGTATCTGTAGCTTTACCTTTCCGTGACAATTGGCGATCATGTGAAAAGTCCAAACCGATAAATTTTCAAAGCTGTTAGCGTTTGGCTCTGTGGAGGAATGTACAGGCTCTCTGTTGTCCGCCTTCATACGCATAGGCTGCAGTATACCGTTGTCATCCAGGAACCTGAAGCCTACATTGACGTGGCTGTCTGTACCAATGCAAATACTACAAAGGATCAATTTCTTTCCCGAGTAGTTCAAATTCACGGACATGCCCGTGACATCAACCCAAGATGCCTGGGTGTATTTTTTCTCGCCTGTGTAAGTCGTATAGACACAATCTACTCCAGCTACGTAGGGGTTGTTCATCGCCATATATAATAGCTCAGACCAATACTTGCAGCTGTTAAGCCGGCTTTTAGTAAGTTATGGTCATATTCCTCAGGTATCGTAGGCAGGGCCTTCTTTGATGGTTTCTTAACTACGGGTACCTTCGTTTCGTGTGACTTTTTTGGTTCCTCTACAAAGTGAGGAATGCCCTTGGTAGTATCAGAGTTCACGTCATTCACCCCAAACTTCATATCCTTAGTAGCTCGTTGAAGTTTGTTGTTATAACCCACAACGGAATTAGTGTTGATGACCAAATTACTTGGCATTAACCAACAACCAGGCGACAAAGCGTAATCCAGCCGCACTTTAGATTGCTGCACCGCTAATTGATATCTCTGCACCGACTTGGATATGTCATTTTCTATTATTGCGGACTCAAACAGGACTAGGAATTCTTGTTGCGTTTCCTCTGAGGCGCCCTGGACACCAACAATGGGGCTGCGGGTATTTACCTGCGCTCCTAGGGTGCAGTAGACGAATGCTTCTATGCTGCGGTTAATCCTAGCAAGGTTCTTCAAACCAATGCCCTTTGCGGCAAAGAATGGCGCCCAACAATCGTCTTTATTTTGTACGTAATAAAGTAGGTTATTCTTAGACGATGAACCTCCATCGTCGGCAAACTTAAAATACGGTATGTTTCTCTTCGATACCTCCGTAAGCTTACCATCCCAAATGTAGTAACCTACTCCCATACCATCCCTACCGGTGTCCTTATAACGAAAGCTTTGATCCTTAAGCTTAAACTCGTTCTTCAAGCGCTCAAATGCCGTCTTATCATACGCATTACTCAATTCACTAAACGCCGTTTCTCCTGGTAGTGGCACACCCAACTCCTTCAATATCCTACGCATCGTAAACGCTACGTGAAATCTCAAGAACGAAATGTCAAACATGTCGGCCGCTATCCCACACCCCTTGGTTGCAGCCCAAACAGCAAAGTTCAATTGCATTGGCCAATGCCCCATTTCTCCTACTGATAACCATTTATCGACCATCTTTTTGGAAGTAAACTTTACCTTAGTGAATCTAAAGATGTCACTAACTTTCGTCTTAAACATTCCAGAACCTACATCAATTTCCAAGTTAGTCACCATTTCAGCAAATTTGCTTGATCCGCCTTTATTGTCGTAAAATGGGTAATTCTCCGTTGTTGCCAACAAATTCGCAGGGAAGTTAGGCTTTGCAGGTGGCAAAATCTTAGGCTTAGGACTCAAGTCCGCATTGCTGTACATCCTAGAGCCGTTATAGTAAATACCATCGGGCCTTCTTTTGAACTTACTATGGTCTGCATGTGGAAACATCTTCCTAAATGCTCTCCAATTCCAGTAATCCCGGTTGTCATGATGTGGCTGCTCCTCAATATCATTCCCAAAAGCGTCGTACATTAGTATATATAATGGATGTTATACCATCAGCACCTCCACTTTATCCTGAACTTCCTAAGGATGCCGAAAACTTCAGGCTCAATAAAGCAAACTTAATCCTGGCTTACTTGGAAGGGCAGACAAAACACTACGAAAAAGTTAGGAAGAAATACGTCAGAGCCCGGAGTACGCTACATAAGATTTCGATAACTTCAGGATCCATATCCGTTGTGTTAACGGGCTCCGGCGTTGCTACTTCGCTTACTGGGCCGGGAATAATCGTTGGAGTTCCTTTGGCCGGCGTTGGGGCAGCCTGTGGTATTATTTCGGCTGTTGCTACGGGCATTATGAAACAGTTGTCAAGCAAAATATCCAAGCATGACACGACAATAGCTCTGTCAAGGGCTAAAGTAAATACAATTACCGATCTTGTCTCAAAGGCTTTGCGTGACAGAAAGATAGACGACGTAGAATTCTCGCTTATTCCTGGCCGAAGAAGACAAATACGAGAAATTAAAGTCGGACATAAGGAATAAAAAAACAGTCGTAAAAGATCTTTCCGAGGAATCTCTCAAAAAGATCTACCAGGAGGCAAAAGAAGAGCTTCAAAGAAAGCTGGCTCAGTAAACATCTGCTTTGAAAAGAGCGAAACAGGATTCTATTTGCATATTGAACGCCGGCTGTCTGGTTCATATGCAAATTAGAGTGTAAGACATAAATATAATAATTTTCACATACATAAACGTCCAGATGTGTCTGGCGTTCGCTTGTGATCGTGGACTTTGGAGCTGGGGAGGCCTAAAGTCCGAGTTCAAGCCTCGCTGTAGACGCATTTGGACCGGTTGCTGTGAGTGAAAAAAAAGCCTCCCCCACTCACAGCAACCGTGGGGGGAGGGGTGGAAAAGATAGAAAGTGCGATTCAACCCCGCGATGGGGGGTTTCGCGATTGGAAAAGTCAGGGGGTGTCTCGGGACGCTGTCCGGAGTTCACCCTCTGGTGGGTCGTAAGAAAGATATATGTGTATGTACTAGAGGGCCTCTGGCGCGGGATGAAAATAAGCCCCGTAAGCCCAAAATGCAAAAAACCCCACTGGGGATAGCTTGGTGTTCTGCGCGATGCATTCCCCAGTGGGGTTTCTGGCAAAATAAACGCCAGTTTTGCATTTTTATTTTCTCGGAATCCATCCTAATAGGGGGTGGTTGGGGTCGATTTCGTAAAATATTTCGTAAATTACGTCAGGGTAATAAGGAATATCCTTATTCAGCCGACAAAACATCCACTCGGCTTTTGTCATATCAGAAACCTCGGGAATAGACTTACCGGTAATTTCAGATAAAAGATAGGGAATAGCTTTGTAATATTTCCCTAGCTTTAATTTTTTCAGCGTTTTCCGTAGACTTTGTGGGGTTGGCTCTTCTAAGTGGTCTATGATTTTCTTCTTTACTTCGTTGTCTAAATATACCGGTCGATAACCTTGGATGTGACTCATCCAGTCCCTAAAGTATTTTATTCTCTTATAAGGCGTTTTCTTACGACCTCCATTGGCGTAATACTGCTCTCTGGTAGCATTTGGTACGGCATTACGAATGTTCTTACCACACTCGTAACACTGCGCTGACGTGTCGTCTTCTATTTGCATTTTCTTACCACAACAAATATACTTATTTGGCTTAGTAGGTACAAACTTGGGTTTCAAGCACTTTACACAGAAGTCATAAACAAACTCTTTACATTCATGCATCGTATATAAGACAAATATTTTAACTTAGTAATGTGGGGCACCAGTAAAACCCGTAGAGAGCTTTTCGAATCGAATTACGCAGGTAATACCCAGAACGACCTTACGGGTAATACACGCGGCCGACGCACGTACGTGAGCGCGGGGAATACCCATGTAATTCCGGGGGGTGGCCGCGAGTCCCCCTACCTGCTGCTTTATTACATCGCACGCACTCCATATGTAATAAGAATTTAATAAGCCTTATATGGGATACTTCATAAAGTCCTTAACGGATTCCTTAGCCCATGAGGCCATCGTTAACAGCGCATCAAACCTTTCCGCGCGCTTCAGACCACACATTTCATCGTACAACTCCTGCACGCGCTCTTTTAATCGATTGATCTCCTCCCTTTGCATTTCGATGGTGTCTCTCTTATCTTTGACGTCGTTAACGATTCTCTGCACTGCTTCCGTAGGCTCCATATATATCAGGGAACAAGTTCACTTCGAAAGAAGGGATATAAATGAACCCAGATCACATGCCTTGTAACGCTCTGATAGTAGGACCCACCGGCTGCGGAAAGACCCAATTCGTGGTAGAGCAGCTATTAGGACCCTTTAGATACCGTTTCGACTATATCGTGCTACTTTGCCCCACCTACGTGAATAACCGCACCTGGACGGGCGTAGGCGCGAAAGATGACGACTTCTTTGTAGATATCGTAGACCCCAATGAGTTATCTGGACATTTGAAGTTTTGGCACAAACAATTCCCTAAAGATACACAGACACTCCTCATACTGGATGACATTGCCTGCGGGGATGACGTAAAGAGACGCACCTCCGAATTAGTGAAGCTCACCTTTAGCGGCAGACACGACAATATTAGCGTTTGGTTGCTCTCGCAGCAGCTTACCAGTGTCTCCAAGCCTTTTAGGGAAAACATAGGTTGACTTGTAGTATTTTATACTCCGAGCAAGTCTGACCTGGAAACCATCTTAAGCGACTATGGCGGCGAGATATCCAAGGAACAGTTGCATGAATACATGCGGCATCTAAAGACGCACCAACATTCCAAGATGATCTTCTCTTTGAGGTTTCCGTATGACGTTAACATATATGGAGATTGAGCAGTTGATAGAAGTCCCCACACAGTTAGATGAAAGTAACCTTAAGGAACAACTTAACATCCTTGTGTCTTCTGGGAAGTGCAAGGAAATGATAGGCAAGGAACTTACCCATGAGCAGGTTAATAAGTTGTCGGAAGAGGAGGTTAAGAAATTCCATAAGAGGTACGAGGCCGCCCTTACAAGTAAGACCACGGACGCCGTAGCAGACTCCGCTATCCGACTTGCCACTAAATTACTTGGACTTGCGCTGCCCATAGACGACGTGGAGCAACTACAGAAGGACATAAGCGAGGACTATGTCATTGCTCAAGAACTTAAGATAACCTGTGGCTGGTTGTCTTTGAAGTGCGGTAAGTTAATGGCAGTCGCCTCTGCAGCACTTCACGTAGCTCAGCATGTCGACTTGAAGGAACTTACGATGTCTTGGAAGGACTTCAAGAAAGGACAAAAACGTTGAAAAGGTCTTCCAGGCGGCACTTGCTGAGGTACCTGATCAAGTCGCCTCAAGTCCTTCTTAAGTACTTACTTAAGTCATCCTCAGGAATTACCCAGGTCGCCTCAAGTACTTAGTTAAGTCGCCACAAGTACTTACTCAAGTCATTCTCAAGTCATCCTTAAGTTACTTGTCAAGTCCTTCAAGTCCTTAGTATAAATGAGTGAAGCCGAATCGAAGGCGGAGGAACCCGAGCAAAAGATCACCAAGGCTAAATCTCCAGGCAGAGTCGCTGCCGGTAAGAAGCTCGCAGAGATGAACAGGAAGAACAAAGCCAAAAAAGAAGAGAAGGAGGAGGGAAAAGAAGAGGAATCCTTTATCAATCCTGGGTATGTCATCGGCGCATTAGGAGTCGTTTTGGCTGCAGGCAGCCTCTACTTACAATGGCGGGCTACGAAGCCAAAGGTAGAACCCATACATGTGACGCAGGAGCCTAGAAGCAAAATACCCGTGATGGAATAACCTTCTCGCTCCGTAATATAATGTCAACCGCGTTATTGAAAACTGTTGAAGAAGCAGCTATTATTACTTCCATCGTTGCGGGTATTGGTTGGGTAGGTAAGAAAGTGCTCAAAGAAGACTTTACTGAAGACCCAAGCAAGAGCTTTGCTAATTTTGCTAAGATGACCGCTGCCGTAGGCAGGGCTATCATGGCAAAGAATTACCTACAGAAGGAAAAGTACATTCCTAATGTATAAATGGCTACCTTGCTTGCAGGCGGAGTCATTGCAGCTTTAGCATTCACTGGAGCTAATTATGGTGGTCAATATTTGGATAGATTAGTTAGAGTTGATCGCAGCGGAAATTTGGCCGCCGAAAGGAAGAGACACGACTTAGCACTGGAGAAATATCAAAGGGACGTGGCAGCTTCGAATGAAAAAATACAAGCTTACAGGGATTGGTTGGACAAGAATTACCAAGACAAAATGCAGGCGGATAAGAACTTTGAAAATACAGACTACGCCTCTAAACTTTATGCGCAAGCACACCCCGCGGCATTAACGGGGTTAAAAAGGCCCCAGTTCAAGAATTACTACCAGCCTTCTAAGAAACAAAAAGACAATGAGCTGGTATTTGTAGGAGTTGCAGGGCTGGCCGGAGGCGTAGCTTTGGCGTATTTAGTCTAATTCAGCAAGCGTAGCTTGCTTCTAGAAGGAAACTGTGTTTCCTGAAATATATGATCGTCTTTTTGGAAAGCGATAAGAATAACTTTACCACTTACTTGAATCCTCCCATCAAAGCCCATAAGGTTAGGCTCATAAGTTGCTCGTTGTATAATTCTTGGTATAATTTAATTGGGGGCCTGGTCACTGAGCATAAAGGCAGCGGCAATTATCAAGGCGTAATGCTGCCCGATGGACATTACACACCAATCACCCTTGCTAAGGACCTCGCCAAGCGCGGTTATACTCTCACCACGGGATTACCACACGAAATGACCCTCAAACATAATATGCCAAACTATTCAGTAACTTTTGGAAAGTTTGACCCATTGGGATCTTTATTATGTGCCTCGGGCACGACGATTACCAACACAGCCGTACCCGTGAAATGGAGAGTCGCATCCTCTTATGAAGTCTATTGCGATTTAGTCCATAGTTACAACAATGGAAAAAAGTCTTCTCTTATGTCCAAGTTCCTACCCAAAGGTAATCCATTTGACCTGGTAGAATACGCGCCCATTTCTTTGAGCTATGACTTGTCTAATTTGGTAGAAAGCATAAACATCACCATTAAAGTGGACGGAGAGACGGTGGATTTTAACGGACGTAAGATCAATCTTGTTTTGGAATTCATATAATGGGCCGCGTAGAGGACAAACTTAAGAGGATTTACTATGGGCCCGAAGGCTATTGGAGAGGAGCGTCAGCTATTAAGAAACTTGCAGCCGCGGCCAGGGTATCAGAAGAAACGGCTAAGAACTGGTTAAAAAAACAAACCCTCTGGCAGGTCTATCTTCCCGTGCCTAAGTACATTCCCAGGCCCAGCTTTACCGTAAATGCCCCCAATGAAGTTCATCAGGCGGATTTGCTTTTCTTACCGCACGACAAGGTGAGAAAAAAGACCTATAGATACGCTTTCACCGTAGTTGATATCGCAAGCAGATATAAGGACGCCGAACCCATAACCAGCAAGGATTCTGGGGAAGTCGCAGAAGCCCTAGGTAGGATTTATAAGCGCGTTTTGAAATGGCCCAAGCTGCTGCAAGTGGATGCGGGGACAGAGATCATGGGCGTGGTTACTAAGACCCTGAAAGACCACAGCACCAAGATTAGGAGAGCCGAAGCAGAGTACCACAGGGGTCAGAGCATTGTTGAAAGATTCAATAAGACCTTGGCCGAGCGTCTGTTTGGGTATCAGTATTGGAAAGAGCTGGAAGATCCCTCCAAACGCAACAGGGAATGGACTCAGAGGCTCCCCCAGGTCGTCGCGGCTTTGAACAACGAGGCGGCCAGGGCTACGGGGATGAAACCCAAGGATGCCATAAAAAAGAAATACGTGGAACACAAGTCCTACGTCAAAAGCTCAAGGGCGGTCTTCCCCCAGGAAAAGAGATTGGGCAATGTCACGGTTCGATATCTCTATGAGCCGGGTGAATTAGAAGGAGGATCCAAAAGAGCTACGGATCCTAATTGGTCTTTGGAAACTTACCAGATCCGAAGCGTAATAGCTAAGAAGGGTCAGCCCATCTTGTATTATCTTCATGATGGTCCCACGCGTGGGTTCGTCAAAGAAGAACTGCTTATCGTGTGATTACCAAACGCGTGCGTGTAAATTCCGTCGTCGCACATCCAGCGCTTGCCGTCGAATGCTGACAGCGACACCTTCTCCTGCGTAACGTTGTGTATTTGGTGGCCATACGATAGTAAGGAGTTCATGTTATGGCGCTGCGTCTTTTGGGTATTCAAGACATCTAAGTAAGATTGGTGCGTAAGTTGTTTCTTAACTACGTACTTTTTTACGCCTTTTGCCTTCTTATCTGCGCCGTCGCTCTTTAAGACGCTGTACATCTTTGGCTTTAACACAACGTACTCTACAATTGGTCTGCCAAGCACCTCATCCTTCATCTTTCCTATAACTTTCTTGTTCTTGACTGAGTAAAGTGGGTGGTCTTTTGGGTAGCCGGACGTGTCGTATTCGTCAATGTCTTTAAGGCAGTCCGCGTAAACGTCGGGGGTTTCAATCTCCATTATTAGTGAGTCTGTGTCGGTGTACAATAAACGACACTTGTCACCGTACTTTGGTTTTAATTTGTCGTAGTAAAACTCATACATGAGCAACTTAGACAGCTCTAACACTGTGATGCCGGTGTAAACGGGCTTATTTAAGAAGAGATTGGCTTTCTTCATGTGAATTACATAGAAGTTAAGCATGTCTACGTAGCGTACAAAGCCTGGCTGGGATACATAAGACTCAGCCTCTTCGCGCGTATTTACAATCTTTATCGACACCCGCTTGCGGATGTTCTCCATTGTCTTACCAAACACTGAGTTGTTCATAAGCTTAAACAGGTTCTTCTCAAAGTCGTTCTTGGCTGCTGTGCGCTTTTGCGTGTTAAAGTCTATGTAAGGCTGCATCCAAGGCTCTTGACGGAACTTTAACGCGCGGTGGACCTTCGTTACGCGCATTCCGTGGCGCACGTAGAATTGTAAGTTACGGTAGTGAACTACGTACTTCTTTTTGTTCATTAAGTTCATAGTAAGCTTGCGGTATGGTTTGTATGTGGGGCAAAGTTTTTTTTGTAATGGGGAGAGTTGTTCAAAAGGTATCTCAATCGACTCTGGCGCTAATGGGTAATCGTCGTGAAGGTCGTGTAAGTGTTCTGGGTATTCCAAATCCACCTCAAGGATAAAGCCTTTGCGGCTGTCGGGTCTTATTTGCATGTAAAACTCCGGTTCGCGTGGCTCAGTCCATTCAAAGTCGCGCACTGGCAAGTGTTGGGACATCGCCCAGCCGTAAAGGTTGTTCGCATCTAGGTAAAATATGTAGGTTGAAGGTTTCTCGGGGTCGTGCCCCTCAACTTGTGGGTTATTAGCTCGCGCAAATCGCCTCGATGGTCCACAAACCCCACCGCGAATTCCGTCCTCCATAAATCTGTACATCTCGTAATCTGTTAAGAGGTCTAATTGGGCGTTCGTGCTCTTTAACAGGGCACTCCAAGATAACCCAGGGGCGGTGTAGAAGTTTGCTGGGTCTAATCCATAGTAAGACATCGCCATCTTCTGAAAGCTTTGAAATACGTCGGCTAATAAGACTACATCCGAGAGTAGGTAGACGTCGTGGTAATCTCCCATGTTTTTGCAGTCGTGCTTCTTCCAAACCTTCTTTGCGTGCTCATACTCTTCGTCTGATATTCCAGCCTCGTTTAGGGAACTGTAAAACTCTTCCTTTGGTGGAAGGGGCTCTTTAAATCGCTCCCAGGAATCCATGTATTCGTAGGGGTAAACTCCCTTGCGCTCTGCCTCGTAAAGGTCTGAGATTGGTGAATCTTCGTTATACTTAGCTAGGTTCGCTAATGAGTCTGCCATGAATTGTTGGGAATCTAAGAACTTTAACTTACCAATTGTCACGGACATGTACCGCTCCTTGTTATTCGGTATGCACTTAACTTCGTGGCCGTCAACGCCTTGTAAGAGAAGGTGGGAATCGTATCCGCGAAGGTTGTGAAAGAATACTGGAATATCCATGTTTGAGTCAATCTTGTTGCGGCATCTCCAATGCGTTGCGCCTTTGTACGCCCCGGTTAGTTCACAGTGGTCTAAGACTTTATCTACGTAGAAGTCTTCCTCGAAGGGCTTTTTACAGTGAATGCATGTGCGTGGTTGGCTTTCCAGCCTTCTCACCCTTGCGTGCGTACTTCCCGCACTTGGGGTGTGCTTCACCAAGGTAGGCGCCGTCGTCTGACCAGCACTTCTTAACTCTCCGTCCAAATTGGAGGAGATTATGCTTACAAACGTGGCACGTCATTGACTTTGCGTACGCGGCCTGCTCGGCCTTGGATAGCTTTGGTTGCTTTGTGGTGCGTAAGCGCTGTCTAATGTCCTCTTCCTCCTCCTTAATGGCTTCTAGGAAGAGTGCGGCCGCATTCTTACCGCGGTATATAACTGGGTCGTCTGCTTTACCGTCGCTGCGCACTACAATGTAACCGTAAGAGCAAATCTCGTGAAGGCCTTTACGCTGCGCATTACCTAATTCTTGGTATTCATCCGTGATTATTGCCTCAAAGTCTGCGTAAATAACGTAGGGAACTTTGCTTTGCCGCTTGAAATCCTCGTAAAACAAGTCTTTTTCTGCTGGCATTTGAATGCGCTGTGCAACTTCCTCTACGCCACGGCAGATTTCGTCGTGCTTCTTTAAAGCTTTTAAGTCAGGAAATGGGAGTAGGCAGGACTCGCAGAAGAACTTCTTACACTTATGCTTGGTATGTCTGTAAAATAATCGACTTAAATTCTTAACCCAGGAATAGTGACCGCCGTGGTAGAATAGGTGAATGCGCTCTCCGGTGTGTTTTGACAACATTAGTGGAACAATGGTCTCTTCCCGGTCTCCATAAACGTTTATTGCTAGGTCGTTGCGCTCCTCAAAGTCTGGTATACAACTTAACTGCATTGGAAAGGAAACGTCAGTCCAATCTAGGTCGTCTGTCGGGTAATTACTCGTGCGCGCTGTGTTTTTCTCAACTGGGTATAGGGCAGACCTAATTGCCCACTGGAAGCATTTATTGTCATCATTCTTAACACTTACAATTGCTTTCTTTCGCTCTATCCAGGCTGGTAAAGGTACGTAAGACCCACCTCGAATTGGTACGTACCGCGCCATGCTTATTTTCATCTCCACTATTTCGGTTACTGCCCATCCCGATCCTTCTCTGGTGTAGTTTGAGAGTGTCTCTAACATACCCTCGAGGACGGTCGACAAAATCGGTGCTAGGTTAGTAGACTGTAGTACTACTAATGACTTGGAGCGTAGCCAGACCGTAGTTTCGACGTCATCGCCCTTAATTAGGTCTAGTTCTACCACAATGTTTGCCTTCATCGCACCCAATTCCTTAACTCCCTTCGCTAAGATCTTCCTTCTTCTCTCTCTGGTCTTAGACCAAAACTGTCTGAGGTCAACTTCTCCTGCGCCGGGTATGGAAACGGTGTTGAAATTAGATCGTGACTCCATATATAATAGGAAATATTTTATACCTTATATGAGGTCATCGTAGTCGTATGTGCAACTTTGACAATGCCAATACAGTCTCACACGTGTCGCAAACTCCTTTCCACACAAACATTCGTAAGACTTTTTGCATTCTTTCTTTTGCATTAACAAGTGCTTGGTTAGGTCAGCCTTCCTTTTGAATTCCCTCTCACATCGTTCACACTTCATAATATATGTTAGCATATTTAATGGCATTCGTTGGTGGCTTCTTTATTTCATTGGGTATTCACGGTCTCAAATGGGTCGTGGATGGCGGGAAGATCCCGTAATCTCTTGGTGGAATAACCCCGGGCCACGTTGCTCTCAAAACCCGAATGAAACCGGGGCGTATGCTTTTAAGGCGGGTCATTTCGGGGTGGCGTGTGAGTTGGGACCCCCAACCCCTATACTACTCAAGGATACTTCTCTTTACTTTGAATGAAGTAAATTAGATTACCCTTTGTTCCGCTGCCTCCTAAGTCTGAGAATTCGTAAGAGCTAGGATATCCCATGCCCGGCGTTTCTATGCTGGCACCAACATACGAAGCATAGGTGTAAGTCTCTCCTAAACCATGGGCTGCACCCTCTTTGTTGCGAAAATCAGGGTTGGCAAGCTTAAACTCATTCTTTAGTCTTTCCCATGCGACTTTGTCATATTTGTTATCCTTTGGGTTAAAGACAGTGTCGCCCGGAAGCGGAACACCCAGCTCCTTTAGTATCCTGCGAATAGTAAAAGCAACATGAAACCTCAAAAATGGAATATGGAACATATCCGCGGCTATACCACATCCTTTAGTAGCAGCCCAGACAGCAAAGTTTAACTGCTGCGGCCAATACCGCATGTTGGGACCTGATAACCATTTTCTGGATTCTTTCCCTGAGTTATGTTTCATGGCAGTTTCTCTAAAGATGTCTCTGACTTTCGTCTTAAACCTCGCCGGACCCACGGGGATTTCTAAGGAGGTAACCATCTTAGCAAAGTCTTCCGCATCTTTGTTGTCGTAAAATGGGTAATCCTCTGTTGTCGGTAATAAATTCTTTGGGAAGTTTGGCTCCTTTTCTACCGTCTTAGGATGCTTGGCGGTCGCCTTTGGCTCCAAGTCCGCATTGCTATACATTCTTTCGCCGTTAAAGTAAATCCCATCGGGTCTTCTTTCGAACTTACTAGAGTCTGCATGCGGAAACATCTTCCTAAATGCTCTCCAATTCCAGTAATCCCGGTTGCCGTGATGTGGCTGCTCCTCAATATCATTCCCAAAAGCGTCGTACATTAGTATATATAATGGATGTTATACCATCAGCACCTCCACTTTATCCTGAACTTCCTAAGGATGCCGAAAACTTCAGGCTCAATAAAGCAAACTTAATCCTGGCTTACTTGGAAGGGCAGGCAAAACACTACGAAAAAGTTAGAAAGAAATACGTTAGAGCCCGGAGTACGCTACATAAGATTGCGATAACTTCAGGATCCATATCCGTAGTGTTAACGGGCTCCGGCGTTGCTACTTCGCTTACCGGACCGGGAATAATTGTTGGAGTTCCTTTGGCCGGCGTTGGGGCAGCCTGTGGTATTATTTCGGCTGTTGCTACGGGCATTATGAAACAGTTGTCAAGCAAAATATCAAAACACGACACGACAATAGCTCTGTCTAGGGCTAAAGTAAATACTATTACCGACCTTGTCTGAAAGGCTTTGCGTGACAGAAAGATAGACAACGTAGAATTCTCGCTTATTCTGGCCGAAGAGGAAAAGTACGAGAAATTAAAGTCGGACATAAGGAACAAAAAAACAGTCGTAAAAGATCTTTCCGAGGAATCTCGCAAAAAGATCTACCAAGAAGCAAAAGAGGAGCTTCAAAGAAAGCTCGCTCAGTAAATATTTGCTTTGAAAAAAGCGAGACAGGATTTTATTTGCATATTGAACGCCGGCTGTCCGGTTCATATGCAAATTAGTTTCACAAAATATTACACAGCCTGTGGCGCTTTCACAAAATATTACACAGCCTATGGCGCTTTCACAAAATTTTACACAGCCTGCATCGTTTTCACAAAATATTACACAGATGTGAAAAAACTTGTGTAAAATCATCGCCTGGGAATCCATCCTAACAGGGGGTGGTTGGGGTCGATTTCGTGAAACATTTCGTAAATTACGTCAGGGTAATAAAAAATATCCTTATCCAGCCGACAAAACATCCACTCGGCTCTGCTCATATCAGAAACCTCGGGAATAGAGTTGCCGGTAATTTCAGACAAAAGATAGGGAATAGCTTTGTAATATTTCCCTAGCTTTAATTTTTTCAATGTCTTCCGTAGACTTTGTGGGGTTGGCTCTTCTAAGTGGTCTATGATTTTCTTCTTTACTTCGTTGTCTAAATATACCGGTCGATAACCTTGGATATGACTCATCCAGTCCCTAAAGTATTTTATTCTCTTATAAGGTGCTTTCTTACGACCTCCATTGGCGTAATATTGTTCTTTGGTAGCATTTGGTACGGCATTGCGAATGTTCTTACCACACTCGTAACACTGTGCTGACGTGTCGTCTTCTATTTGCATTTTTTTACCACAACAAATATACTTATTTGGTTTAGTAGGTACAAACTTGGGTTTCAAGCACTTTACACAGAAGTCATAAGCAAATTCTTTACATTCATGCATCGTATATAAGACTTATCTTTTAACCTTCGTGACACAGCAGCAGTAAGGAAATCGCCGCGTAACATGTAATGGGGCACGGGTCATTCCAGCTGGAGCCCTATGCTACTTGGCGCGGGTATTACCCCGGGCTCCCGGTACCCCCTCCGCGAGTCCCCCTTACTGCTGCTACAGCACCAGTTATTCCCAGGTGGTCACCCATCCAAGTACTACGCTGGACCTACCCAATGTCACTTCGGTGATCGGACGAGAACCGGTTTTTTCTAGGTGGTATGGCCGTAGACAGAAGAAATTGCACAACTTAAGCTACTTTACGCTGCATCACTATTTCATCGACTTTTAACTTTTCTAGAACGGAAGAAAATATCACTACGAAACAAACAGAAAACAAGAACAGCAATGAATGGAGTAGAAAAATTAAAAGTTGAACGAATAAAGTGATGTGAAGCAATTGAAAAGAGAAGGGGAATCAAATGAACAAAAGTCTACAGCACCCGTTATTCCCAGGTGGTCACCCATCCAAGTACTACGCTGGCCTTACCGAGTTTTCCTTGGGTGCTCGGGGGAGAACCGGTTTTTTCTCAGTGGTATGGGCGTAGACAGAAGAAATTGCACAACTTAAGCTACTTTACGCTGCATCTCGATTTCAGCGCCTTCAAACTTTTCTAGAGCGGAAGAAAATATCACTACGAAACAAACAGAAAACAAGAACAGAAATGAATGGAGTAGAAAAATTAAAAGTTGAACGAATAAAGTGATCTGAAGCAATTGAAAAGAAAAGGAGAATCAAATGAACAAAAAAGTCTACAGCACCAGTTATTCCCAGGTGGTCTTCCATCCAAGTACTACGCTGGCCTTACCGAGTTTCACTTCGGTGATCGGAGGAGATCCGGTTTTTTCTCAGTGGTATGGGCGTAGACAGAAGAAATTGCACAACTTAAGCTACTTTACGTTGCATCTCGATTTCAGCGCCTTCACACTTTTCTAGAACGGAAGAAAACAACACTAAAAAAAACAAACAGAAAACAAGAACAGCAATGAATGGAGTAGAAAAATTAAAAGCTGAACGAATAAAGTGATCTGAAGCAATTGAAAAGAGAAGGGGAATCAAATGAACAAAAGTCTACAGAACCAGTTATTCCCAGGTGGTCACCCATCCAAGTACTACGCTGGCCCTACCGAGTTTCACTGCCGTGATCGGCCGAGAAGCGGTTTTTTTCTCGGTGGTTAAGTCTACAGCACCAGTTATTCCCAGGTGGTCATCCATCGAGGTACTAAGGTGGCCCTACGGAGTTTCACTTCGGTGATCGGAGGAGAACCGGTTTTTTCTCGGTGGTATGGCCGTAGACAGAAGAAATTCCACAACTTAAGCTACTTTTCGCTGCATCACTATTTCAGCGGCTGTAAACTTTTCTAGAACGGAAGAAAATATCACTACAAAACAAACAGAAAACAAGAACAGCAATGAATGGAGTAGAAAAATTAAAAGTTGAACGAATAAAGTGATCTGAAGCAATTGAAAAGAGAAGGGGAATAAAATGAGCAAGTTAAGTCTACAGCACCAGTTATTCCCAAGTGGTCATCCATCCAGGTACTACGCTGGCCCTACCGAGTTTCACTTCGGTGATCGGACGAGAACCGGTTTCTTTTCGGTGGTATATATTACCGTAGACAGAAGAAATTCCACAACTTAAGAGTAGATATGAAGTGCCGGTTCTGCACCCGGGGCCACCGGTGCGAACCGGTGCTCTCCCCCAGACCCTACTCCGGACCCGTAATAACGGTAACGTATTCTACAGTGAGGCTCCGTATAGGGGGAGGGGTGGTCGGCTATATCTAATACTGGTTGCCAGTATACTACAGAGTAATTTTCAAGATGCTGTTGCTCACCTACAAGGCCTTACATGGGCTTGCCCCAACATATCTGTCTGATCTTCTGTGCTATCGTTCTTCTTCTTATGCTCTCTGATCTATATCCAACAAACTTCTGGTTGAACCTAAAGCTAGGTGTACTACGTATGGTTTCAGGTCATTTTCCTTTGCTGCTCCCAGATTATGGAATAGGCTCCCTTTTGAGATTCGCTCTTGTACTACTGTTGCTTCCTTTAAAAGTAAGCTTAAAACTTATTTATTTACTTTATTCCTTAATAATAGGAAATATATTTAGATCTCTTTTGTTTGATTCATTTCCTGCTTTTATGCATATTGCCTTTAGGCTTTTAAGATAAGTTTTTCCTTTTATAATTAGATTTACTTATTAATATTTTAAATACGCAACATTGTAAATATTGTAAATACATATATATAATTTATGCATATATTCCTGTTGTAAAGCGCCTTGGACATGCTCATGGATATGAGCGCTATATAAATAAACTTTATTATTATTATTATTATTAATCCAAATGTAATGTTCTAATTATTCATAAAATATAGTTTTTCGGTCACAAAGCCTATTGTTAAAGGATTAGACTCTTATTAATTCAAAATCGCTCAGGGTGGATGTCAATCTACACTAGAATCTACACTAGAATCTACACTATAATCTATTCTAGAACTACTATCTACGCTAAGATCTACACTATACACAAGTGAATATAGAGCTAGGCTATCAGCTATCAAGCTATCGGCTATTGGCATGTACCTGGCCTGAAAGTCTACACCTGGCTGAACTCATTAGTGAATAAGAAATTTGCACTAATTATTTTTAAAAATTGGACGGTTTGTTTCGTAAAACTGAGAAAGAGTAGATCGTGGTCTTGATATCTAGTAGGTGATTCGCGTGATTGATCCGGCAATTATGCAGAACAGAGTCCTCTATTGTTTCAAGTGACGGGTGTTTCTATTGAACAAATATATACTAACAATCAAAACATCATACTTAGTTAAATAATGAAAAGAGCTGTAACTAAACTTATTTTGTATTCACATGCATTGAGCGTTTTTATGAATAAATTTTAAATTATTTTAGAAAAAGTGTTTGTCGTCGTTCCTTGGGCAAGTCATCTAATTGTTTGTTTTTTAAAGAGTCAACTTCGTAGAACTCAATTAGGGTGAAACAAAAGCATAAAGTAAAAAGAGTTTAATCCTTTAACAATAGGCTTTGTGACAGAAAAACTATATTTTATGAATAATTAGAACATTTTATTTGGATTAAACTTTCACGTAAAATATAGGATGTGGTGCAATCCAGCAAACTAAAAAATAGATATAGCCGACCACCCCTCCCCCTATACGGAGCCTCACTGTAGAATGCGTTACCGTTATTACGGGTTCGGAGTAGGGTCTAGGAGAGAGCACCGGTTCGCACTTCATATCTACTCTTAAGGTGGCTCGACCCCCTCACGCTTGACCGCTACCTTCCACTTTTGGAACGCTAGTGCATAAACGTGTTTTATCCGATTGCAAATCTTTTTTGCACATAAGTCACATAAAGATTGAATTAATATTTGATGCAATTTTTAGTGAGATCGGACGTCATAACACGTGATTATGATGAAATATTTTTTTTCGTTTAGAAAATAAATTTAGCCTTGCAGAGCGTTCAACACTAAAATGCTTCGTACCACATAATTATATACTGGATGCCTCCATTTGTGGGGATTTTTGAAAAAATCTATTTGGCTAATAATGAGATATTTGAGATTATTTAAATATAGTGCATAATTTACTTCAAAACTAAATAATGGATTTCATACGGCCGAAATTAATATTTCAGAGCTATATATTCACAAAAGGTATTGCTCATTTAGTTTTACTCTGTATCTAGTTTTAAAAGGAACATTTTGAAGGTAATCGACTTATGCGATTTTGTGAAAACGTATAGTGCAGAAGACGGGGTAAACATTTGATGCGCACTTTTCATCGCAGTTTTCTAGTCAATCTTACTAGATCTTCCATTATTCTAAAATTCGCTGATCATTTCTCTCAAAATTACGTGAGGATACAAATTTGAAGTTAAACTAATATTACACAAAATTGCATAAGACTATTGAACTCATTTAAAGCGATCTAAAGCGAACGAGAAATACAGAAAACATTGATCGTGTCCCAACGATTTGATGCTCTGGGAATTCTATTGTTTGCTGATGATCATAACATCAAATTCTTTCGCACCATGCACGGTCTCATCTCGCTTGGCTGCTTTCCGATTTACCCCCGAAGTTCGGTAACAAACAGTTGTTTTTTTTTATTCAAACGTGGGACGTTTGTCATGATGTACTTTGTCAGTGTGAGTGAATAGAATCGGCGAACATGCCTCAAATTTAAACTTCAAGAAAGAAGCGAGCAAGACTTTTGAGTTTAGATAAAGAACCATACTTCGGGAGTAAATCGGAAATAATTATGTGGTACGAAGCATTTTAGTGTTGAACGATCTGCAAGGCTAAAATTATTTTCTAAACGAAATCAAATATTTCATCATAATCACGTGTTATGACGTCCGATCTCACTAAAAATTGCATCAAACATTAATTCAATCTTTATGTGACTTATGTGCCAAAAAGATTTGCAATCGGATAAAACACGTTTATGCACTAGCGTTCCAAAAGTGGAAGGTAGCGGTCAAGCGTGAGGGGGTCGAGCCACCTTAAGCTACTTTACGCTGCATCTCGATTTCAGCGCCTAGAAACTTTTCTAGAACGGAAGAAAACAACACTAAAAAAACAAACAGAAAACAAGAACAGCAATGAATGGAGTAGAAAAATTAAAAGTTGAACGAATAAAGTGAAATGAAGTATTTGAAAAGAGAAGGGGTATAAAATGAAAAAAAAGTCTATGAAGGTTTTCTGCATGTTGTCCGGTGATCCTCCTTTCGTAAGAATAAGTATGTGAGTTTAGCGTTGTGTGTATAGATTATTGAATGAAGTGGTAGTGCGTGTGAGCGTAAAGTGTCCCAAAATAGTGGTAAAGCGCTAAACCGACTAGACCCTTAATTAAAAAAATATGATTTAAAAAAAATTTCTAAGAAATTCTTTAGTTGTTAAAAATAGCTTAGTTTGTCAAAAGAATAAAATAAAAATTGCTTTATAATTGTTGTAGTGTGTTGGGAAAAAGATATCTTGAATCGTTTGTTGGAAATGTTTTATTTTCACTTGGAGAAGGGTTACACAGTTACACGAAATTACTATGAACGAAGAATCAATCCCCTCCCCTCCCCCGTGGTGTTGACATGTAAACGAGGCAGTCACATGTTATCAGCCGTGTTCAGTGGAGCAGTCGACGAGTGTGAATATTTTCTGACTAAAACTCCTTCTTTTAATCCTCAAATATGGATCTTTATGGGCTCATACAGCATCCTCAAGGTAAATTAACTATTTTTTTTAGCCTCGTATTGTTTAGTTTTTAATCTAAAGCGATATTTTAGAGTTGAATTGAGCGTAAAGAGTTCGGTTGCTTGTCGCCATGTTTTGGCGGGATTCATTCTCAACAATTTAGCTTCAAGTTGAACGATTTATTGCTTGAAAAATACTAAAATAACCCGAATTATTTATACTTCTATGCTTCATTCGAGATTTTGCAATGTTTGACGGTAATTTGTTTATATTTTAGGCGATTTTGTTTGATTTTAAGGCTTCGTCAAACAGACTTTTGAAGTAAGTTGAAAACGTTTTACACTGAAGTTTGTTTTCCGTGATTTTCTTATAAAATAATGAGATGTTTTCTCGAAAATCCATCCTGAAAGAAGTTCTTTATTTTCATTTATTAAGTTTGCGAATATCTTAAAGTAAGAATTTTATGCTTACCTTATTTCTTTAAATCAAAAAACCTTATAGTTGGCACACACAAAATTTCTTAAATCAAGATTTCACTATTTAACGATTAGACTACGAGGTCGAGTCTTTTATCAGTCAATTTGACTCATAGAAAACGAGTATTGTAATTGTTTTAGCATAAAACCTAGTAGCTAATTATAGTATTGAAAACAAAGAATGACACTGAAAACTTTACTGAAAAATTTACTGAAAAACGACGGTCAACCGGCGGCTTTGTTTTCATTCGTCTTTGCGATCTCGATTCGATGTCTTAACTTAAAGGCTTAAACTTTTTATTTTTCTATAGCTTTCTGTTTCTATTTTCACAGTCAAAACTTTCTTTCCAATATTTTCGACCTTTTTATTAGTTCTTGGGATAAGTTTTCTGATTAATAAGTGCTAAAATGAACGGTTTTATTGACGAATACTTCAAGTTGTTGTCAACTAATTCAAAAGCCAGCCATGTTTGAAATTTGCTTAAGCTTCTTGTCAGTTAATGTGTACTTTCTTTTGTGTTTTGTTCGTTACCATTTAAACGTCCCCGCTGTTTTTCTCCGCTGATTTTCTCTTCATTCTCTTTTTATTAAAAAACACTATGTAGATATTTCTTAAAAAATCGTTTTACTAAAATGACTAAGTTAACAAAAGCACTCGTACCTAGAACAAAAGAGCACGACTAAAATGTGTTTGCATAAATAAGAACCAGTCATCCGAATCTAGTGAAAAAGATTTCTTAGTAAGATAGACGCATGCTGATGTTTAAAGGGCCACTTGGACGAAAATCGCTCCAAAATTAAAACTCTTTCATTCGAGCTGGAACTTTGCTAAAATAATCTTGAATACATTAAGAACCACCCACTGGAATATCTTTCTGATATTCGAAAGGAAAGGGCCAAAATTTTACGATTTATTTTCGTCCGCCATTAATTTCTTTGAATCACAGAATCGACTCAAGAAGACTGGCACGAGTACTTATGACGTCATTTACTCAACCCAAACCAAAACATTGGTGGGTAATGTATGTGCCATGTTCGGAAAACTCGGTTTATTTGGTTTATTCAGAAAATATTTAATGTTTCATTCGGTTTCCTAACTACTATATGACCAAACAATGTCTAGGCGCTGAAATTTTTCCGTTTCAATAATACTGACGATTATAATTCGAACATTTCAATACATCTCGACACGCCAAGAATCACAACAAAGTAGGACGCATGGACGAGATTCTAGCGGTTCCATCGCGCGAAGTGACTGAGATATTCGGGATTTATTCGAATCATTTTAAGGATAACAATTTTTCAAGGTATATTTACATACAAGGGCAAAGAGCAACCCCACAATTTGGGTCCGCGAGATTTCCGGCACAATGAAAGAAAAATCTACGAGCTGAGTGACAGACGCCGCTGTCGCACGAGTAATAAATAAGAAACCTTTGACATGTTCTATTACAAAGATGATATTAGATAATCGTATGTTTGTACCTATTCAATGCATAATAAACATTTTGAAGCAAATAATAACCGTTCTGTAGTAAATCAGCTAGGAGAATTACGAGCTCACATTCTAAATTATTCGGCACATAGATCTAAGTATATTGTCACAAATCTTTATATCACAATGCAGAATTCAAAAGGCAATCGGTTGTTTTCATAACATCAATCACTATTAGATTACATTGAAACTTCAAATTTAAGATCTTTATATCATGGACAGTACGTAGCAAATACAAATAATGAAATGAACGTAAGGAATTTTTATGAAAACCTCTTCCCAAGCATTGCTTCTTCTTCTAGTTCGGCTTCATCTTCATACATTATAACTTATGGTTCTAACTCTTCAGGATTGACAAAGCGAGCGTCCAAAGGAGTTTCCATCATATTTGAAGAGGTATCAAAGGTTTTAAAAAAGTCTGTTTAGAGATTCTTTTCACGATAACGCATTTAAAACATCAAATAAACTTCAGGTAATTTAACAAGAAATGTATAGTCAAAACGACGCTAACATGACGGTGTTGAGTAAATGACGTCACAGCGTAAAACTGCTGTACATAATGACTCGTTGGCCGTGAGTCAAAAAATTAATGGCGGACGAAAATAAATCGTAAAATTTTGGCCCTTCCCTTTCGAATATTAGAAAGATATTTCAGTGAGAGGTTCTTAATGTGTTCAAGATTATTTCAGCAAAGTTCCAGCTCGAATGAAGAGTTTTAATTTTGGAACAATTTTCGTCCAAGTGGCCCTTTAAAGTAAATTGACCAGCAAGTGCGTTTGTAGTTTACTTCATTTTAAAATACACCATTCATGAAAATATTCTTTTTTTCTTGGAATGATCCATTTAAAAAATTATATCATGGAGTGTGTAGTTAATTGTAATTTTCTCAAGCATCTTTTCTTGAACTTACGTTTCTCGGTTTGTGGCTCTTTTTCCTTTTTTGAATTTTTCTGGGTTTTCTTGGTATAAAGGATCGATAAAAAATGTCTGCATGCAATTGACTGGTTTCAGTATACAAGATCACTCTCACCCTAGGTTGAAGTTTTGCTTCATGTAAATGCTTTCTTCGTGACATCTGCTAAGTGATTTGAAGTTTTACTAAGGCCAGACAAAAAAATTGGTGTGTTTTCTGTTGCACAAGAAAAACAGTTGGGTTTGTTAGGTTTTTACTGATACTAGTCAATATGAGGTTACCTCCAGGAGAATTCAAGTTCAATAACATAATTTAATATTAGGATACCAATGTTATAAGATAGACGCTCGATGAGCGCATGTGGCTATGCAGAATTCTGAAACTGGGGTTTAGTTCATTTCTTTTTACTGAAATGCTTTAACAAACATGTTTTTATGGGTTTGCTGAGGAAGCAATAGCGCAGCGCACTGATTCTAAAAATAGCTTAAAGATTCGGACAAACATTGCATTCTGTTTAACCGCTACGAAGATTATGCGAACCGATTTTATTATTTTTACTTAAAGTTACAATAATAACCCATTTAAACTAAGATCAACTGCGATCGGCTGTGAAAATTATCTGCTGAAAGTAAACTTGTAAGTTTGTTTGTCCGAATTGCGCCTTTGTCTTCGTTTTTATGAAGTCACGACTGCGCTGCGCTATTGTAATCTATGTATTTTCGTCTGCGTTGAGGGGTATACCCAGGATTTTCTCCGAGGTATGCATTGCAATTGAGCTTCATTGATCTTCTTTTGTCTTTTAATTCAGTTTCTCACTAAATTACTTATGTCATGTTTTTCTATGACAACGTTTTTGCAAGTAGGTATATATATTTTATTGATTTCCCTCCACTTTTCTGGAACGCATGTGCCTGATGTCATACAACTAGGTACACTACTGTAGTTGTTGTTTTCATATTATGGCTTGCCCTGGCACTAGTTTCCGGTCTATGTGTTTGGTAGTTTTAGGCCGGGCTGGGAGCTGAATGTTTTGGAGGGAGACGTCAAAAGAGCTGTTTTGAGTGTTCCCAAGTTTTGTTGAAAATGTCCAAATATTATTTTCTGTTTGTTGTGGTCGCTACATCAAATTTTCTTTGAGCGGGCAGAGTGTTATAGGGCCAGCTTTATATTGAGAAACCTGTAGAATGTAGAACGAAGCAGACCATTTAACGCATATATGCACAATTTATTAAAATAAGAAGTAGTTCAAGGTGTATTTTACAACTTCTTTCTTTGTTAATGAGGGGTTATCAGGTTGTGTGACATTTTAAAATTCAATCCAACATAAACGAAAAATAATATTTGAAAAGAAGATGCCAAAATTAGTAAAAGAGGCTCAATTATCCTCCGAAGAGGCTCAATCATCCTCCGAAAAGGCTTTTGCTTTCCCAATAAAGGATTTTTTGTTTGCATACAAAGCTCATTGTCTGTGTTCAGCCAGGTTTGTCTTCGCTGTCCTGCCTGGTAATTTCGGTGTAAAAATCGGCCTAAAATTTGAGTAACACTTGCAAAACCTTTCATTTAATAGTACAGAAAAACCAAATAAAAGTTGTGATAAATAAAAGTGAAAAATTTTATAAAAACACTTCACTTCACTTGAACTTTGAACAATCAACCATGAACAGTTGAGTCTCCCACCACAAGGTTCCAAGACCGTAATCAGTTGTCATCCCCCTCGGCAATAATCGGAGTACAGTGAGATTTTGTTGTTCAAGCGTTGATTGGTTCCGAAGTTTGTTCATTGTTTCGTATCAAATTGTTTATTATTGATAATGATTGCTGATTGGTTCCGAAGTTAATCACAATGCCTCGAACACTTTCGACTAATTCCGAACGTTGGCCGAGTCACACTCATTCTTACGGACGGACACAACTCAATGACATAATGGCTTCGCCTCGTCAAGGCAGTAGCCACTAAAACAATATATTAAAATTTAATTGTCACTAAAACATTAAAAAAAATTTCCTAAAATTCATATTTAAGAGAGTAAAGCCCCAGAGTTTTTTATTTCTTTCCTGGTTTTGGTAAAACAAAGAAGAGATGCACACTTTATGAAAAACTTGATTAAAAATTCCTTATAATTTGCATAGCTTAAAAGCAATCCAAAGTGAAGAATTGGTTACAAAGCTCCAAAGCATGTGTGACATTTATAATTGTGAAAATAAAATACCCCGTTGAAAACTCAAGAAATACTCCTGAAATAGCAAAGAATGTTGAACATAAATATGCATCTTGGCAATATCATGAACTTCAACTGTTAACCCTATTCTTGCTGCATATCCGGGGGGGGGGGGGGGGGGGTACCCCTGACATGTCAAGAATATTTCATGCTTTTAACACCTGTTCAATAAAAAAATCAAGTTTAATGGGCAGAGATTTAAAGCCCAAAAATGACCCATTATTTTACTACTAATGAAAGGATTTTTCAAATTTTATCACCCACATGACAGATCATGTAAGTTTCCACGGCAACGCTGGACAATGTGTCAAAAAAATCAAAATGAAAGAAATGACAGATTACCTTTGTCATAGGCTTTAGATTGAGAATGGAACTTATTTCTCGCATGAATTTATGCTTTACATCCAAAGAAACTTGATTTTTTTCCTACAAAATTCTGTGTGATTCATGTATTATAATAATACATGTTGATATATCATCAGCAAAAAAAAAAAAAGATAAATTGCAGTACTGAACCAGGTAATAATCATTCGAGTTTTCCCTATTCCCTACTGTATCCCTGGACCATCAAACACTCAAACAACTTTATTCTGATACATTGGAAGCTGACTGCTGGCATGCAATTAGAAAGCTGGACAGTCGGCACACATTGTTCCGATATATTGCCCCGCCAACAAAGGCATACTGCAGGCTCCGTTTATTAAATCATTTTGTTGTTGTGTACAAGACCCGTTTGAGGGATTATCTTTGGTAGAAGCTCGCCTACTGCCCGCCAGGCAAAACCCCCTTTTTAGGAGGAAACCTGGTCCCTCCCGAATGCAGTGTTAGGCGAAAAAAGACCTTGAGGGAGAAAGGTCCTAAGATGTTTACAACGATTCTTAAAAGTAATAAAAGCAAGACAAAATTAGTGTGCCGTGCTTAACCTTGCAGTCAGGCTAGAATGAAACCCTTCGCCTGCGAAAGCCCGCCTTTTGCCGTTCGTTGCGTCATTATCTCCATGGCAACCACTCTCCATATTAGGCGAACCGTGAAAACAATATTTTGCTTCTATTCTTCGAACCGAAGCAAACAGCAATTATTAACTAAGTAACTTTCAAAATCCATATTACAAAATTTTTAAATTTATTTATTTATTTATAGAAACTTCCATCTAGTAAATTAACAAAAATATAAAGGAAAAATTTCGTTAGTCTGAAAAATAAAAAACAACAATCAAGAATATAGATTTGCGTATAGGACTACTATAGCCACCAGGGAGGGGGGTTGTCCACGCCCTTGTGGGCGTGGAGAACAATGGGTTCCAAAACTTGAAGGGTTTAGCACCGCAACTGGCAATAGGTTGACGCACTTGGGCGTAGGATGTTATTCAAAAGGTAAAAGAATAATTAAATGAGGAAGGTAAAGGTTATAGAGAAAGGATGAAGGGCATGATAAATAAGTTATATTGTCCCTTTTCGGGTAGTTCATTTATAGTATCTTTGCATAGGGGTGAAATGGGTTGTCTTTCTTCTTTACCATCCTTTAAGATTGGAAATATTTTAAGGCAGATAAGGTGCACTTTTGCCTGTTGTGGAAGTAAAGTAATTGTGCAGTCAATTGATGGGCGATCCAAAAATCAGCAAATACCTGTCAAATCTGTACTACGATCCAAAAAGAGGGGGAAGTTTTTCAAGTCCAGAAGCATTATTGCGTGTTGTCAAAGAGGAAGGCAAGAAAAGGAAAATAACGCTTGACCAAATTTGTGAATGGTTGGCTACCCAACCTGCATATACCCTTCATAAACCTGCTAGACGAAGGTTTCGTCGAAACCGTGTCATAGTGGGAAGAGTTGATGAACAGTGGCAAGGTGATTTGATAGATATTCAAAAATTAAGTTCGAATAATGATGGCATAAAATATATCTTGGTGTATATCAATATTCTTTTTAAATTTATGTGGGCAGAGCCGCTGAAATCCAAGTCGGCTGAAAGTGTAGTTCAAGCATTTAGAAAGATTTTGAAAAAGGGAAGGAAACCTGAAAGATTTCAGACGGATCACGGAAAAGAGTTTTTGAATCGCCCTTTCAAGGCTTTGCTAAGGAGAATAATATCGCTTTCTTTGCGACAGAGTTGGATACCAAAGGGAGTTTGGCGGAGAGGTCAATTTGTTCTTTGAAAGCGTTGATGTATTGTTGCATGACCTATAAGGGAACCCTAACGTATGTGAATGTTCTCCAAGACATTGTCGAGGGGTATAACGATCGATATCACTCCAGCATTAAAACCAAGCCTCATTTAATCAATCGAGAAAATGAAGATCACATATGGCATGTGCTTTATGATCGTGATTTAATAGATGGTAAGACGAAGTTTGCGTTCCATGTAGGGGATAAGGTTAGGATTTCTAAAGCGAGAAGAACGGTCGATAAAGGCTACCTTCCTCAGTACACCGATGAGATTTTCACGATTTCTAAACGTATTGCTCGCACACCGCCTGTGTATAAGTTAAAAGAAGGCAATGGATATGAGATCATTGGTTCGTTATACGAATTTGAATTCGCTAAGGTTATCAAGGATGACGATGTGTATGAAATAGACAAGATCTTGAAAACGAGAGTGGGGTGCTAAGAAGGAAATTCTTGTGTCTTGGAAAGGTTATCCAGCGAGCTAAGATTCATGGATACTAACAAATCAAATCGAGAACAAGAAAGTATAAATAGAGTTGTTACCTTGGACATGGATGAACAACAGTTTTACATCTTACTCCCCTCGAATGCTTCATTGGATGTTTTTGAGGATAATACCTTAACGACTTACAGGGTGTATCTTCCAGAATTCCAGAACTTGTACAACTGAGAGGAGAGTATGAAGTAGGTCTCCAGAGCATATTATGGCCACACACTTTTTATAATGTAAGACAAGAAGTGACACGCATTGAGTATAAAGACAAAAATGATTGGTTATTAAGAAGCTGGTTATTATGATACGATATCTGACCTACTGCAGGTTGTCAACGACAAGTTTAGAGTTCAAGTAAACTCCAACCTTGAGTTAATGTATAACAATGCCTCAGAAAAAGTACGCGTATCCTTACGTGAAGGTTACAAGTTAGTTTTGGAAAAACAGTTGTCACAAATATTAGGATTTGGAGGTGGAAAGATTATGATTACACAGTCCGTAGTAGCACCGTATGTGAATGATCTCAGTGCTGGATTTTATTGTACAGTATTTACGTTTATTTGGATATTGCAGGATATCAGATGGTAGGAGATAAAAAGGCCAGGTTACTGAAAGTCATCCCTGTGGAAGGGAAACACGGGGACATTATCTACAAATCGTTCGACAACCCCACGTACATTTCAGTAGAGACAAAAGAATTTGAGAAAATCAAAATCGATGTAAGGGACGACGCAGGCAGGAAGATATCATTTGAACGAGGGAGAGTAGTTTGCAACCTACATTTTAGGGTAAAGCAGTTACCTTACTTGGCCTAAGAAAGAAAAAAGAAAATGAACCAAAGACATACCTCATCTCATGTCCTCTGGTAAAAGAATACTAGGTAATAAGTGCAAGTTCACAGCAGCTACACATACACATAAGAGCATATGCAAATTAAAATTAGAGTGTTTTCGAATCGAATGAAATTTTTGTTATTCCTACTCTTTGAGATTTTTATGCTTATATATAACTATTGTGAACCAGCCCTAAATGTACAAAATCATGTACAATGTAGTTTTGAAAGGGTAGAATAGAGTTTCTTTTAATACACAATAGTTAGTCAACACTTACTAGTATGGCATAGCCGTTACTGTTGTATGTTGGGCATTGCAAGAAGAATGTCTGGCATCAGTTATAATAATCTGTAATCAAAAGAACATATCATATAAATTTCATTTTTTCTATATCTTGCAGCAGCAGTAAGGGGGACTCGCGGAGGGGGTACCGGGAGCACCGGGTATTACCCGGGCCAAGTACTATCCGTCGGTGTCGGGAATAACCCGTGTCCCGTTATATGTTACGTGATAATTTCCTTACTGCTGCTGTGTTAAGGGTCGCAAACGAGGGTTAAAATATTTCTTAGATATAGATGGACGCTATCAGGAGCATTAGGAACAAAACTGTGGCAGGCTGAGGACTCAGGTGTTGGATCGTTTGGATGCTGACTTCGCCTTCACGACTTTTATGGAGGGAGATACGGACGAGACCATGGATGAAGAAAGGGCTGAAAAAATAATCGACTTAATGCCAGAAGGTAATTACCGTCTTGAATTGACGTTCATAAAGTATTTAGATGGCGACTGGGTAATAGAAAGGGGTCGTAATCCTATCCGGGCATCAGGTAAGCAGAACCTGTTTGTATTAAACAAGGATACGAGACCTGGTGCGATGGTGGGTATAGACGCGTTATTCTACGAAGTTGCTTATCCTGTTACTGTAGTTATCTACGGCGCGTATGAGATTGAAGAGCCAGACGTTAGGAAACTCAGGCCGATGAGACATCCCGGCAACTGCGTGGGTAAGTTGGTGAGGGAGTTCTTTGAGGATTCCTCTCGTGGTGGTAAGTTAACTCTGAAAAGAAGAGAAGCCATTAGGAAATGGGAAGATGTCACCCGCAGGGCAGGAGCAACCATAGACAACATTAAGAAATTAGAAACTGCCCTAGAAAGACGAATACACGTGAAAGACATAACAGACGGGTACATTTACCCAGGAACTCACAAATATGGAGGCAGAGGCGCTCCTATTATTATCTACCAACACAACGGACATGCTTGGAGAGAACTTCGGTTCCCCAAGAAGAAGGAGACAAAGGTCTACAAGGCCTCGCCATTGGCAGAGTTAATACATGAAAATTCCATTTGGCTGATGGATCCTGAAGGAAGCCAGTTTATGACGCAAGATGGTACTCTTTACCGCCCCGAAATCGAACATTTGCGCATCCAGAGCGCCTGCGAAACCCTTGGGGAAGACTTCTCAGACGAGGTCCTTAGCTCCCGCAGCTTAGACTTCTTAGCTGCCAAGAAGAGAAACGGCTGGAAACCTACCCCAAAAGAGTTCAAAGATATCTCCAAAGCGTGCGTAGAACACGGTCATGGAGGTCTTTGGAATATGGAGTACGACGAAGACGAATACGTCTCCTTAGACATGAAGCATTGCTATCCTGCGTCATTTAAAGGTCTTGGCGATTGTAAGGAATATTACGACCGCTACGGACACCCAGACTCGCAGTTCTTTCGCGTGTCTTTAGATGGCAGCTACTACGCGCCAGCAACAGGGTTCGTCAGATTAACGTCTTGGAAGTTGGCTAAAGACTTGCATCCCATAATTTACGCTTGGCATGGCAAGCATTTACAGGAGAAAGAATGGATACCCATACCGCTGCTAAAATTCCTTGAAGAGCGTAAACTCCTGAAATACACAGCGCATGAAGCCATACTCTGCCATAGCGCCTTCACTAAATGGTTACCAGAACACAACCCCACCGCCCGAATTGTCATAGGAAAGTTCACCCAGGGCGCTAAGGAGGGAGAGAAACACATGCAAAGGCGCCTAATAACAGACGAAGGTGAGTTAAGTTTCCTCATCAAGCGTGCCCATGACCAAGGAACCATGGTTTCCGTGGAGAAGTGGGACTATTTCATAGAAGCCGAGCAAAAAGAATGCAAATGGAATGCTTTATGCTACTACCAAGATCATCGACCGCAATATTACCATCTCCGCGCCAGCATGCTTGCCTACGCGCATATCAACCTTCTCGCAATGCTCCTGCGGTTTGACAAAGAAGATATCCCCCGCGTAGCCACGGATTCCTTATACGTAAAGCCTAGCGTGTTGGAAAAGATGAAGGAATTCTACACAAAAGACGAGTTGGCGGAAAGTGGACAATGGCGCATCAAAGATGAAGAGATCAAAGCTTGGAGAGGCCGCGTAGAATATCACGGAGAACACACCCAGGGCACCGTAACCCCCACTGCGGACCCCCTACCTTCAGTTGCGGACCCAATCTCTTACCAACGCTTCTCTTACCTCTATGGTGCGGGAATGCAGCGGTAAGACGACGCGTGTGTTAGAACTCTTTCCTTAGATAAAGGTGCTAACTCAAATGCATCGTTTGGAAAGAGAACTCTGCGAAATGGGCCACGACGCTCAAACGTACCACAGCTTCTTTCGTTGGAATGGCCAAAAGTGGGTACCTGAAGCCATCCACGACATACCTCCGGTGATACTTTGGGATGAGATTTGCACCGTTCCTTTAGAAATCCTCAAAGAATTCGTAGAATTCCTCCGTGGAAAGTGTCAAGTAATATTCGCCGGAGATCCCTGCCAGCCTCCTCCAATAGCCGGAGAGATGCCCCACGAATGGCTGAAAGATTTCGTAGACCATGCGGAGGAAATTAACACCGACTACCGCAGCAAGGATCAAATAAGAAACCTAAAAGCTGAATTGAGGGGCCTCAGTGATGCCGAGCAATGCAAAACACTGCGCAAACGCGTACGAGCGAAGTCCTACAAGGACTTTCTATACGCCTGGCATCCTAAAGATCTGGTACTAAGTAGTAAGCTCGCAGCACAGTCTCGCATACAGAAAGACCTCTTCAAAATACACCAAGAACGCTTCCCGGAACATCCCGTGCCCGTTTGTTATAAACCCCACGACACCCGCATGCAGCGCCGCGACGTCTGCGTACCAGCAGTAACGCATGATAAAGCCTGGGTGCCCATAGAAAAGGTGGAAAAAATAACCTCCCATCCAGACTGGCGCTTGGGTTATTGCATGACAGTCCACAGCGCGCAAGGGCTTACCATAAAAGAAACCTTATGGATCATAGACCAGCGGCTGTGTTGGAGCAACCTTATCTACACCGCCGTAAGCCGTGTAGAATATGCAAAGCAACTAAAAAGAGCCTGGGGTCCGCAATTGCGTTACGACCGCACCCCCGAAGACGTAGGCAAAGAGAACATTGCTAAGAAACTCCTTCGCTACAAGCTGCACGACGAAGAAAAAAATATGACGTTCGACCTATGCGTGGACGACGTCTATAAGAAAGGGGCAAGGTGTGCCAAGTGTAACATACCACTACTATGGAGGTTTGACCCGAATGACGATCAGCAGTTCTCCGTGGATCGTATGAATAACAAATGCGGGCATTGCAGAGGCAACGTAAGACTGATATGCCTAGAGTGCAATCGGGCGAGTGGAGCAGCACTACTCTGAGTCTTTGGGGACTATGAGCAGCTCTTCCTTGACGAATCCACGACTTGGGCCATTTAGGTAATACAACACGGGTTGCCCTTCCTTGGTGACGGACTTCGAAATCTCATACGTTTCCAGGGACCAGTTAGGATCCGTGGCTCTCTTACTGCCACCTTCGAGTTCCCCCGGCTGATAGAGGTATCTGACCACTATGTTGCGGGGGAGCTTTTTTTCCTTCAGTCCGACCGCCCTGGAACTATGACGTAGGACTTGTGTTCCACGTGTTTCTTCTTCATAGCATCCTTGGGTTTTATTCCCGTAGCCCTGGCCGCCTCGTTGTTCAAAGCCGCGACGACCTGGGGGAGCCTCTGAGTCCATTCCCTGTTGCGTTTGGAGGGATCTTCCAGCTCTTTCCAATACTGGTATCCAAATAGACGCTCGGCCAGGGTCTTATTGAATCTTTCGACAATGCTCTGACCCCTGTGGTACTCTGCTTTGGCTCTCCTAATCTTAGTGTCGTGGTCTTTCAGGGTGTTAGTAACCACGCCCATGAACTCTGTCCCCGCATCCACTTGCAGCAGCTTGGGCCATTTCAAAACGCGCTTATAGATCCTACCTAAGACTTCTGCGAGTTCCCCAGAATCCTTGCTGGTTATGGGTTCGGCGTCCTTGTATCTGCTTGCGATATCGACTACGGTCAAAGCGTATCTATAGGTCTTTCTTCTCACCTTGTCGTGGGGTAAGAAAAGCAAATCTGCCTGATGAACTTCATTGGGGGCATTTACGGTAAAGCTGGGCCTGGGAATGTACTTGGGCACGGGAAGACGAACCTTCCAGAGGGTTTGTTTTTTTAACCAGTTCTTAGCCGTTTCTTCTGATACCCTGGCTGCGGTCGCGAGTTTCTTGATAGCTGATGCTCCTCTCGAATAGCCTTCTGGCCCATAGTAAATCCTTTTAAGTTTGTCCTCAGTTCGACCCATTATATGAATAGAATCGCGCTTCGCTTGATTCAAGCGAAGGATAGAACAAGATTGATCTTACGTCCGTTGAAATCCACCGTCTTTCCGTCCACTTTAATGGTGATGTTTATGCTTCCTACCAAATTAGACAAGTCATAGCTCAAAGAAATGGGAGTGTATTCTACCAGGTCAAATGGATTACCTTTGGGCAGAAACTTGGACATAAGAGAAGACTTTTCTCCATTGTTGTAACTATTGAACAAGTCGCAATAGACTTCGTAAGAGGATGCGACTTTCCATTTCACAGGTATGGCTGTGTCGGTAATGGTCTTGCCCGAGGCACATAATAAAGATCCCAATGGGTCAAACTTTCCAAAAGTTACTGAATAGTTTGGCATATTAAGTTTGAGGGTCATTTCGTGCGGCAATCCCGTGGTGAGAGTATAACCGTGCTTGGTGAGCTCCTTAGCAAGGGTGATTGGCGTGTAATGTCCATCGGGTAGCATTTCACCTTGATATTTGCCGGGCGCCTTAAGTACGGTGACCAAGGCATTGACTAAATTATACCAAGGATTGTACAAAGAACAACTAACCAGCCGAACCTTATGGGCTTTGATGGGGGGATTCAGATAAGTGGTAAAGTTATTCTTATTGCTTTCCAAAAAGACGATGATTATATTCTAGGCGCCAAAGGCGCCACTAGAGGCTAAGCATAGCTTAGACTAAGTACGCCAAAGCTAGGCCTCCTGCCGGCCCTGCGACTCCTACAAAGACCAATTCATTGTCTTTTTGTTTCTTAGAAGGCTGGTAGTAATTCTTGAACTGGGGCTTTCTCATTCTAAGGGGCACTGACCCCGTCGATGCCGCGGGGTGTGATTGCGCATAGGGCTTAAAGGCGTCTGTATTTTCAAAGTTCTTGTCTGCATGCATTTTGTCTTGGTAGTTCTTGTCCAACCAATCCCTTTAAGCTTGTCTTTTTTCATTCCAAGCTGCCACGTCCCTTTGATACTTTTCCAGCGCCAAATCATGCCTTTTCCTCTCAGCGGCTAATTCTCCGCTTTTGTCGCCTCTGACTAATCTATCCAAATATTGACCACCATAATTAGCTCCAGTGAATGCTAAAGCTGCAATGACTCCAACTGCGAGCAAGGTAGCCATTTATATACCAGGCAATAAATTGCCTTCTAGAAGTAAGCTATGCTTACTGAGGAATGTACTTTTCCTTCCGCAGGTAATCCTTTACCATGATAGCCCCGCCCACGGCAGCGGTCATCTTAGCAAAATTAGCGAAGCTCTTGCTTGGGTCTTCAGTAAAGTCTGCTTTGAGCACTTTCTTACCTACCCAACCAATACCCGCAACGATGGAAGTAATGATAGTTGCTTCTTCAACAGTTTTCAATAACGCGGTTGACATTATATTACAAAGCGAGGTTATTCCGCATGGGAATGACCTTGCTATTCCATCACGGGTATTTTGCTTCTCTTATGGGGCTCCTGCGTCACATGCATGGGTTCTAATTCTACCTTTGGCTTTGCTGCCTTCCATTGTAAGTAAAGGCAACCTGCTGCTATGATGACTCCCAACGCGCCAATGACGTAGCCCGGATTAATAAAGGATTCCTCTTCTTTCTCTTCCACCTTTTCCTCTTTCTTTGCTTTGTTCTTCTTATTCATCTCTGCGAGCTTCTTTCCGGCAGCGACTCTGCCTGGAGATTTAGCCTTCGTAATCTTTTGCTTGGGTTCCTCCACCTTTGATTCAGCTTTACTCATTTATATCTAAGGACTTGAAGGACTTGATAAGTAACTTAATAGGACTTGACTAAGTACTTAAGGACGACTTGACTAAGTACTTGAGGCGACCTGGGTAATTCCTGAGGACGACTTGACTAAGTACTTGAGGCGACCTGGGTAATTCCTGAGGACGACTTGACTAAGTACTCGAGGCAACTTGATCAGGTACCTCAGCAAGTGCCGCCTGGAAGACCCTCTCGACTTCTCTGTCCTTCTTGAAGTCCTTCCAAGACGTCATAAGTTCCTTCAAGTCGACATGCTGAGCTACGTGAAGTGCCGCAGAGGCGACTGCCATTAACTTACCGCACTTCAAAGACAACCACCCACAGGTTATCTTAAGTTCTTGGGCGATGACATAGTCCTCGCTTATGTCCTTCCGCAGTTGCTCCACGTCGTCTATGGGCAGCGCAAGTCCAAGCAACTTAGTCGCAAGTCGGATAGCGGAGTCTGCTACGGCGTCCGTGGTCTTACTTGCAAGGGCAGCCTCATAACTCTTATGGAACTTCTTAACCTCCTCTTCCGACAACTTATTAACCTGCTCATGGGTAAGTTCCTTGCCTATCATTTCTTTGCACTTCCCAGATGACACCAGGATGTTAAGTTGTTCCTTAAGGTTACTTTCATCTAGCTATGTAGGGACTTCATCTAAGAGCTGCTCAATCTCCATATATATCCTACGCTCGAAGCTCGCGTAGCGAGATTTGAACGTCATACGGAAACCTCAAAGAGAAGATCATTTTGGAATGTTGGTGCGTTTTTAAATGCCGAATGTATTTGTGTAACTGTTCCTTGGATATCTCACCGCTGTAGTCGCTTAAGATGGTTTCCAGATCAGACTTGCTCGGAGTATAAAATATGACAAGTGAACCTATGTTTTCCCTGAAGGGCTTAGAGACGCTGGTAAGCTGCTGCGAGAGCAACCAAACGCTAATATTGTCATGTCTGCTGCTAAAGGCGAGTTTAACGAGCTCTGACGTGTGTCTTTTTACGTCGTCACCGCAGGCAATGTCATCCAGTATGAGGAGGGTTTGCGTATCTTTAGGGAATTGTTTGTGCCAGAACTTAAGATGTCCAGATAACTCGTTAGGGTCTAAGATATCTACGAAGAAGTCGTCATCTTTCACTCCTATGCCCGTCCAGGTGCGGTTATTCACGTAGGTGGGGCAGAGCAGCACTATGTAGTCGAAGCGGTATCTAAAGGGTCCTAATAGCTGCTCTACCATGAACTGGGTCTTTCCGCAGCCGGTGGGTCCTACTATCAGAGCGTTACAAGTAGTATGGTTGGGATCCATTGTATATATGGAGCCAGTGGAAGCAGTAGAAAAGATGGTTAACATCGTCAAAAGGAAGTCAGACCTGGAGAGGACGGTCGAAATGCAAAGGGAGGAGATAGACCGGCTGAATGAACGCGTAAAGGAGCTTTATGAGGAAATGTGTGGTCTAAAGCGCGCAGAATGGTTTGGCGCGCTGATAACGATGGCAACGTGGGCAAAGGAGTCAGTCGTGGACTTCATGCGCTACCCAATCTAATGTTAAGAGCTCCTAGAAACCCGCTCAGAATGTTAAATGGAGGTTAAGATATTGTTAAGCTGGGTCCAAGACTCCCGTAAGAAATGCCTCAGAATGTTAAGATATGGTTAAGACTTTGTTAAGGAAGGTCGGAAACTATTTCAAAAGATGCCTCAGAATGTTAAATGGAGGTTAAGACTTTGTTAAGGAAGGTCGGAAACTATCTCAAAAGATGCCTCAGAATGTTAAATGGAGGTTAAAATATTGTTAAGTATATATGGACTGCTTGAAATGTAAGAAGGTATTTAGTACCAAACAAAGACTGCAATACCATGTTTGGCATGGAGTTTGCACAAAGGAGCCAATCAGTAAGGCCTGCAATGACTGTAACAGGGAGTTCAGTACCTTACAGAAACTACAGCAGCATGTTAAGAAGGGCGTTTGACGTAGGACAACAGAATGTAGTTACTGTGCTAAGGTTCTTAGTAGCCGCCAACGTTTACAAACGCATAAGAAAAAACATGAAAGGACATACCGATACCTTTCAGAGAAGTACGATCTGGAAGGAGTGGATTGTTACCAATGCGGCGATCTGATGAGTCGTTGTGAACATAGAGATGATTACCTAAGGAATCGAATAGACTACTTTAGGAAGATAAGCAGGACATTACCCCGCTTTGATACCTTAGAAGGTGTCCCATGGACTAACAGGGAATATTGGAGGCAGCAATGTGAGAGATGTGGATGCGTAAGAGAGGAGGAACACATATTCAACTGTCTCTAACAAGAATTTAACCACACCTTAACATTCTGAGGTGGTTTCTGAGATAGTTTCCGACCTTCCTTAACAAAGTCTGAACCATATCTTAACATTCTGAGGCATCTTTCGGGAGAGTTTGGTGGGTGGCTTAACAAAGTCTTAACCACATCTTAACATTCTGGGATGGACATACGATAGCATACGCAGCCGCCTTCCTAGTCTTTCAATATATGGACTGTATTACCTGCGAGATACCCAACGACTGCATTTTGAGGCCTGAGGTCATAGAAGTCATTAAGGAGGTCGTCAAAGAGCGCGCCAAGCAAGTTAAAAAAAAAGAGTCATCCTCGTCGCAGAGCGAAGGTATGACTGTCTCTACTGCCGCCACACCTACTTAGGCGACGACTTTACCGGCCATTGGTGCAGCGCAGACCCTAAGGCGCTGCGGACCATTGCCGACGCGCTTAACTGCAGAGGGGAGATGGAGTGACTCTTCTTTCGATGTCAAACTCCCACCGCCCGTTCTGCTTACCATGCGAGCGCAGATGGGTGAATTCCTCGCCCTGTATGACGTACCTGACTCTATCAGGCGCCCACAGGGAATACTCTATGCCGTCACCGTCTTTGAGGACCAGCCGCAAGCGGTTGATATCCTCAAAGACAACGTAATTTTTTATTTCATACGCAATACCTTCTATTAGATCTCGCCAATGTATTTGCCTCACCATTATACCTATGGAATATCTTTAAATGCGTTTCCAGAGTCTGCGCGCTTTTAAAGCGCTTGCAGCACCACCTACATGGTAGACGCATTCCTTGTGCATACTCCGTGATGGCTCTGCAGATGTCGTCGTAATCGTTGCTGATCATTACTTTATAACCATTTCTTTCGTATTCGTGCAACAGGCGACGTTGGTCCTCAGATAATGCCCCATTGCCTTTAGGGGTCTTCAGCTCTACGCAGAAACCACGGTATCGCACGTGTGCATTAAGAATTAACAAGTCGGGCTGGCCGCGTTGATATCCTTTCTGCCAGCACTTTATACGTTTGCCGTCCGAATCCTGCAGTTCACCTAGACCAGGGGTCACGAGCATTTGGGGGTAAAACCTGCGGATGTAGTCCACTACCTTTTTATGCAGGTCGAATTCATTTTCGATCTTAAATACCAACTTGTTAGGACTGTTAAAACACCGCTCTATTTCATACTTGCCTGTCTTCCTTAATGCTGGCAAGACCTCCTTGAATACCCAATCTTGGAACTCTACGGCCTTGGGTAGTTTGGAGCTAAATATCAGCTGATACAGACCAGGCTCAGAAATAAACACGGAATGTGGCTGCATAGTAAGGGAGCGGTGATTTGAAGCCCCTTGTAAATCAGCCCATCTTTCCTGTTATTTCTCTGAAACGTGTGCTCTAATAGCGTCCCTGGAACGTTCATAACCTAACGCAGCAGCCACTGCCTTCGCCTTAAAGTACAATTTGTCACCTTGCACAATGCATTGCAGTTCGGTGTCGTTGTTTTCAAATACGCGAAGCATGGTATATATACCATATTTTCTTCGAAAATATTCTAGAATGACTGAGGCAACGAAGTAATTAATATGCAACGCTTTTCAATTGACTCATTTCTATGCTCAGTTGCGCGTCAGACACGACAAAGACGTAGCAGTTTATCTTATCGCCGTCGCTCGCGGAGGCATTCTTTGTGCGTTTGATTTCCAAAGTAATGCCGTCTTGGGTGTTGACCAGCTGCAGGCCCTGACCAGTGCATGCTTTCGTCGTTGGTGGTGCGCATATCGATCCATAACGCATATTTATCCTTAAAGAATTCCTCAGGGCTAATTTGGTCGCCAAACTTACGCATTGCCTCCCTGTACACATCTGCGGGCTTTATTCCCTGGGAGTAGACCTTGTTAGGTACTCCGTTGACGTTTACCCCCACGTTAGTAATGTTGGGGTTGTGAAAGGCCTCGGAGTTGCGCTTGCCGGCCTCGTAGGGTTTGGCAAACACCAACATCAACCCCGTGAGACTTCTTCGGGGGAGGTTAATGCTTTGGTTGATAACCTCGTCCGTTTTATCCAGGAAGCTGAACGTCTTGTACATGACCACGTGGTCGTATAGGAATGCCTTCCCGGCGCTGTATTCCATGCCGGCGCTGCATTCCATGCCGGCGCTGCGGGCCAGCTCTTCGCTGTATACCGTTTCGTACTGTAGCTTTAAGTTGGTAACAGAATAGGGATCAACAGCCCCGCTAATTGCGCTGTCCATGCCTCCAATGACGTTCGTAGTGTCCGCCAAGGTTACTTCAAACTGTAACTCGGATAACTGCCTGGGGTAATACGCACCATGGTTCGTAATCACTTCGAAATCCAAAGGGATAACGTACTTGCTACCATAGGCGGTCTTTACCCTCGTCGCGTCTGCTACTGCGGTTGCTCCGCTGGAGTCCGCAGGTGCCGGGTTGGTATCGCTGCGAAGCTTACGAAGGATAACGCTTCCAATTCCCTGCTCTATTTTTTGTGCACGGTCGAAGGCTGTTAGCCACAGATCCTTATACGTGGTGTACAGATCGTACCTATTTAAGTCCAAGAGGGATTCCCCGGCGAACTTGATTCTCATCTTAGAGACGAGGTTCCTGCCCACGTTATTGACGGTATAGCGCTTGTCCTTGGTGCTGGGCTGCACTGTTAGGTCAAACCTTAGCGTTAACGTGCCAGGAACTAAGACTAGGTTATCCGTTAGGCGGGGTACGCCTACGTACAGCGTCTCCCCTGGCTTTGTGCTGCTGGGGGTAAAGGTGACCCGGTGAAAGGTGCGTTCTGCCTTTAGTCCGCCAACCTGCTTAGGTAATACGTTGGGGTTTAACTTTGAGCTTATCATATATAATGGAGGTAGATGAAACTACTGACTTTGAACCCACCACTGAAGAAGGCCAAGTAGACATTAACGATGAAGAATACGACGCATGGACCCAAGGCGCGGAGACCGACCCCCTAATCTACGACACAGCCCTAGAAAACGAGTATGGTAGTGGGTGGAAAAAGCTTCAAGGCCTCCTCTAATTGCATGTGGCAATCAAAGAACCGCGGCAGCCCCGTCCCTGAGTACTTAGAGCTTCAAAACATAAGCGAGCAGGGAGCAACCGCGCGGGAAACCGTAGAGTGGGCAACGCAAGAGCTACGAATGCGCTATCCCCGTTTCGAGGCTGACGACATAAAACTCACAGAACGCAGAAACAAAGTTCTCATAAGCGTCAGAGACATGAGATATCCCGACAAAAACCGCTGGACGAAACCACAGCTCCTTTTTGACGAAAATGGCTCGGTCAAGGTTAACGTGGCAAGATTGAGGGGCTTCAAAGAGGCTACTAGGAGCGACTTAGAAAGGTTGGCAACCCTGAATGAGAGGGTCGCATTAGAAAGGCGCGTCGAGGAGCTGCAAGAAACGTTGGAAGAAAGGGAGGCAGATTACATGAGACAAAACCAACTACTCCTTGATGCTCAAAAAAGAGAAATCGACGACAAAAACCAAAGAATGATAGAAATGAGAGAACAAAGAGAAAATGCCCTATGCGAAAGAGACCAGGCTCAAAAGGCCTTCGATCTTGCCCTGCAAGACCTGGACATGAGTAAGGAAGAAGCCAAAAACTTGCATATTACCATAGCCGGTTCTTTGGAGGAACGCCGGCAGTTGGTTGCCGAAATCGACACTAAAGAAGAGCAAATGTGGCAAAGAGATCAGGCTATTGAAGACCTGAAGGGGCAAATAGAGCGGCAGCAGGAAATAATCAACGACCAGACTCGTCCCGAAGAGGAAAGGGAGGCAGCCCAAAGAAAAGTAGAAACCCTTCAGGTACGCCTTGCGGAATTACAGGCACAAAAGGAAAACTTGGAAAAGGAGTTGGGCCTTACCACCAAGGAAAAGGTAAAAAGAGCCCTTTTGAAGTATGGCGTTCCGCTTGCATTTGCGGTCGCTATTTCAAGCGTAGTATGCATGATCCTTAGCGCACTTAAGGCTACGGGCGCAGGCGTAAAGAAATTAGGCAGTGGACTAACGGACTTGGGAAAAAAGATGGCAGCCGGTCTTCCTGGGCTGCTTGGTAGCATTATTGGCCTGGCGCTTAGGGCCGGCGGGGAACTGTTGAAGTTTGTGGGGAATAACATTTGGATCTTGGTTGTCGCTATCAGGGGTGGTACTCCTGAAGAAGATGCGGGGTTGATCTTATCCTCGTATGTTACTGGGGGCTTGTCGTCGTCAGGCATCTGAGGCGTCCTCGACTGGGGATAAGTAAAGATAGTATTCGCGCCGCCTTGATAATGCGGAACTAGCGGTATAGCAGTCATAGTAGAAATGGGCTTATGATTCCAAATAGCATCCGTCGAAGGATCTTTTGTTGGGGCGGCATTTATCCGAAGGTAGGCAACGTCGTTGGGAAGAACCTGAAGCTTCGCATATTGGCAATTGGCTATCATGTGAAAAGTTACCGGCGTTAAGTCTTCTCCGCTTCTTGGAGGGGGTTCTGACGAGAAATGGGCTGGGTTCCTATTATTATCTTTTTTTCTGTAGAGTAGTAATGGATGGTCATTCTCATCAACGATCCTAAACCCGACATTACACGAATACCCTGTCGAAATGCTAATGGTACATATTATTAATCCCAGGCCTCCAACCTTTACCCACAAGCCGGTGTCATGCCAATGCTGTTCTAAGTAGTCCTTCTCCTCTAAATAATGAAGAAACCAATCTTCCTTCGCGTGCGGATTCATATATTTAAAGGCTGACCACCGTAAGAGTGCTGATGGTCTTGTGATTATAGGCTGTATCTCTTTGATTTTCTATGCTATTTATGCAAACGCTCCCGGTGTCATCTACACGTATTTGTAGCTTTACCTTTCCATGGCAATCAGCAACCATGTGGAAAGTCCAAACCGATAGATTCTCGGCGCTCTGGGGTTGGGCTCTACGGAGAAATGCGCAGGCTCCCTGTTGTTCGTTTTCGTACGCATGGGCTGCAGTATACCGTTGTCATCTAGAAATCTAAAGCCAACGTTGGCGTGGCTGCTCGTGCCAATGCAAATGCTGCATAATATCAGCTTCTTTCCCTGAGTAGTTCAAATCCACGGACATGCCCGTGACATCAACCCAAGCCGCCTGGTTGTATTTTTTCTCACCTGTGTAAGTCGTATAGACACAATCTACTCCAGCTACGTAGGGGTTGTTCATCGCCATATATAATAACTCAGACCAACGCCTGCGGCGGCTAAGCCGGCCTTTAGCAGGTTATGGTCATATTCCTCGGTAACCTTCTTTACTGGTTTCTTTGGTGGCTTTTCTACATGTGCCTTCTTTGATGGTTTTTCTACATGTTCCTTTTTTGGTTTCTCTACCAAGTGAGGAATGCCCTTGGTCACGTCAGAGTTCACGTCATTCACCCCAAACTTCATATCCTTAGTAGCTCGCTGAAGTTTGTTGTTATAACCCACAACGGAATTAGCGTTGATAACCAAATTACTTGGCATTAACCAACAACCAGGACTCAAGGCGTAATCCAGTCTAACCTTTGATTGCTGCACCGCTAATTGATATCTCTGCACCGATTTAGATATGTCATTTTCTATTATTGCGGACTCAAACAGGGTTAGGAATTCCTGTTGTGTTTCCCGCGAAGCACCTTGGGATCCAACAATGGGGCTGCGGGTATTTACCTGCGCTCCCAGGATGCGGTAGACGAATGCTTCAATGCTGCGGTTGATCCTGGCTAGGTTTCTTAGGCCTTTTCCTTTTAATAATACAAACGGATCCCATGGACTGGGGTAAATTGTCTCAATCCTATCGATCAGCGTAACGTCATTCTTGCGACCACCCAAGTCGTAAAACTTTAGGACCCCGGGGTAGTTTTGATGATACATGTCTGCCGGACGCACGCCGTCAACATGCCAAGCATAAATAATGCCCAAGCCATGCGTGGCGCCCTCCCGATAACGAAAGTCTCTTTGCTGCGGCTTAAACTCATTCATTAGCCTTTCAAATGCAGCAGAATCGTAGTGGTTATCCATTCGATTGAATGGCTTTTCCCCCGCCAGGGGCACTCTCAGCTCCTTCAATACGTGTCGCATAGTAAAGGCAATGTGGAACCTTAGAAAGGCAATGTCGAACATATCCGCGGCAACCCCGCAGCCCTTCGTAGCCGCCCAGACGGCAAAGTTTAACTGCTGCGTCCAATATTTAAAGTTAGGTCCCTTTAACCATTCGTGGGCTTCTTTTCCTCAAGTGTGCGTAAGGTTAAAATCCTTAAAGATATCCCTTATTACTACGTCAAAGGTTTGCTTACCCACTGGAATTTTTAAATGCGTTACTATTTTATCAAAGTTGTTTACGCCACCTTCAGCATCGTAAAATGGGTAATCCTGGTTGGTTATTAATAGATTCTTTGGGAAATTAAACTGCTTTTCCTTACGTACAGGCTTACGTACGGGCTCATGCACGGGCTTACGTACGGGCTCATGCACGGGCTTACGTACGGGCTCATGCACGGGCTTACGTACGGGCTCATGCACGGGCTTACGTACGGGCTCATGCACAGGCACAGGGCGAGCCTTGTGATGTTCGAACATTTTTCCAAGCTGTTTCCGACTTAAATAATCCGTATGATATGGGTGATCCTCAAAATCATTTCCAAAAGCGTCGTACATTAGTATATATAATGGATGTTATACCATCAGCACCTCCACTTTATCCTAATCTACACAAGGAGGGTCCTAACGAACTAAACGCAGAGAATTTCAGACTTAACAAAGCAAACTTAATTCTGGCTTACTTGGAAGGACAAGCAAAACACTACGAAAAAGTTAGGAAGGAAATACGTCAGAGCCCGGAGTACGCTACATAAAATTGTGATAACTTCAGGATCCATATCTGTTGTGTTAACGGGCTCCGGCGTTGCTACTTCGCTTACCGGACCCAGAATAATCGTTGGAGTTCGTTTGGCCGGCGTTGGGGCAGCCTGTGGTATTCATTCGGCTGTTGCCACGGGCATTATAAAACAGTTGTCAAGCAAAATATCAAAACACGACAGGACAATAGCTCTGTCTAGGGCTAAAGTAAATACTATTACCGATCTTTTCTCAAAGGCTTTGCGTGACAGAAAGATAGACGACGTAGAATTCTCGCTTATCTTAGCTGAAGAGGAAAAGTACGAGAAATTAAAGTCGGATATAAGGAACAAAAAAACAGTCGTAAAAGATCTTTCCGAGGAATCTTGCAAAAAGATCTACCAGGAGGCAAAAGAAGAGCTTCAAAGAAAGCTCGCTCAGTAAATATTTGCTTTGAAAAAAGCGAGACAGGATTCTATTTACATATCGAACGACAGTCTGGAAATTACGCGTAATTACTCATCTTATGCCATAAGATCCACTATCTTCTTGGAATCCATCCTAACAGGGGGTGGTTGGGGCCTATTTCATGGAATATTTCGTAGATTACGTCAGGGTAATAAGGAATATCCTTATCCAGCCGACAAAACATCCACTCGGCTCTTGCCATATCACAAACCTCGGGAATAGGGTCGCCGGTAATTTCAGACAAAAGATAGGGAATAGCTTTGTAATATTTTCCTAGCTTTAATTTTTTCAATGTCTTCCGTAGACTTTGCGGGGTTGGCTCTTCTAAGTGGTCTATGATTTTCTTCTTTCCTTGCTCGTCAAGATATACCGGGTGTAAACCTTGGATATGACTCATCCAGTCCCTAAAGTATTTTATTCTCTTATAAGGTGTTTTCTTACGACCTCCATTGGGGTAATATTGCTCTTTGGTAGCGTTTGGTACGGCATTACGAATATTCTTACCACACTCGTAACACTGTGCTGACGTGTCATCTTGTATTTGCATTTTCTTACCACAACAAATATACTTATTTGGTTTAGTAGGTACAAACTTGGGTTTCAAGCACTTTATACGAAAGTCATAAACAAATTCTTTACATTCATGCATCGTATATAAGACTTATCTTTTAACCTTCGTGACACAGCAGCAGTAAGGGAATCATCGTGTGGGTAATACCCGCTGCTGACGCATACATTTAGAGGGGCCTGAAACGCAGGTAATACCCGTGAAATTCGATGCTTAGTGACTTGGATTCCGCGAGTCCCCCTACCTGCTGCTGCTTTACAGCTAATATACATATAACAAATTAATATAACTATTTACAAAATATACTAACAATTTATTTAAATAAATAAAACGAACGAACGACCGACCGACCGACCGACCGGACGGACGGACGGACGGACTTATTGCCAGTTAAAAAGGTATAGAGTAAATAAAATAAAATAAACATACAGGCTACATCTTAAAGATCAGAGTATGCTTGTTTGAAGAGCCAGGTTTTCAGTGAATGTTTAAAAGTATTCCACAGGTCATAGTCCATGGGCCCGGGACCCTGAAAATTGCTATTTGGTACCAAACAAAGGGACAAAGGATGACTCACTTTTTTGAACAGGTTGATTCCTCTACTTTATTATTATGCATGATAACCGTGTCAAGTGAGTAGCTTTATAGGGGTATTCACGTGATTACGTGACGTCACTCAATTTCACTGAACGACAAACAATCGCCATGTGATATGCTATTAACTGTGGTTTTAATACTCATTAACCATATTTTAAGAGTATTTTCATAGGTTTATATGATACAGATGTCTCAAAAGTATATTTGAAGGGTTTTTTGAAATAAGCTTATCCACATTTATGTGACGGTTACCATGACAACGTTGGAAAAATAACAACTCTTTACAAGAAAGTTGCTAAACAAGCCATGCTTTAACGCTAATCATTTCAAATCATAATCAAAGTCTGGCAGATAATGGTGTTAAGCGGTTCATGACTAATAGAATGGCTTAGTAGCTATGCCAGCTATGAAATGATAAAAAATGTGCAGTCTGCCATGTTTGGCGGCCATCTTGGATCCGCCATCTTGGATCCGCCATCTTGGATTTTCGAACATGCTTGTTTCGTTACAAAAAGTACCGAAATTGGCAGAAAAAATATATAATTATGCTAAGTATTCTTTATGCGACTTGATTCCTTGTGTCAGGACACTTGTTTTAAGCCAAACCTGGCTGCATATGGGCAACATAAACAATAATCTGGATGTCAGGCGCCAAGTCTTGAATGACATCAGCAACATCTGATGAAATCTTGGGACACCTCGCAGTCTACCGAGAAAAAAAAACTTTGTTAGAAGTTATTGAGACAAATAAATAAACAGTCAGCTTAAAACAGCCAAGTAAAATGCGGATTAATATGTCTTTCATTAACCTAGTCACCTTCAAGAACTATCTTAAAGAACTATTGAAATCAAAGAAAAAGGAATTTCACGAAACAAAATTATCATCATTGGAAAATAACTCTGATAGTGACGAATTTTGGAAACTTTTAAATTCTGCGAATGAGGAGTATAAAGAAGAAAACATTCCTCCAATTACCGAACAGCAATGGATAAATCATTTCACTTCACTCCATTCTAGGAAGCAAAATTCTTCATTACAGGATTCTTTAGTCGAGTCTTTACAACAAATGGAGCAAGAGAATGATCAGGCAATCAACCAAGATCTTAATTGTCACATTCAAAATTCAGAAATCGAATCTGCTATTAAATCACTTAAAAACAACAAAGCTGCTGCATCTGATAAAATACGAAACGAAATGATTCGACATAGCTTTCACGTTATGCTTCCGGTTTATAATAAACTTTTTAATTTGATTTTGCAATCTGGAATTTATCCAGATTCGTGGTGTGTTGGTTCTCTAACTCCCATTTTCAAAAGTGGTGATAGAACTGATACAAGTAATTATAGAGGAATTTGTGTTTCGAGTTGTTTGGGAAAATTCTTTTCCGTTATTCCAAATCAAAGACTACTAAATTTTACGCAACAGAACAATATTTTGCACAATTCTCAAATTGGCTTTATGCCAAACTTCCGAACTTCAGATCATATTTTTACTTTGCGTTCTTTAATCGATCAACAAGTTATTAACAAAAAGAAAGGAAGAATTTATGCCTGTTTCATTGACTTTAAGAAAGCTTTCGATTCTATATGACATGAAGGATTATTACTTAGATTATTACAATACAATATTAATGGTAATTTCTACAACTTAATCAAAGATTTATATTCTAAGTCATCGTGCTTCGTAAAGATAGGCTCAAAGCGAACTAAGTCTTTTCAGTATTCACGGGGCGTACGACAAGGTTGTATCCTTAGTCCCTTGTTATTTAACCTATTTTTAAATGAGCTCTCAATGTCATTAGAAAATAGTAATAACACCGATTTTTATATTCTTCCAAATGGTCAAAAACTCACCTCCCTTTTATATGCTGACGATCTTGTTCTTTTATCAAAATCGCAAGTTGGTTTACAGAACTGTGTTAATCTTGTTAATAATTTTTGCACGAAATGGCAAATGTCAGTAAACGAAAAAAAATCAAAAATAATGATCTTCTGTAAAAAAGAAACGGACAGGATAAAACAATCACATTTCATCTTAAATAGTAACAGCCTAGAAATTGTTAAGGAATTTACGTATTTAGGCGTTCGAATAAGTTCTACTGGTAATTTTTCCTGTCACCAAACTAAATCAAAAGAAAAAGCTCTACATGCATTTTATAAAATCACAAATAAAATTGATTTTAGGCGTTTGAAACCAAAATTAGCTTGTAAAATATTTGATTCACTAATTAGACCAATCTTAACTTATGCATGCGAGATTTGGAGTGTATATCAAAAGCACGACTTTGAAAAATGGGACAAAATTCCGATTGAAAACTCATCTTATTTAGCAATCTTTTGGTGAAGTAGTAGTGTTGTAAAACTGGCTGAAATGGCACATTTAAGCACAGTCTTTCACAAGGCGAGTGGCACACTTGCCATGAGTGAAATGCAACATGAACCTCAGCCATTGACGAATGCTAAACAAAGACGGCTTTCTCGTCCAAATACCATCGAAGAAATACGAGTTAAAAGACGAAAAAGAAAGCAAAAAAAGCGCAAGGAAGACAAACAGATGTCTAAGAAAGCGAAGAGGATGATGAAAGCACGAAAGCTGGAGTTGCAAAAGGAAAAAATTAATAAGGAATTAGAAGAGAAAGCTTTGTATGGCAAAGAGCAACGAAAGAGAGCATTATATTTTTGGAAAAAATGGGGGGAAGAGCGACGATTGGATAATAACGAATGCATGTGAGTCTCTTTTCCCTAATATTACGTATTTTTATTTATTAAAGCAAAGTATTTTCTACATAAAGTTAGATTATTTAGGATAGAGAGCTTGCATGGTCATGATTCATGACTTCATGTTGGGGGCTTTTTCATTGTTTACAGGGAGAGGGGATCAATTTTATTCACGGAAAAAGGAAAACCAAAATGTTTTTTGTGCAGACTATTCAACTACATATATATGAAACAATGTAGTGTCCCCCTACCCTATAATAATTACCCCTTGGTGCGCGACCTTCAGAGCTTGAGGTACACGGTTGGATCCTTAGGATCTCCACATCTGTTTCGACTTCTGTCTAATCCGTGTAGCTTCAGCTTTAAATACTCTTAAAACAGAGCACTGATGGAGAGAGGGGGTAAAGTGCGCACCGTCGGCTTCCATTGATAGCAGTTGAATTTCAACTGAAGGAACTACTGACGTTAAATATAGGTACTTTACCTTTTACCTTGGACACGGATAATATTATAAAGTAGCCAAGTTTCCATTTCATGTAAATAAGTTTATGAGTTTATGAGTTTTGGACAGCCTTGACAGTCTAAGGTCAAAATGGGGGCTTGGATTTGAAAATAAATTTAGTGGATATCAGCAAGATACAAGTGTTGTTGTTATATAGCTCCCTGGCCCCTCTCCCTCCATGATCCATTAACTTAAGAGTTGTAATATTAAAGAACTACAAAATGGGAAGGTTTTGCTTGCATGGGTACATGAATATTTTATTTAAAAACTTGGCCTGATTTAAAATAACTTAGTTTAATATCAAATCTGTATTATTGCTGATCAACATTCTGTCTTTATAGACAAATTCGTCAAATAGACCCAAACAATGTTAAGAGCTTGTCAAAAGAACTTATTCTTGGTGAAGGGAGATTTGGTACATGCAAGAAGGCATGTTACAGAGAGAGGATTGTTGCGGTGAAATATTTCAAGAAATCTGTAACACCCCAAATGGTTGAAAGAGAAGCCAATATGATAAATTCCTTTGATCACCCGGGTAAGTACACATAAGCACTTTTTATGAACTGTGTCTCACATTAACAAGTGCAGTGGATTGGTTTTCATTAACCCATGAAACAAAATGTACCAATTAAAGTGTAATAGTCAGAAAAAAGCAATACAAAGCAAAAGAATTAGAAGTTATTATGGGCTAAAAATGCTAATGTGTATTTTACAGGTTTATGAAAACAACTTTAATACACGCATCAAGAGTTCCATGCTACTGCTCTAAGTGCATGCTCAGGGGATTAAAAAGTGGGATAATATTTTGTAAAATGTGCTGTTTTTCGGTACATTTGATTCAGAATTGTTTAACGTCACGATCTTGTATGTTTGATCAAAATTTAGCTTAAGAAAGACACAACTAAAATATAGCATATTTTACAAAATATTAATTATCAGCAGTAGCGTGGAACTCTTGATACGTGTTAAAAGGAAGGGTTTACTAAAATTAATTTCACTTAAGTTTTTATTTAATCTCCAAAATATTCAATTGTCAATGGAAACAACCATCTTGCGGCTTGCATAGGTATTAGACATTTTTTAAAAAGTTCAGCTTTTTGACCGTAGTTTGATTTTTACAATAATTCATTATTATTAAGGCTCAGGTGTGTGTAAAATACAGACTTCATACGCTGGAAGAAAATAATAAATTTGTATTTGAGGAAATAATTTTTTGGAATTTTATGTAGTGCATTTCACACTTTCATAATGCAATTTACATACATTAATGATAATCTGAGGCCTGAGAAACATGTTTGGGTGTAAACTATTAATTGCCACTCAGTCAGGGGCAAAAGGCAATCAGTGATTGCAGGCAATTGCATGACTGAAAGGTGGGTAAAAGGGGGCAAGAGGATAAAAGCTTTGTGTTATATAAGCCATGACTGCCAATATATTTTTTCAGGTTTGCCATTTGTGTTTGGCATTTCCAATAAGCAGAAACCATATTCAATGATTATTGAATTTTATGGTATTGATGGAAAAACCGTGACAGTAGCTGAAGGTGCAAAGACAAATTTATTGAAAGACCAAAAAACCTGGGCAGAAAGTCTTTGGCATTGTTCAAATGCCATTGCCTACCTACACCAAAAACTGTACATTCATTGTGATATCAAAGGTGACAATATTGTCTTCCATATAGTAGATGGAAAGTACTTCCCAATATTAATTGATTTTGGCAAGATGAAGAAGGTTAGTGATGCTAAAAAGTACACCCTCTCAACAAATGAGCAAGAAAAATACAGATTATACCACAAGCATATTGCACCAGAGGTAGTAAGGGGATTTCACCCTCAATCTACAGCAAGTGATGTACATGCTTTTGGACTTGTGATATCACTAGTGTGCCACTATACCAAGTATGAGGACTTGAGACTTCTAGCAGTGCAGTGTATTCATGGTACCCCACATAAAAGACCAGGGATACAAAATATAATTTCAAAGCTTTTTTCATTTTTTAATAATTAAATAATTATTATATACTAGTTATACAATGGTTTAAAATGGCATACCATGAAATATCCCACAAGTCATTTATAGTTTCTAGTATACAATCAAGCCTTTAGGCGAGTGTGGTATACAAAGAAAATACAAGTGCGAGTGGGTTACCCACAGTATATGCATCCTTGTTCTCAGTGCCTTCTCAGTGAAATTTTAATAAATTGTAAGGAGGCACTGGGGAATCCGAAAAGGATTGGTTTTATCATACTTAACAAAAACTTTTAACTAAAGAACTTATGACATATCTTTGTTCACCTCTGTCATTTGACACTGTAGTATAAGCACACTTTGAAGAAATTCTTTGTACTGGAAGAAATCTTGAAGGCCCCCCAGGAAGAGTATCATTCTTGCATGATTTGTATTTGATTTGTATTTGATTTGTATTTGCGCTTTATAAATAAATATTATTATTATTATTATTAATGAGAAGAGGGTTTACATTGGCATAAATGGTATCATTTGATGAATGATACCAGGTCACACATGCAAAAATGTTCTTAAAGTAAACTCCGTCTAAAACTAGTGAATGAGTGAAAAAATAATCAACTGTTCCAAATGTTTGAGTGGAGGAATCTTGTGTGATACTACCATCATTTTTGGGCCAAGATGCAAGTATTCCAGTTGATCTACTGCTTCGATGAGCCGTTTTAGAACCAAATTCAAGGCCATAAATATTAATTGTGGCATACTTGTTTACTGATCTTCCAAGATTTTTGTGTGAAAGCTCTTTTTCAGGAAACATTATTTTATATACTTGTAAAAGAATAAGTATGTCATCATCAACAAAAAAAGCTTGCCTATAATTCTTAGGGATTGATATTGGTGCAATATTTAACCAATTAATGTTATGAAGTGGCAGCTTCAAATCCATCTCATAGTATTCAAGTCGAGCAACAAATGATTCACCTGTAAAATTACTTTGTTGTTCTTCTGAAAAAGCGTTAATTGATGTTACATTTCTGAACAAGGGCTCAAATTCCTCAGGCAAGGAAACATTATCAAGAAATCTAGACGTGCATAGCTTTCTCATTAATTGTAACTCCACAGATATGTTGTTCGTAACAATACTTCCAAGTATACCATTATATCGTTCAAAGCTAAAACACCAAAAGCTTTGAATAGGCCCGTAGTCAATGATTACTTCCTTGAGGTGACAATGAAGATGCATATTTGGTGTTGTAGCTTTGTTTCCATAAAGTGACTGGAATTCGTTACAGAATTTCAATAGTAGGCCATCTCCTTTTATTATGTCTGCTTCAGTGAGGATGGGTTTACAGACATACCTACAAGCTAAGGTGAAAGTCTGCCAGCACCTAAAATGGTCATCCCCAATTATATCTTTTAATGCAAAGAGGGAATAAAGAATTGTCCAGTTCTTCCACTGTTCGGCGGTGTATGTTCCATAATTAGCTGAAATGTTCTTAGGTAGTCTTCCCAGATGGGGTGGAACATCCATTTCTTGTATTCGAGCATCAATTTTTCTTAATTGTGGAGCACTTAAAATACCTTCGTTAATCCAAAGTTTGAATACAAATTTAGCTGTACCAAGAAATAAATTGTGCATGGGATCTATGGCACAGAACCGTATTACATCGAAGTATTCAAGGTCCAATAACGAAGAATAAAATGATATACCATATTTTTTTGAGAGCTCATTAGCCTTGACTTTTGTTTTGCATTTTTTAATTTTTTTTGCATATTTTCTGTGATTTCTATTTGTTCTTTTTTCCCATTTCGTACGGTCAAATCCTGAATAATCTCTAGATTCTCCAAAAGAACCTGAAAATTTCTTTAAACATCTGGAGCAACCCAGCTCTGCAGAATGACCCTTCAATCCACATAACTTTCTTGCAGCAGGAATGTCAGAGGATGTACAGAGAACTGCAGCTCGGAACTTAAGTGGTACACTAGTAATGCTATTGTTCATGAAGATTCCTGACCATAATGCATTTAGCTCTTCAACTGCTGGGTTTAAAAACTCATTCAATGTTTTAGGTTCATTTTTCATTGATGGAATTATACCTACCACAATGACATTTTCCCACTTAAATCTTTCTGATCTTGGTAAGTTTAAAAGAACAAGGTATAATACTCCAACCGAATAGTCCTTTCTTCGTTTCATTGGTTGAAAGAAATCAAAGTTTAACATAAGGCCATAATTTCTTGGGGCATCTAAAAAAGGTTTTCCATTGAATGTTTTGAAGTCTTTCCACAGTTGGCCATCATAGATGTCAGTCATTAGTGAACTACCAATATCCCTTTCTCTCCATTCTTCACATTTCTGAGGAAAACCAGCTTTCTTCAATAAATTTTCCAAAGGATTGATTATCCCATTATAGCAATAATAATGTATAGGATAAAACTTGACATTATTGTTTTTTAGTGTGACCTTCTTTACAAGTGCGCTATCACACTGATGGGGTCGTCCTCTTAAATAGGTAATATTGGTGCAGTGCTTGCCAACTTGATGACCATGGACATCATATGTCAGACATTCATCATAATTGTAGCACTTTGTGCATTTTGGACAAACAATGAACTTTGTAAAGTTATCCCTGTCCAAGTTCAGATATTGAATATACAATGAACAAGGAAATGCAGCAATGAGATCTGTTAGGAGTTCATTTGACATATGAAGGGTTAAGGCCTTGAAAAATTGAAGAAAAAATCTTTGCAACCATGTAAGACCATTATCACTTAGATGACAATAGCTTTGCCAAATTAGTAGAAAGTACAATAACCATTGTAATAAGGAATGGGCCAAGTGAAATCTTTTCTTTTTTCGTTTGGGCTCTGGCAAGGGGCTTGGTGTCTCAATGTCTTGGTTGAGTAAGGATTCAGGGACATCATCCCAGAATTCATGAACATCTGAATCAGTGGATTCACGTTCATCATCACTGCTCTCTGTCTGCTCTAGGTCACTGTCAACATATGTTACTTGTTCAGCCTGAAAATCAAAATATGCATCAAATTAGTATGGATCAGAAATTAAAGCCATATACATATGCTAAGGCAGATTAGCGTAGCAGTTTAACAAGCGCAAACGCAAACGCAAGCAATGTTCACACGTACAACGCAAATGCAAGTAAATTAAGATACGCATGCGCAGTAGTGATTGTTTATAGTTCACACGTATTTTCCTTGCGTTTGCGTTGCTCGTGTGAACCACGTCTTGCGTTTGTGCTTGCGTTTGCGTTTTCTCCGGTTCACACGTTAAAAACGCAAACGCAAACACAAGCACAAGAAAATGGAACATTTTCCATTCCTTGCGTTTGCGTTTGCGTTTGTGTTACTGTAGTTCACACGTAGTTTTCTTGCTTTTGCGCTTGCGTTTCTCGTGTGAACCAGGCTTAAGAATGAATGGAACTATATCAACCTTACTCGCGCTAAATTTTAGTTATCTTATTTCTTAAGCGCGCGCATCTTAGTGTTATACGCCATATTATTCAAAATGTTTATCAACTACAATCTGTAATTTTGTAAGTGGAGTGAAGAGGATAAACGAAACCGGTTTCCACTTAAATTGTTATTGGGTTAGTGCGTAAAAGATTTTCATAAGGCATTTTGCCTCCAAATATCTATCAATGAGTCAACTATGTAATAATGTATCGATAAATAATTTTCAGTTGGTGAGAGCACAGACATTTAGAAATAGCTTAACATATCTTGTTAATAGGAGGAGATACGGAACATTTCATAAGTTTGTGTTAACATGTTCTATTATTGCAAATGAAATAAACTTTGCATTTAAAAACATTTTACTTTGACAGTTAATAATACTTTAGTCCCCTCCACTACAAAAAGATATTCCAAAATGATAAAGTATTCATAGTTTAATAAAAAAGGCGATTAATACTTACAGTCTCGGAATTCGTTTGATTTTGAACTTCTTGTGTTTGTAAATCTTGAATTTGATCTGTAAGCAAATATAAGCTTTAGTTTAAGGACGAAAATCCGGGTTATCGAAGGAAAAGAAATGATATGTCATACCTTGCAATAAAGATGTGGATATATGTGATAGATCGACAGATTCGCCATCAGAATCAGACGATGAAGTATCTTCTAGAACTCTATCGTGCTCACTCGTATTAACAGCTGTTGCTTGTCTCGAAAACAAGTTCAAATGATGTCGTCTATATGTTGATTCGGAAACGTACTCATTGCAGTGAGAGCAATAGAGATATCCAGATGGAGGTTGATTCATATTGATCGCAGTTATATAATAGTTAAAAGGCCGGAAAACGTGTATACGAGTAAATTTGAAACCGTAGTTTTAGAATTCTGAATAATGACTGAGCTATAGACCCGACGCGACGCTTCGAATATTTTTCGTAGCATAGCAACCATAATCAACAAACGGTACCAATCCCTATCGGTCGTATAAAAAATCAATCGTATGTATTTATCGTAGTTATTTGACTTCGCGATAAACAATAGGATAACATCAACTAAATAATTAAAAATATATAGTAACCGACACTTAAATTTCATGGTGAAATAATAATAAAAAGGATTGGGATAGAGAGGTGTTTGTGTATCAATTCCCATCTGGAACTCAGAATTGAGTGTGTACACTATTTCCATGTGGCACTATTTCGAGTCACTAGTACCATGCATGCCGAGCTAGAAGAAATTTTTATATTGAATTGACATAATTATTGAAACAAAAGTAAACCCGGCTTTATTTACCTTTAAGATGATGCGTTAAATGACGTTAAGGGAAATCCATATTTAGTCACCTTTAACACGGGGTATTAAAGTAAGTTAAATTGAAACATACTTTTATTCACCTTTAAGATGATGCGTTAAGTAACGTTAAAGGGAAAGCCATATATATTCACCTTTATACTGTATGTTAAAGTAAATTAAAGTTAAGTGATACCTTTATTCACCTTTATAGCACTATTAAACGTCATTAAATACGGTTTTCATTTAATCACGTTTAAGTTGTTGCTTAAAGGTGTATAAGACACCTTTACAAACTTTAGTCTCTTGATTAAAGGCAAGTTATGATAAATTTTCGCCCTGTGAGCAGCAGTAAGGGGGACTCGCGGTCAATGTCGAAGATTTACGGGTTTTACAGGCGGTCTAAGGAACGGGTCGGCAGCGGGAATAACCCGCGTCCCGTTATTTGTTGCTGCTATGTTAAAATATTTGTCTTATATATGCATGAATGTAAAAAGTTCACCAATGACTTCTGTATAATTTGCCTAAGATCCAAAGTTAACATACCTAAGCCCAAGGGTTTCTGGTGTTGTGGTAAGAAAATGCAAATAGAAGACGACACGTCAGCGCAGTGTTACGAATGTGGTAAGAATATTCGTAATGCCGTACCAAATGCTACCAGAGAGCAGTATTACGCCAATGGAGGTCGTAAGAAAACGCCATATAAGAGAATAAAATACTTCAGGGACTGGATGAGTCATATCCAAGGTTTACATCCGGTATATTTAAGCGACGAAGTAAAGAAGAAAATCATAGACCATTTAGAAGAGCCAACCCCACAAAGCCTACGGAAAGCGTTGAAAAAATTAAAGCTAGGGAAATATTACAAAGCTATTCCCTATCTTTTGTCTGAAATTACCGGTAAGTCTATTCCTGAGGTTTCTGATATGACAAAAGCCGAGTGGATGTTTTGTCGGCTGAATAAGGATATTCCTTATTATCCTGACGTAATTTACGAAATATTTTACAAAATAGACCCCAACCACCCTCTGTTAGGATGGATTCCGAGAAAATAAAAATGCAAAACTGGCGTTTATTTTGCCAGAAACCCCACTGGGGAATGCATCGCGCAGAACACCAAGCTATCCCCAGTGGGGTTTTTTGCATTTTGGGCTTACGGGGCTTATTTCATCCCGCGCCAGAGGCCCTCTAGTACATACACATATATCTTTCCACCAGAGGGTGAACTCCGGACAGCGTCCCGAGACACCCCCTGACTTTTCCAATCGCGAAACCCCCCATCGCGGGGTTGAATCGCACTTTCTACCCCTCCCCCCACGGTTGCTGTGAGTGGGGGAGGCTTTTTTTTTCACTCACAGCAACCGGTCCAAATGCATCTACAGCGAGGCTCGAACTCAGGACTTTAGGCCTCCCCAGCCCCAAAGTCCACGATCACAAGCGAACGCCAGACACATCTGGACGCTTATGTATGTGAAAATTATTATATTTAATTTGCATATGAACCAGACAGCCGGCGTTCGATATGTAAATAGAATCCCGTCACGCTCTTTTCGAAGCAGATGTTTACTGAGCAAGCTTTCTTTGAAGCTCTTCTTTTGCCTCCTGGTAGATCTTTTTGCGAGATTCCTCGGAAAGATCTTTTACGACTTTTTTTTATTCCTTATGTCCGACTTTAATTTCTCGTATTTGTCTTCTTCGGCCAGAATAAGCGAGAATTCTACGTCGTCTATCTTTCTGTCACGCAAAGCCTTTGAGACAAGGTCGGTAATAGTATTTACTTTAGCCCTAGACAGAGCTATTGTCGTGTCATGCTTGGATATTTTCGTGGATAGCTTTTTCATAATACCCGTAGCAACAGCCGAAATAATACCACAAGCTGCCCCAACGCCGGCCAAAGGAACTCCAACGATTATTCCCGGCCCAGTAAGCGAAGTAGCAACGCCAGAGCCCGTTAACACAACAGATATGGATCCTGAAGTTATCGCAATCTTATGTAGCGTACTCCGGGCTCTAACGTACTTTTTTCTAACTTTTTCATAGTGTTTTGCCTGCCCTTCCAAGTAAGGCAGGATTAAGTTCGCTTTATTCAGGCGAAAGTTTTCGGCGTTTAGTTCGTTAGGTGTAGTATAGGGAACATCTGGGTACAACTGAGGTGCTGATGGTATAACATCCATTATATATACTAATGTACGACGCTTTTGGGAATAACGTAGAGGACCAGCCACATCACGACAACCGGGATTACTGGAACTGGAGGGCCTTTAGGAAGATGTTTCCGCATGCAGACCCTAGTAAGTTCGAAAGGAGACCCGATGGGATTTACTATAACGGCTCTAGGATGTACAGCAACGAGGATTTGAAACCTACGCTGGTCGATCAGATAGACAATCAACTGAAGAATTCTGGTTATATCGAACATAAGCCCGTGCAAGGTTGGTCAAAGGAATTATTGCTTGGTACCGGTACTTATCCGATACCCGCGGTTTCATTTGATAAACATCCAAGCTTGGACCTAACGTTGAACATGCGGATCTCTAACAACCATTCCTTTCCGTTAAAGGTGCGAGATATCTTCAAAAACGTTCCCATTGTTCATACCACCGCTAAGGAATCTCATGAATGGTTAAGTGGTCCTAACATGCGTTATTGGCCGCAGCAACTAAACTTTGCGGTTTGGTGTGCCACTAGCGGCTGCGGTGTAAGTGCAAACTTGATGAAGAATTCAATATTCATGTTTCACTTCCACTTCACGGTTAGAAGAATACTACATGAAATGGGTGTTATTGCGCTGCCGGGAGATGCTGCGTTTTATCCTAGAGATAACAAATACGACGTTCCAGCCTATGACAGGCTTTGTAAGGAGTTTGGAGTTGTGGGAAAAGACTTTAGATGCACTACCGGTGCTAACAATGGCTTGGGGCATATTTGGGCTTATTGGGGGATTGGTGGACATGTGCTAAGCGATAAAGAAGTTCATGCGTTGAATCTACGATGGAACACTGGGTATCACAAAGAAACTCACGACAGTAGCACCTTCTTTGAACCAAATGCTAAGACCACTAAGGAAGTTAGAGACGGACCTCTGTTCAAAGACGAGGGTGGTAAGTATGCAGGGGCCAATCCACTGATTATTAAGATTACCAACGACGAGCAAACGAAGCAATATCTTAATTTCATACCTCCAGAAGGTAAAGGACTAACGAAAGCCGGCCTTGCCCGTTTGAACCGCAGCATAGAAGCTTACGTGTATTCTATCCTTGGAGCCCAAGTAAATACCCGATCAAATATAATTGGAAATACCGGCGCCGCAGAAGAGACGCGAGCCGAAGCCTTGGTCTTATTCGAAAGTTCGATCTTGGAGGGCGACATTAGCAAGGGCGTACAGCGTTACCAACTAGCTATACAAAATTCTAAGGCGAGGTTGGACTATGCAGTAGCCCCGGGTTGTTGGTTAATGCCTAGTAATTTATCTATAAATACTGGCTCTGTAGTAGGATACAACAATAAACTGCAGCGAGCTACTACGGACATGAAGTTTGGGGTGAACGACGTGAACTCTGACACTATTAGAAGGCACTTTGTTGAACAGCCTAAAAAAGTGCACCATACGCAACCACCTAAGAAAGTGCAGCTAACAAAAGAAGTATACCGAGCGCCTAAAAAAGAAGAGGAATATGACCATAACTTACTAAAAGCCGGCTTAACAGTCGCAAGCATTGGTCTGAGCTATTATATATGGCGATGAACAACCCCTACGTAGCTGGAGTAGATTGTGTTTATACGACTTACACAGGCGAGAAAAAATACACCCAGGCATCTTGGGTTGATGTCACGGGCATGTCCGTGAATTTGAATTACTCAGGAAAGAAATTGATCCTTTGTAGTATTTGCATTGGTACGAGCAGCCATGCCAACGTCGGCTTTAGGTTCCTGGATGAGAATGGCGTACTGCAGCCTATGCGCGCGAAGACAAACAACAGGGAGCCTGCGCATTTCTCCGTAGAGCCGCCAACGAATAGCGCTGAGAATCTTACAACTTGGACTCTTCATATGGTTGCCAACTGCCATGGGAAGGTAAAGCTGCAAATGCGCGTAGACGATACGGGGAGCGTTTGTGTGAATAGCATAGAAAATCAAAGGGACACGGCTTATAACCATTTAACCATCAGCACTCTTACGGTGCTTAGCGTTTAAATATATGAATCCACATTGGAAGGAAACCCATTACGTTTATCACTTAAGGGATGAAACTTACACCGGTCGCGGTTGGCGCGATATTGGGATGTGGGTTGAAGTTGGAGGCCTTGCATTGATCATTTGTAGCATTGACATTACCCAGGCGTATGGTAGTATCATGGGATTTAGGCTAGTTGATGAAAATGACGAGCCTTTAACACCCTTTAGAACGTCAACCAATAATCGAGAGCCTACTCATTTCTCGACGCAGCCATATCCATTTAGTTCCGAGGCGTTTTACGTGGCTACGTTTCAAATGGTGGTTAATTGTAATTACGTTAAGTTACAAATTCACCCAGATGGTTCGCGCGGTGGTTACGTAGCTTATGTAAATAGTGCGATTAACAAACCTAATAGAGCTTGGCATCATAAGACCATTTCTACCATGACTGCCATACCACTAGTTCCGCATTATCAAGGCGGCGCGAATACTATCTTTACTTATCCCCAGTCGAGGACGCCTCGGACACCCGACGACGATAAGCCCGACATAACATACAAGGATAAGATTAACCCTTCATCTTCTTCAGGAGTACCACTCCAATAGCGACGACCAAGATCCAAATGTTATTCCCCACGAACTTCAACAGTTCTCCGCCGGTCCTAAGTACCAGGCTAAGGACGCTACCCAGCAGCCCAGGAAGACCGGCTGCCATCTTTTTTCCCAAGTCCGTTAGTCCCTTACCTAACTTGCTTACGCCCGCGCCTGTAGCCTTAAGCGTGGATAGGATGACTCCTACTACGGTACTAATAGCAACCGCAAACGCCAGCGGAATACCATACTTCACCAGAGCTCTTTTTACCTTTTCCTTGGTGGTAAGCCCCAGCTCTTTTTCCAGCTTTTCCTTTTGAGCCCGCAATTCCGCAAGGCGTATTTCGAGCGTATCTACTTCCTTTTGAGCTGCTTCCCTTTCTTCCTCGGTATGAGTTTGGTCCTCGATTACTTCTTGCTGCCGCTCTATTTGCCCCTCCAGGTCTTCGATGGCCTGATCTCTTTGCCGGATTTGTTCCTCCTTAGCATTGATTTCAGCCATCAACCGTCGCCGTTCCACTAAAGAGCCGGCTATGGTGGTTTGCAGGTTATCGGTATCGTCTTTAATTAAGTCTAACTCTTGCAGGGCGAGGTTAAGAGCCCTTTGAGTTTGATTTCTTTCACGTCGAATTTGGGTTCTTTGGTCTACCAGCTCCCTTATTTCTTGATTTTTAAATTCGACTTCCCTCCTATGTGCGTCGACAAGCCGTTGGTTTTGCTTCATGTATTCTTCCTCCCTTTCTTCCAACGTTTCCCGCAGTGCTTCCACTGAGGTGCCAGAGCTTTGGGCTTCTCCTAAGTCCTTCCGTGCTTTGTCTAATTCGCGCAGGGCCTGATCCACCTGATTTCCTATTTCTTTATTCTTTCATCTTGATGGGCGGACTTCTTTTCAGCATCGGCAAGTAGCTGACCGTTGCTTTGCATATTCTACATCTTTTTCTCTTAACTCCCTTTGCAGATCCGCGGCACGTTTTTCCGCGTTGGTCCTTTCGGTTAAGTTGTGCAGCCTTTCTAACAGGCTTCTAGTAGCACGCTGAAAGCCTCTTAATCTCAAGACGTCACCCCTAACGTTGCCCTCCTCATCAAAGAGGTTTTGCGGTTTTGTCCAGCGGTCTTTGTCGGGAAATCTTAAGTCTTGGACGCTTATGAGGACTTTGTTTCCCTTTTCCGTGAGCTTTACGTCGTCAGCATCAAAGTTGTCGTAGCGCAGCTCTAGCTCTTGCGTCGCCCACTCTATGGTTTCCCGTGCGGCTGCTTGCGGCTCGCCCATGTTTTGAAGCTCTATGTGCTCACGCGGAAACGTGTACTCGCGTGCTTTGGGATGTCTTAAGGCCTTTGCAATCCTATCCCTTAGGGAATCGTCGACTTGTTGGGTGGGAAGCAGCGGTTCTTCGTCACCGTCGTTAATGTCAGCCTGACCTTCCTCAGTGGTGGGGTCAAAGTCTGGATCCGTTCCTTCTACTTCCATTATATATGATAAGCTCAAAGTTAAGTCCCAATGTATTACCTAAGCAGGTTGGCGGACTGAAAGCAGAACGCACCTTTCACCGGGTCACCTTTACCCCCAGCAGCGCAAAGCCAGGGGAAACCCTGTACGTAGGCGTGCCCCGCCTAACGGATAACCTAGTATTGGTTCCTGGTACCTTGGCTTTAAGGTTTGACCTAGCAATACAACCAACCACCAAGGACAAGCGCTATACCGTCAATAACGTGGGTAGGAACCTCGTTTCTAAGATGAGAATCAAGTTCGCAGGGGAATCCCTCTTGGATTTGAATAGGTACGACCTGTACACCACGTATAAGGATCTGTGGCTAACAGCCTTTGACCGTGCACAAAAGATAGAGCAGGGAATTGGAAGCGTTATTCTTCGTAAGCTTCGCAGCGATACTAACCCCGCGCCTACGGACTCCAGTGGAGCAACCGCAGTAGCAGACGCAACGAGGGTAAAGACCGCCTATGGTAGCAAGTACGTTATCCCTTTGGATTTCGAAGTAATTACGAGTCATGGTGTGTACTACCCCAGGCAGTTATCCGAGTTACAGTTTGAAGTAACCTTGGCGGACACTACGAACGTCATAGGAGGAATGGACAGCGCAATTAGCGGAGCCGTGGATCCCTATTCTATCACCAACTTAGAGCTACAGTACGAAACGGTGTACAGCGAAGAGCTGGCCCGTAGCGCTGGCATGGAATACAGCTCCGGGAAGGCATTCTTATACGACCACGTAGTAATGTATAAGACGTTTAGCTTCTTGGATAAGACGGATGAGGTTATCAACCAAAGCATTAACCTCCCCCGAAGAAGTCTCACGGGGCTAATGCTGGTGTTTGCCAAACCCTACGAAGCCGGCAAGCGCAACTTCGAAGCCTTTCACAACCCCAACATTACCAACGTTGGCGTGAATATCAACGGGGTTCCAAACAAGGTCTACTCCCAGGGAATAAAGCCCGCAGACGTGTACAGGGAGGCAATGCGCAAGTTTGGTGATCAGATATCCCCCGCAGAATTCTTTAATGATAAGTATGCGCTGTGGATCGATATGCGCACCATTAACGACGAAGACCTACATGGCCAGGGTTTGCGGTTGGTAAATACGCAGGACTGGCATAACATTGGAGATCAAGCGCACCAAGAACGCCGGTGCGAGTGACGGCGACAAAATAAACTGCTACGTCTTCGTCGTGTCTGACGCGCAACTGAGCGTAGAAATGAATCAGCTAAAGAGCGTTGCCTATTGATCCACTCGCTCATCCTTTTGATAAAAAAATATCGTTGGTATATAATGCTTCGCGTATTCGAAAACAACGAAACCAAACTGCAATGCATAGTGCAAGGCGAAACTTTGTACTTCAAAGCAAAGGAGGTGGCTTTGGCGTTGGGCTATGAGCGCCCTAGAGATGCAATTAGAGCACACGTATCTGAGAAATACCAGAAAAAATGGGTTGATCTACAAGGGGCTGCGAATCACCGCTCCTTTACTACGCAACCAAATGCCGTGTTTATATCCGAACCTGGTTTGTACGAACTGATATTTAGCTCCAAACTACCCAAAGCTGTGGAGTTTCGTGATTGGGTCTTTGAGGAAGTCCTACCCGCGCTAAGGAAAACGGGTAAATATGCAATAGAAAGGCGGTTTGGCGGCCCAAACAAGTTAGTATTCAAGATCGAAAATGAAGCCGACCTACACGCGAAGGTCGTCGACTACACACGTAGGTTTTACCCCGATTTCATCATAGCGCCGGGTCTTGGCGAACTTCAAGATTCAGACAGCAAGCGAATAACCTGCTGGCGAAAAGGCTACCAAGCCGGTCAACCCGACCTTTTGATCCTAAATGCGCATAAGAAATACCGCGGGTTGTGTATTGAGTTGAAAACCCCAAAAGGAAACGGCGTCTTATCCGCGAAGCAATCTAAGAAAATCTCACAGCTTGACGTAAATGGTTACCTAACGATGGTTAGCAACGATTACGACATTATCTGCCGTGCCCTGATGGATTACGCGGATGGCATTCGTATTCCCTGTAAGGGCTGTGTAAAGCGGTTTAAGTCCTACGCCACTTTGAAAACGCACCTAAAGATATTCCATAGGTATAATGAAGCTCAGCTTGACTCACTGGCGTGATCTTGTCCACGGTAAAGCATACGAAATAAAAAATTACGTCGTCTTCGAAGACATCGACCGTTTACGGTTAGTCCTCAAAGACTTAGAAGGCAAGGAATATTCCCTTTGGGCGCCGGATTGCGTGCGGTACGTAATTCAGGGCGAGGAATTCACCCACTTACGCAGCTATGGTAAGGTAAATGGCCGATGGAAGTTTGACATTGAAAGAACAGTCACTCCATCTCCTCTTTGTAGTTAAGCGCGTCTGCTAAAGTCCGCTGCGCTTTAGGATCCGCGGAGCACCAATGCCCCACAAAGGATCCTTCGGAGAATACCCTGTCACAATGAAGGCAGGTGTATTTTTTACGCGGCTTACGAGGGGTAATGCAGTCGGCAGGTAGTTCGCAAGTAATACAGTCCATATATTGAAAGGGTAATTAGAATGCCTCCCAGAAAGGCGGCTGCGTAGGCTAGCATATACCTTTAAAAGGGGTCCTTATTTTTATTTATTATTATTAGATTATGCAAGCGCCCTTAAAAGGGGTCTTTATTTTTATTTATTATTATTAAATATCCTTAATTCATTATTATCGAATATTCTTAATAATAATAAATAAAAATAAGAATGGGATTTGAGACTCTTTGCGCAAACCGTACTTTACTATCTTAGGTCCTTTCTAACTTCTACGGGGTTTCGCGATTGGAAAAGTCAGGGGGTGTCTCGGGACGCTGTCCGGAGTTCACCCTCTGGTGGGTCGTAAGAAAGATATATGTGTACTAGAGGGCCTCTGGCGCGGGATGAAATAAGACCCGTAAGCCCACGGGACGGACCACAGACGTGGCAGTGCTAATCAGTAGCTATCCAAAGATGGGCTTGGTTTTGAGTTTGGACCAACGGTTGCCATGGAAACGATTTTCAAAATTACGAACTTCAAAAAATCATTTCTCCCTCAAAATTACAATATTCCAAACGTTGTTGAAAGCCGTTATGGACAATCGTATTATCAACTGGCACACGGAGTTTAGTGCGTCTATCATGAATAATGTATGAGTTATTTTAGTTAGAAAATTTTGCACAAACCGGTTGGCATTTCCCCCCCTGGAACGTAAAACACCAATTCAACACCATTGATGGAAAGATGATCGACCGACCTCTTTGGTACCAAAGTGTCACGTCTGTAGAGTTAATCCTCTATTTTTGAGAGCCTGTCAAACTTTAGGCAAAATGGCGGACTTGTCCGAATTTCTCCAAAACCGTGGGGGTCTGGTAACTAGCAAAACATCATCTTTTGACAAAGTAAACGCATCGTCGAATAGGGCACGTCGAAGACATCCACACCCTGCAGTGGGGTTTTTCATTGATCGTATTACAGGGGCGTAATGGCACAGGAGGTTTTTTTGGGGGGGGGGGGGGGGCGAAGTAGGACGGCTAACCCTAACACAAATTGGACCCTAACTCCGGCGCATGCGCACCAATTCCGGATTCAAACACATAACCTGGTTCGTCTCAACGAGACGAACACTATGATATAAAGAACATGGACAATTTGCAAGAATTAAAGATTTTTAGGGTTTTTATGGCCCATGCTATCATGCTTTGCATCACCACCTATGACAAGAGGGTCCCCCTTCTCCATCAACATGTCCAACTACTTTTTTTGATATTTCTTCCAATGAAGAAAAATTGCAGGAAACAGCTTTTTCTGTTGATAAACAAAAAATACTATTAGTGATTTGTGATTTAAAAGTAATAATACACTATTAATAATACCTACCCTGTGATGTAAAAAGTAGGTTTTCAAAGAAAAACAGCAAATGCCCATGTGGGAAAACATCTGGAGTACTTTACTTGCTGTGCTACCAGCAACAAGAATGGCAAAACACAACAGAAAGTTTCCAGCAGGCATCTTTGTCCCTGGCATTATGGGCTGGCTATTCCAGGTACTGTCTCTCTTTAAGCACTTGGGGTTTGAACAAACAGTTCGTACTTTAGCCATCGTTCCCAATGCCTCTACCTCTACCAAGGGATCATCAGATTTGCATACTGGGCAGAATTTAAAAAGGAGCAGCAGCTGACTAAGGAAAACAATAAACTTTGGCTCCAGTCTCAGATTGTCACTTGTGCTGGTCCTAAAATCAAACATGAAACATTTTCCTTAGCAACAGTGTTGAGAAATATGTCAACCCCAACCCCCCTTAATAGTGAACCAATTATGTCAACAGCCTTCAATAGTTTTATCATATTTTGTCTCTCCTCAATCACACACACATGGTCCAACCACCCACAGGAAAACACACTTACTTGTTTTCGCTTTCTTCTTCATCTTCTGTGTCACATTCCATCTTGGCTTTCTTAGGAGTTGGAAAAAACTCACTTTCACTCTCTGCTCCTGGTTCCACTTCAATACTTGTGTAGCTCACATTCATAAACTCCATCTCATCTTCACTGTCAACATCAATTTCGTCATCACTTTCACTTCTTTCTTCTTCTGGCTGAAATTTAAGATCTGAAATGTAAAAAAAGTATTTCCTATTATTACTTTCAAAATATTATTATCATTTTACATAAAAGGCTTTTCAGACTCAAGGCATCACTGGACACAAAACGATCTTAAGGGGTCATCACCTAAATCAATGCTGACTCAAAACACTAAACTCAAAAACCACGTCTGCACTTGGCCAACAAAAACATCAAACCAATCAACCATGGAACTATTGAAGTCGCACTAGAATTCTAGGCCCTCCTTTGATGAAGTACGGTATATGAAACTTTAGATACCTTTTTGTAAATGCTGTATCACCCTCTGATATTCTTGTTCTCTTGCTTCTAGGTCAACTACCTTGTTGTTCAGAAGCCTCATCTTCCTTGTGAATTCCTGACATTTATTGCAGGTTTCAGTTTCAGGCACAGTTTGCATAAACGAATCCTAAAAACAAGAATTCATAGGTTAATTCTTCACATTCTTTTGCCTTTAGTATCAAAACATAAACAATAATAGTTAATTAGCACTAACCTTTGTAAGACGCATTCCACTCGAGTCCAACTCTTGTAGAGTTTCTTCACGGTTCGGTTCTTCCTCCTCCGCGGCAAAAGATTCCTCAGTCTCGTAACCTACAGCCAGAGATTCTTCTTTATGCGACTCACGGCTAGCGTCTAGGATTTCTTGGACACTGTTCGAAAAATATAGCAGGACTTCATGAGCTAGGATGAAGTGTACAAGGTAAAATATACGGAATACTTACCTTCCTTCAACTGTTGGGAGACATGGCAGCAGGTTCTGTCATCACGGAATCGACGAAGACTGATGGCCATACTGCAATTCCTATATCGTCCATCCTTAGGTTTTTGCGCAAGTTATTGCTGGTACCATCAAGTACATCGTACCGTTTCACAAAATCGGCAGACGTATTCGACTTTGTTGGCTGCCAGTTGGCCATTCTTTTTGAGGCAATGATAAAATTTACCCATATTTTCCTCCTTTCTATGGCTTCAGGCCTCGAGTCATTTTCAAAGGGTATCTTAAATAATGTTTGCCCTAAAACTTTCGAACTTCTATTAGAGCAATTTTCCACAGAACAGCGATAAACCATACCGAAAAACACGTCAAAAACCACCTTGAAAGCTTGTAAATTATCGTAGAAATAAAGTGTTAGAAACTAGGGCCAACTACGCATGCTCCGAAACGAAGTACCCAATGCGCATGTACAGGTACCTTTCCTGACGTCACGGGTTACTCTCGTTCATAGATCACTTCTTCACGTTCATCTCGGCACAGGAAGCCCAAAATGGCAACTTTAAGCCTAAATATCTCCCCCCGGAATTGCCAGATCGACCTCATATGTATATCATTCGAAATCTGATGACGTCTAGAATCTTTTAAAATTGGTTCATTTTAAGGGGTTATATGCACTTTAAGCACTTAACAGGACTTTGTTAGTGTTACAGAAAAAGAAGATCCCATTTGGACCCTAACTTTGAAATGGTGTACAAGAACAAAGGGTCAAGGTAATTGAAAACCAATACCACCAATAGATAGCCCAGCCTTTCAGGAGCACGACAGAGGTAGTTGGATGTCATTAGCGATTATTCTGAATATTTAATAGATTTTTGAACAAGGGTCACTTTGTCCCCATTTGTCCAAAAATGTCCTACCTTGTCCAAGTTGGTCCCAAATTCTCCAGTTTTATGACTTTCATATCTCATTGAATATTCCTGAGATGTCGATCAAACTGCTACCAAGTATTGTCCAGACGGTAGGCTTTACGATGAGCTATCAATAACATGAATCAAGTGTTTCTCTACTGTATTCCCCACACCCTTTTTGTAGAGCTCCATGTCATCATGGTACCAAATTGTACCAAATATTTCTAAGTGCCAACCGGAAATTAGAGGTCGCCCCTTTAGGACAAAAATCATATCTCATTGAATATTCAACGGATGTCACTCAAACTGATACCAGGTAGTGTCCAGACAGTTGTCTTTAAGATGAGCTATCAATGACGTCAATGAAGTATTTCATTCCTGGATTTCTCCCCTCTCCTTTGATAGATCTCCATACCCATCATGGTACCAAAATGTCCTACTTTGTCTGCCATGTCCGGCTTGGCCAACTTGTCCAATACCATTACCCTCCAGTATTGTGCCACGTTCACAAGGCGTTGCGCTACGACACGTGACAACTAACGCCTGGAATGGGTAGCTGACCCCTTGGGCCACCTAACTGAAGTGGTTTGAAGTTCGTGGATATTATTAGGAATATTTAATAGATTTTTAAAGATTAAGGGATCCAAAGGTTCAAACCCGAATAGACGTTTAGGCGCTTATTGCGCATGTTTAGGGACCACGTGACCATTTACAACTGGTACCGTGCGCCAGATCTCGTCAAGGGCTCTCACGTGGTGGTGGTTTGATGAAGATCGGCGCACGGGGTCCAGAGATGGAAGTGACACAAGTAACTCCAATGCCATGCCTATACACCGAACAGAAGTATTGTTTATTTTTTTTTTACCAACCATGAATGTTGTCGATAAACTCGAGGCTTTGTGAATTTTGAGTAGAGAGATAGTGCTCGAAGTCATGAGAATTTGGTAAAGATTGCAGTTTTTTAAAGGGCATTATAATTTTTTTGAAATGTTGCCTACCTACAGTGGACTTTATTATTTTATGTATCTTGTACCATGGTAACATTGGAAAATGGGCACATTTGTGCCACTTCTGGAAGACAAACGAGCACGATGCCGTTATGACCAATACCATGTCTGGATAGCTCTGTTCCAGAGGAAGATAACCAAAGTAGTTTGGAGTCGATCGACCTTCCCATTCAAATGTTACAGCTGAATGAATAAGGACCATTTTTGGGCCATCTTTGGCCACCTTGATCCATCTCGTCTGCATGGCACAGGTTGTTTTAGTCGCTCCTTTGGCTCTACAAAGGTATTTGGACACAACCAAATCACACCATCGCATAGAGACAGAACAAGGTCAGACCCACTTTGTACCCTAACTTTGTACGAGTCCACAAGCCGAATGGGCCATGGTTAGTAACCACCGATACCACTCATAGATAGGCCAGCTTTTCAGAAGCACGACTGACGAAGTTTCATGTCATTAGCTATTATCGTGAATATTTAATCGATTTTTAAACATTAACTATTTTCGTCCGATTTTTCCAAAATGTTCCACTTGTCCATAACCCTACGGAAAAGGATTGTGTCACGTCCACAAGGCGCACACGCCACGGCATGTGACCACCACCACGTGGACTGGCTAGCCAGGACACCGGGCTACCTAGCCGAAGTGGTTTGAAGTCAGGAGATATTATTATGAATATTTAATAGATTTTAAAAGATTTTGTATCCCGAGTTAAAATGACCGAATCCAATTTAGGTGATTTTTGCGCATGCGTGGAGTTTGGGTTAGCAACCAAAACAGCTACCTTTAGCTAGATCTCGTCAAGGGCTTTCACGTGGTGGTAGTTTGGTGAAAATCGGACCAAGGGGTCCAGAGATATAAGTGGCACAATGTCACAGTTCACGAATGACAACTGACCCTAAGTTTGGGACAAAATTCATATCTCATTGAATATTCAACGGATGTCACTCCAAATGTTACCTCAGTGTTTTCCAGGCAGTGGGCTTTAAGACGAGGAAGTTTCCCCTCACAAGATTGGTCCCAAACCCCCTTGGATTTGTCTCATTGGAAGCCTTGTTGGAATCGAACCAACAATACCGTAAACGGTATTTCCATTTGACTTTTTCCCCCGAGACTTTCCAACGTTCCTTTGGACTTTGGCTTGCCTTTTTTAATCCTTTTTTGCTTTTCTTTTCACAGCTTTATCTTTTCTCTCGTCGGGGTTTTTTTTGTTCATTTTGTTATTTTTTTATTTATTTATTATTTTCTTAGGGTTAGCAAACACTCTTTCTTTCTATCTATCTATGTATTTATAAACTCAACTAGTTGGTTATTGAAAATATTTGCATGTGATGGTTAGAGTATTCGCTCCAAACCCGCGAATCATATTTTGTTACTAATAAGTATTAATTTATACCGAGTCCTTTGTTTCCTATAGTCGTTTTATAGTATTTGTTTCATGGGTTTAGTGCGAGCACGCTAATACCAGTAAACTCAACTTGCTGGAGTAGACCTCCACTTTTTCGGTATCCCACACGTCTTACTTGAAGCGTTTGCACTTATATTTATACATATTTCTAACTTTCTCTATACATTTGAGTCTCCAGTTGGAGTACTCATACTTATTCCAAATAGCTCTCAATTTGTAGGGCCCCTTTAAGAATGCTGTATTTATTTCAGCAGCCTTGGGAAACGTATCTCCAAGGAGGTGCGACATCCCGTCCTCGATAATGTTAACTTCCGCACTGGACCACGGGTAGCGGCTTCCGTGGTATCTGTATAGGAAAATGCAATCGATATTCCTGTTTGGTATTGTATTCATCTTATCTACCAAGTGGTATTGGGGAGGAGCCAATATGGCAGAATTTTATAGAACAAGTTGGTGTACCACCAAAACCACCACGCCTTTCTCTACAAAGTGCTACACCCTCTGCTACACCTATGACAACTGATGATCTCCTAAAAGCAATGTTTATCCAAAATCAGCAGAGAATGGAGATAGAATCAAAACGAGCTGAAGTCTTTCAAAATTCCATGATGGCTATAATGGTGGCCAATTCTCGAATGCATCAACAACAGGTATTTTCATATTAGTTGCATGAATACTAATGAGAAGGGATGGGACTATGTGACATCATAACAGGAATAACTTTTACACATACAATAATGCTTAAGGCAACCCAGTGCATGCTCCAAGAGTGTCTTTTTAATGTTTGATCAGGATATCCCTTTAATAGTTGTTTGACTGTTGTAAAAATAAGGGGTGGTTAGGGTTGTGCATGGTTACACTATTTTGGGTTGAAATGTATGTCATTTGTTGGAATCTTTAAAAAAGCAGGTGTTGTTTTAGTACATGTTTGGATTCTTTCTCCAGCTCTCAAAATCCAGTTTAACTTCAACTCCAAAGAGCCCAGATCAAGCTTACAAGAAACCACTTTTGAATTTTACTCAAGATGACTGCTGCACATTGTTGAAGAAATCAAATCTGTCCCATCTAGAAAGTCCTTTTCTTAGAGCAGAGGTGGATGGATCATTGTTGGTTTGTCTCTGTAATCCACATATCAGTAATAGTATCCTAGAGGGGCTAGGTATACATGCAGAGAGTGATAAAGAAGCAGTCATTCATGCTGTTAAGGGAGAAATGTCAGTTTCTACATCAAGTATTCTGAATACAAGTTTTACATAAGAGACTTCTAAAACATTCCCATACAGTTGTTGTTAAATATAGTTCTTGCATTACATTCTCTTTATATTTGTAATGGTAGAGTACGTTATTGCTATAGCTCTGTGTTGGAAAGTAAGGCTAAAACAAGTTCTGAAACTTGACACACTCAATTTATTTTCATGTTGCTTTTATTTATCTATTTTATTTATCCATTTATGTTGCTTGACTTAATTTCTATATAGGAAATAAGTTATACTTTTTATTTGTGGAATTATAAGTAACCACAGTCTTCAAAAAATCCAATGCTTTGAGCTTGAGTAACCTGTTGAGATATAGTGTAAATACAAATGGTAATGTTTGTTTTACATAGTATACACAGGGTGGCCAAAGGGGGATGACATCACGCAATTCAAATTCAACAGTTCTCGTTTTATTAAATAAAATGACTCAACCACTGAACTTTGACATTTCACGAATCAAACACTTATTTTAGCCCATATCCCTTGTTATCCCTTGCATGGCCACCTTGTATGCAACCACTGATCGTAACTAAGAATCAGTTTACAAAACATTCAAATGAACGTGAGAATTCACACCTATGATGATTTTGAACACTTCATGAGTCATGAATGAAGGAAAAAAATTATCATATTAGATAAATTTTGTACTTGCCATGTGCATGTTTGGTTTACTATGTTTATTGTTTGTTCTAATGGTTATCTGCTTCATTGAGGTGTAATGCTACTGTGTATTTATGTTGTCTAGTTAATAGTTACCTGGTTTAGGGCAATTTCAAAGCAACGTTTTGGATATCTGTAACATACTTCCTGATTTCTTTGAAGCCATTTCTTACAGAAGTTGAAACAATCTTCTATTGGATTAAAATCAGGTGAATAAGGCCTATAAGAAAGAAGTAAAAGTTGTTTAGAAGAAGATTTATTACATTTATACTGGGCATGTGCTTCACATGTTTCTAAATATCATGTTCCAAGGATGGACCCATGACAATGATATTAGAGATGGGGGATTTGTCCATCATTATAAGATATCATAAGAACCATGCAAAAAAAAGCATACCTAAGAAAAAGAAGACACCCAATTTTGTCTAAGAAAGGCTTTTAACCCCATTTGCCCCTACACTAAAATTAGTTAAACTTACGGTAGAAACATTATGATTCCTCCCTTGTTTCGCACTGCATTGGTAACAACATCTGAATAGTGGATGATGCAGTTATCCATTATTATTACAGAATTTGGCTCCTGTCTTGAAAATCTTCCAATGTGTGGTAAAATAAACTGCAGAAAAGCAAATTCATATTGCTCTCTATCATAAGCTCCATCTATCACATGAGAAGCTATCACTCCATCAACACTGATAGCAGCAATGACGCTATATCTAGAACCTCTTGTGAAGTTGCCTTTTATTGAGATTCGGCCTGTCCCAACAAGGTCCCTTGCATATCTCCTCTGAAAACAAAAACATCAATTTTACAAAGTCATTCATGGACCTTGGTTTTCTACATATCAGGTACAGACAAATTGATTTACCAAACTTAATTACCGAAATTATTTACCAATTTTATAAATTTTTGTATACATTAAAAAGAACTTTTTTGATAATATCATTCCTTCCCCTATTCAGGAAATTATATTGATAATCGACGCTGAATTACATGCTTGTAGTCAAGTTTGCAAAAAGAATGTGTTTTAGCATGTATCAGAAAGATCAGTACCGTGTAGCTAATTCTACTTGTGTCCTCCTATGTAGTGATGTGGTTTAGTCCAACTGCAGGCCCTTACCTGGAAAGTTCGACTGTCTTTGGCAGATTCATCAATGAACAATAACTGGTTCCTAATGAAAGCACTAACTCTATGGCGATATTCTGCCCGATTCCTCTCATCCCGTTGCCTTGCAATGACATTGAGCTATACAATATAGTAATAAAATAACACTTTATGATGGTTTGAAATCTGAGTAATTTTTGTATAAGTTCACGAGTCTCTCCCTGGATATTTTTGCAATGAAATAGGGCGATAGGTTAGGTAGCATACTCCTGTAAATGCATGGGCTTTTCAGAGAAAACTCATCCAAGAATCATCTATTATGTGGCAAACTTGATGCTCCATCAGTTTGCTTGGAATACACAATACAGAATACACAAGGAAATAGTCTATGTCTATGAAGAATTTTTCGTCCAACTTTCTCGTCGTTTTGGCAGGGGAAAAAGACTAGTTTCCTGTACAGACGGTTTTTCGTTTCTAATATAAATTTAGCTATTGTAGAAATAATTATTAGAATGATAAAACTAACCTTTCGCCTCGAAAATCCAATTTGTCTCAAGTGTCTACTTATTGAGGGAACACTGATGTGTTTTCCAGTTACATGGCGTAACCATTCACTGATTTCGTCCTCGTAGGCTTCTGGATATTGGTCTATTATGGATTTTACGAGCAAAATATCATTTGCTGCAAAGATAAACAAGCAATTAATTGCATTATCACGATAATGATCACAAAATTAAGCTGAACATTGACCTACCATCTAGCATCCTTGGTCGTCCGCCACGATGAGAATTGTCGTTCACAGAATGTGTTCTATTGTAAATACGTATGATTTTCTTCACAAACGTTTCGCTGACCTTCAGAATCAGCGATATTTCACTCACTCTTAACCCTTCTCCATATGACAAATAAATTACTCTCCAACGTAGAGCTTCTGGATAACTGGCAACCATCTTGGATTCCTGAGGATTCTCGCCTTAGTCCCGCTCACTTTGTTTGATTGGCGGAACAGAATCATCAAACTCGACAAACGGACTTTGATCAGTCGGGCGCGTAGTTATGAAAATGGTGGTAATAGATAGTTATTGAACACTTGAAACATATGAGATGTATTGAATCTACCCATAATCATTGTTGGTCTCAACTTTGACTAACTTTATTGAATGATTTAAAAACTTTACTAGTTAGCATTTTTCTGATTTCTAGGGCAATCTGTTACATATTTATGTCCTTTCATTGGGTTTATGCAGACTGAACACTGTGGGGTCTTAGGTGGCCTTGGAATTTCTGTCTCTGAAACTGAAATAACAAATAAAGTATAATATTCAATAGGGTCAACATTCAAAAAGCTATAGACTGTGATGCATAACAAAGATACCTGATGCTGTAGGGGGAACATCAACAACTTTCATCTCTTTCCTCTGTTCCCTAATTTGAATTACCACTGCCTTGTCCTGCTTTTCAAGCATGGTGTTCATTGGTTTGGGGATCATGTTTTTCAGTTCCTCAATAGCAGTTGCTAACTGGCCATCTTGGTGTGCCACGAGAAAAGACTGGTAGATATCCTCTACATATTCTGTTATTTGAAAATTAAAAACAAAAACTACAGTTACTATATTATTTTACTAATATGGTTCTCCATAGAAGCATATACATCTGTACCTCACTATGATATGTAAGATAAGATAAAGTAACTAACCAAAATGTGGTTTTACTCTGACATCACGCACAGTCGCTTCCCCATTTTTGAATTTGGGCCAGATTACTTTTACTTGATCTGACCCATCTGGTCTCTTCCTGATGTCACGCTGCAAGTTCAAATTAAAGTGCAAGGCCGCAATGATATGCCTTAAAAGTAAAAGGATAAAAGGATACAGTTACTACAAGCCTGACACTAACTTAAAGTTATTTCTTTTCACTTATTGCATTTTATGCACCTTGACCTTACATATATACCTATTTCGAAAAAGGTTTTTTCAGTCATTCCAAGACCAGCTGGAATGAATTGTGTTTCTGCTTCTTATACTCATGAAGATCACAATGTTTCCAGTGTCGTTTGTATTCAAAAAAACTTGTGATAGCCTAAATTTTTGCATCAGGTTGAATGCCCATAATTTCTTAGGCTCTAATACCTGTTTTTGAAATATGTGTATATATCCTTGCAATTTACGTACCTGCAATACATTCCAACATAGGAATAAGCTATCATCTTTGGAGAGAAGTAGTTCACCACCGAATGAAAACCTTCGAGACAGCTTGTCTGTGCAAGTGATGAGGCTTGCTTTATTGCATTTACCAAGGAGGTTTTACCCAGCGATTTACATATTTTTTCATAAACAGGAGAATCTATAGGATTAATAATATGAAAAAATTTTAAGGCAAATTGACGTAGATGGTACATGTATCTATTGCCTTATTTATTAAATTGGCATTTCAAAATTGACCTTTATTTAACCATTTCCTTTCTTGTAATTCACCATGGGCACATTTGTCAAACAGTGGGTCATCCAACTTATCATGTTTGTTAATGATATGGCTAAGGAAGGACTTGAACTTGGCATATATAACCTTGCCATTCCCTGACAAAGTGGAAGTAGCACTCCAATAAAAATGGTTTTGACAAGGCTTTATCCACTCAACCAAACCAGAACACCCACTTTCTTTACTTATTTTTGTTAGAACTTTGTGGATTTCTGCAATATTAAAAGTGATGGTAATTAATGAGACTGTTTTTCCTATGCCTTGTTGTTATATTGAACCAATGAATAAAAATGAGCTTACTTTTCTTTAAATGCCAAAGGTCAAAATAGTGTGTGATGTGTGATAGCTGTTCCCTCATGTACTTTCTGATAGACACATGCCGGTCTGTTATTATTGTGCCAATAGCAAGACCACTACCAAGGAGATAGCCCATGCAGTTCTTGAAGCCTAGGAACTCTATAGCTGTGCTGCTACCAGCAACATTTCTCTATAAAAACAAAGTGGTAAAGTGATGTTTCAAAAATAAAACATGATTATTGCCAGTATATTGGCAACAAGAGAAAGCTTTGTCTAAATTTTATGACTTGGAAGGGCAAAAATCAACCTCTAAATTCCAATTCGGTAATGGAATGAGGGGCACAAGTTTGTCAGCCACAGGCCATTAAGTGCTAAAAATCGAGGGCATTAAAACACTGTATATTGCTGATTTTGCTAATGCTACCTACCTGAACAAGTGAAAAGGCGATGATCAGAGGAATAGTACAAGAAAACACGGCGTAAGCTCCATATTTGGCACTGTGGCCCATGCTGTCATGGCGAGCGTCACCAGCAATCACAAGAGGGGTAGCAAGTGATTTCAATTTCTCCAAAACATTTTCTTGGTATGATTTCCAAAACAGATGAATTGCTGGAAATAGCTTTTCCTAAAAAGAAAAAGTAATATTGTTAATATTGTTAGTAATATTGTTATGGAATAAAATATCATGTAACAGTAAGACAAGAGTCTTACTTATTACAGTATATTTACAACGGTTTGATTTTTTATGACACAATGCATCAAACAATGAACAATGTGTTCTACTTATAGATATGAAGAATTATACTTCCAGTAAAATTATTAAGAAGCATTAGTAATAGTTATTTACTCCTGATTTCCCAGTGCATGAAGGTCATTGGAAATTAGTTACGATAAATGGCTTGCAAGTCATTAACACAATAGAAGTACAGGGATCACATTGAATATCATACTGGTACTCACATTTTGATGTTTGAAGAAAGTTGCCAGTGAGAAACAGCATAGCCCCATATGCTTGAGCATCTGAGTGGTCTTCGATGCCGAAGCCCCAGAGAGAAGAATGGCAAAAGAAAGCAGGAAATTTCCGGCAGGAATTTTTGTCCCAGTCATATTTGGCTGACTTTTCCATACAACATCTCTCGAATGGCAGTTCTTATTTCCACAAGTTGATGTAACTACAACCATAGTACCCACTTGCTTTGCTTCTATAAGAGGGCCATCTGCTTTACAAGTATGGCAAAAGCGAAAAAGGAGAAGGAGCTGTGACCAAAACACAATAAACTTTGGTTGTGTTCTGAGGTTTTCATCATTGGAAAAAACTCTGTAAAGATATAAATAAATTGGCTTATAAATAAATTTTCATATTCATTTTACTTGCTATTTACATACCATCTTGAATACTTTTCCCTAAGGTAGGTTACTGTACCTGCTCTCTTCTTCCTGGGCATCTTCATTTTCTGTTTCAGGGTCCGTCTCAGATTCCATCTCGGTATCATAGTTGGCATCTGATGAAAAGTCTGGCTCTTCTTCCCTGGTGTCATCAGAATCAGACTCATCATCAACATCATCATCACCATCATTTTCATTCTCTTGGGAAATTTGAGGTTCAGATATTATTTCTGTAGATATAACATTTAAAATGATATAAGTGCTGATTGTCATGTTCACCAACCACTCATGTCTCATAACTCTATATCCCCTTACCAGAACATGCAAATACATGTAAAAGGGGCTGTTTACAGTACGTTATATTGCTATAGCAGATGTAAATTATGTAATGTAGACAAATAGAGCGATCTACCTGTTTCTTGAATTTTAGCTAAAGCTTTTTTAGTAGATTTCAGCTCGTTTTGACACTTTTTAATTTTTGATCTCACGGTTATAAGCTGGTTTCGAAGCTGTCGATTACGACTTTGGAGCCTTGTGCAACTTTGACATGCATCTTTAGTCTGATCCTCAGTTTGCGTAAAACTGTCTTGTGTCTGATGAAAAAAGAATGTTACAGATTTTATATAAATATGATAGATCCATGAAAGATACTAGTACGAAAATTATTCAAGGCCTCGTTTCTTTTTCTTACATTTCCTGAGATTTCCGCATCGAATCCAGATTCAGCTTCAGCCTCAATAGTACAACACTCTGCATCGCCATTTTGTTTTGGCTCCTGTTCTTCTTGTATAGATGCCATTCGGCTCTTTGCGCTCTTGAGAGACTAGGGGAATATAATCCGAGTTATAGATTTAGATATTTAGATTTGTTATTAACGAATAAGGAGTAAAACAATGTTTTTATTTTAGATCCGTTCTTACCATTCTTCGATCTCGGCTCGAGTGGGCCTCCGTCTTTTCTTTCACAGTCGCGGCTGAGGACAAAGACTTTGCGTGTACACTTGGGATGGCTGTGACTCCAATATCATCCCTAACCAGTCTTGGGATGATCGGGCGATTTGTCACAGTATCTGGTAAAGCATAGCGCCTCATGAAATCCTCAGGACTAAAGTGCAGAGAACACAGAGCCGAGTTCTTGGTTGGTTCCCATTCGGCACGTTTCTGCTTTACGAACTCAACCCATTTTAGCCTTCTTTTCTTTGCCTCTGGCCTTTGGTCGTTCAAATATGGAATGCTATGCAGAACAACTCCTTTCTCTACATCGGCGAAGTTAGAACAACCGCCTGCAACACATCTATTCGGCATTTTTTAAAACTCTTTATTCTCGAAGACGTATACACAAAGACGCATATCAACTAAACAACGTGCCAGAATGAGATACCGGGTCGACGTCACATAATTATTTAGTACCCAGTCCTTTTCTGTCGCGGTATGAAAATCGAAGGGGGCGAGAATTCCCGATTTTTCGGCAATTCATGTGCTCATTTTTCAAAGGGAATAAAAGGAATTTACTTTTTTTCTTCGAAATATGTTTAAGAAACCCACAAAGTTTCTATTAGTATGTACTTTGGCTAAGGTTGATAGGCACTTTAAAATAAATCAAGTAATGATTTCCTTACTTCCTATGAGGTGACTCACATAGTGCGTTTTCCTCGTGGTCCTCGTGGTCCTTCTGCGTCTTTGAACTAACTTTTTTAGGGGGGGTGGGGAGGGGGAAGACGGGCATGAGCTTCCTGAATCAAAATAATGAAAGATTTAAGGCGACTTGACCTTTTTAAAGTTCAGTTTCCACGTAAAGGCGACGTGTAATAAGACGGTTGGTTGTGGTTACATACTTACACTCAACTCTTTGGTTATGGCCAGACAGGCCCGCTTGGCATGTTGCGACTTCAGCGTGAGGTCATACCAGGCACCTTGTACCTGCCGACAGTGTTTCATGAGTGTGGCAAGGTCCTGTAACTCTTCCTCCGTTGCCCCTTTCGCCGTCAAGTGAGTCACTCACATCTAGAAACATGAAATGTAATGTTAACTCTCGCTACCAAAGGAGCAGGAGCAGGGGCAGGGGCAGTACAACGTACCTTTCGCACAGTAGTGCTCTTGAACGTCTTGCCCTCGGCCAGAGGGACTTCGGTCTTATCGTAGTATTGCTTCATTAAGCGGTGAACTCTCGATGACTCAACCTTCCAAAATACATTACACATTAAAAAACCATTGAAAAAAATTATTATTATTATTATTATTATTATTATTGTTTGTTACCTTTTTCCCTGTGAAATCAAGAAAGAGGTGATTACAATCTTGTTGGCCTTGCAAAATTATTGGTCGGAGGTACCTTTTATAGGCCACGAGCAATTCCATTGTCTGTGAATCAAGGACATAAAGATCAACGTTGTCACGACTGTTGGGATGTGAGAGATTTTCTATACGTCACTTACTTCTTCATCCAGGAAGATGGTGAGGGGTCCTAGGGATTGCGATGTCTTGTGTGTCATAACGGATAACTAGTAGAAACCGTTCACCTGGCCTTGGGTCCTGGCAATTCTGTAGTCTTCCAGCAGGCAGTTGGCAATGAGAGACGCTCTATTTACATAAGAACCATTAACTACCTCATAACGATAACATGAGCAATAACTTTAAATACCATACCTTGCCGCGAAGACCACCACCAAAAGTGACACCAAATATTCTGTCATGTCTCTTGTGTCTTCTATCTTGATTCCGCAGCGAGTCTCGGAGTTCTCTGTCATTTCCTTAAGCTTTGCCCTCATGGCTCTTCCATGGGTGGACTCCAATACGGCCTTCACCTTAACCTGAAACATCATGAATTAGGGTTAGGGTTAACAAAGACAATCCTTTCATGGAGTGCTCTTACGTCTCCGATAGATAGCTGGTTTATCTTGTCCCTTTTTTTTTTGTGCGTTTCTCTGTTCGGCGCAGTCCTTGCGCAACTGATTATTTCATCGAAACGGATATTCATCTTTAGTTCAGTTTACTTTGTGTTTTTTTTCACCTGTTCCCATCTCCTGGGTTGTCTAATACTTCAATATCGTCTCGAGACAATTCATCGCTTGTGCATTTCGTAGAAGAATAGCCTGAATGCATTTTTTTTTATATTCACTGAATATGGTTCCCCCAGATTCACGTCGATAATCACGCCGAGAGATTTAGTTGAGGACACCTGAGTTACTGTTTTGTCATTGATTGTAAGGTGAGGTGCAGCAGGAAGTCTTGATAACCGCTGTCGCTTCGATCGTGTAAATAATAGTACTTGTCCATTACAAATGTTGTGTGAGTAAAAGCACTTGCTCAAATAAAATGAAACTTATGCGATCGTGAGCTTGTGTGTGTTTGTCCTATTTCATGGGTTGCAGCGTTTACACAAGTCTGCTGAGCTCGTATTGTCTTCGTGATTACTGCACCATGCATGGACAGCTTCCTTAAAATTTGTGCAAATGTGTTCCCGATCCACAGGAATACTTTGCAACAACATGCAAACCACTAGTTGATGGTATACCAATGTCCATGGTATTAGTTAGATTGCCAAATCCTTTTCAATGTCACAAGGACTGCTAGCTGTGGGTACATTGTTGAAATCAGTATCATTGTCGGATGCACTGTCCATATCTGCAATAGCAACCGAACAACTATAGCAGACACATGATTCCATTGAATCTGCAACTTCCTCTGAGAGACCAGCACAAGGAAGGTGCCACCAAGTATTGCAGTTGTCACAACAAATGCTGTTTTCAACTTTTGCATTGCTGATCTCAGGAGGCTCTAGTATAACGCTGTCACTCTTTAGACACTGGAAGATATCTCTATACCCTAACAGGCTTGTAGAACAGAGTAACATTATTTTGTTACATTGCCACAGAATCCTCTGGCCAACTCCACCCTCTCATACCTTGGCTTATGTCCCTTATTCCACAAAATGAAAAGACCATGGTCAGTGCCAGTTACCCGCATCTGAGTGTAATGTCTGTGAGAGCGCTTTACACTGTTGGAGCAGAACATGTGAAATGGCTATGAAACACCTGTGAAAACTTTTCACATATTGTTTTTCACATGCTGATGTGGAAAAAAAACACGTGAAAACCCTGTAAAATGGGTTCCTCATTTTCACATCCTTAACATGTGAAATAACCTGTGAAACACGTGATAACCAAATCCACTTTTTATAATATAAATCCATTTCACATGGTAAAAGCCTGTGAAAAACCTGTGAAAACCGAATTCTTATAAATCCATTTCACATGGTAAAAACCTTTGAAAAACATATTTACATGTAATACAAATTAATTTCACATGCAAAAGTATGTGAAATTATATGATCTATAGATCTGAAAATATGCATGTGATCGCATGATCCAACCTTTGTGAAAAATATAACCAAAAAATTTGAAACATAAAAGCATAAGCAATTTGAGTATGAAAATAGTTTCATTAAAATAAAAATGATGTTTAATAATAATATGATTCTACCACTTATATCATACATTTCTATATAGGGTTTATGAATATAATAAAAAGTCAATGCCAGTATTGATTATATCAAATCAAAAAATAAAATTATTGAAGGTTTCTTAATGACAAGAACTATAAATACGCATCTAATAATCATAGTCATATCAAATTTATCATAATTTCATCCAAAATAAATTTTTTCATTTAATTTAGTTTTCATGATAAATTTGGTCTTTCATACAACAGGCTTATCAATTCGTTATCATCATCATCTTAAATATAAGTTATTTAAAAAAAAAAAATCTAATCAATAAATTTTTGTTTAAAAAGAAAAAATGGTGTCTGTATAGCCTTGATATTGATTGCTAAAATTATTTTGCTAGATAGTTATTAGAACACTCATTAATAATTCATGAAGAAAACACAAAAGAAATCATGACCATGAAGGAGGTTTTATATGTGATATAGATTCGTCTTCATTTGCATAAACTTTAACTTGGATTTTCTCTATCAAACTTGGTTCATTTCGTAAAGAATTCTCTACAATATGAGAACATACATCATGAGTTTTCTAAGCCGTTCAATAAACTCGCAGATCATGTTTTATCGGGTCTAAAACCACTCGGCTACGCCTCGTGTTTCATACCCGATAAAACACTCCTGCTCGTTTATTAAACAGTACATAATCAAAATCTATTTTTATTTATATATATTTTTTTCTATCTATGCTTTTTTGTTTTGATGGTAGCTTTTCTTACCTCATCATTTGATAACCACCACATAAGCATATCCTTTATATTGTTTAAAAAAGTATAATAATATTATATTATAACAGCTATTACATCGTTTAAAAGTAGTATCTGTAGGCTTAATATTGATTGCTGAAATTAGATTGCTAGACAAGTATAGTTAATAATCAAAATCAAAGTCTAAACATTTTTTAGCTGGTGTTCTTTTTCGCTTTGATGGTAGCTTTTCTTGGTTGTGCCCCTCATGATCAGCCTCATCATCAATACAATACAATACAATGTGCTTTATTTATACCAGAGATTACAATAGAGAAAATATAGATATAAGCATATTTACAAAAGAATGGTAGAGGTTACCTAGAATAACTAATAAAGCTAAACGAGCTAGGTAACGGAAATATCTGAATTTACAAAGAATAATTGGTGGAAAAGTAGACTAAAATATAAAGATTACAACATCGATAGGTATCTATATATACATTATATATTTATGATTATTAAATTATATTTATACGTACTGTATTACTATTTACATGATCTAATCCTATGTATTCTAATCTAATCCTATTCGTCAATGAATAACTTTAAAGATTTTAACCTAATTTGCATTAATTACTATGTGACCACCCAGGACAAAAATTGAGATGTATTGCAATAGACTGACATCAGTAAATTAAAACACCACAACTAAACTGAAAACTAAAGTTCTTTCATGATATATCTGACTGAGAAATTAAAGTTTGCAATTTGAAACTAGAAAAACTTAGTTCAATTTTTTTGTCAACATTTAGTTAAAATGCAAAGTTTCATGCATTTATCATCATCCGGATAAACAATTTGAACAATAATAGCTTAAATTATATGTGCATCAATTTGTCATCAAGAGTTGTACTGAATTATATATTATGTTGCTGACATTTATTCATTCATGTAAATAGGAACTCAGCTGTGTAATGTACTGTACATGTGATAGTTACCTTTAATTCATCAAAAGATACTGCCTTGTTTGGCTTATCCAAAGGTATTTTGTGTGTGGTTTTATACACGTACTTTGACTGAAGAACCAGATTGTTCATATCATCTGAGGGTATAATTAGTGTGTGTTTTTTTAATGCAACTATAAGCAAAACATAATATATATGAAGAGATATCCAGGGTCTCCATAAAACGCAGACCGGACCGGACCGGACGCCGGACGCAGATAAAACACTCTCAAATGTAAAAAAATAAATTAAAACAATAATTATAATCAAATGTTTATTTTTCTAAAATATTTGGACTACAACAAAACTGGAAATCCAGCACTTCAAAATAAGAAGAAATAAGGAAAGAAAATACAACGTGAACGAAAGTAATACAGTGCAATAAATCGATAAAAGGAAATACTTCAAGAACAAGAACATTTATGAAACTTACAAACTAAGTCTCTTTCTATATGGAAACTGTATACATTTCCATATGTAGCCCTAGGGAATAAGATGAGAAAAGTTGATCACCGGGGTTTGCAGAGATAGAGACCCGGCAATTAACGTACATTTTTGTAAATAATTATTTGACTCTTTTTGATTACCATTGGCCCAGTTAGGGACGATAGAAGTGTGTATCAAATAATAGTGAAATATATTTATTTTTAATATTTCTATTTATATAAAAAACTTTCTATTAATTGACCAACGAGGTTGAAGCCAAAGTTTAACACTAAAGCTTCAATTTGTCTCTGGACAGACCTGACACGCTGTTGTAAGAAGATTTAAACTATCTGGGTAAATTTGTCTCATGGATGGCGGAAGCAAATAATTATTGGGGAGGCACGGTGAAAATTGTAAACTCGGTTCAGATTTTTACCAATCAATCAATCAATCAATCAATCAATCAATCTTTAATGTGCTCAATAGTTTACAGATATAAACAATAGGAAATAGTTGAAATTGCAGGTGATAAGAGCACATCCAATTAGAAATAGCAATAGCTAATCGAGCTAAGTGGCTGGACCATGCGTAGAAAATCTATTTGTTGCTGATTGACTAAAGCAATGGATAAGACAAGACAAGAAAGACAATAGCCGACAAGACAAGATAAGCCGGTGACAAGACAAGACATTAGATAAGACAAAATGGGTTGTCTCCTATCATCTGGACTAGAAGTGCATCATAGAACTATCAATAATTTGATATTATAGAGGCTGTAAGATTTTTTTTGAAAAAGTTGCGAGTCATAGATTTGAGAGATTCTCCAATGGCATTCCATATTTTAGTAACATTAAAGCGAATATTGAATTTTCCATAGTTGGTTCTTATTTTTGGAAGATAATATGTTTTTTTTAGATGCCAATCTAGTGTTGTATTGATGTACTTCGTGTATGTTTTAAGAAAAGTTTATAAACGTATTTGGTAGTCTGTTTGAATTATAGTCATACATAAAAAGAGCACTATTTGAGTATATCAAGTCTTCCAATTTAAGTATTCCTAGACTGAAAAAGAGTGGACTGGAATGAGAGTCGTAATTTGAAAAGGTAATTATTCTCACTATCCTTTTTTGTAAAGTAATAAGAGACTGAAGAGAAGTTTTATAAGTATTTCCCCAGGTGATGCAACTATAAGATAATAAAGGGTAAATCAAAGTATAATAAAGCTGAACGAGTACTTGCTGGCTTACATAATATGTAATCTTTGAGAGGATTCCGATACTGCGTTTAATTTTTTTTGTTATATGTAAGATGTGGAATTTCCAGCTTAAGTTGGAGTCAATGTGTAGACCTAGATATTTGATATATTTCTCTTGTTTTATCATCTTGCTGTTGATCATTAATCGATCTTTGTAGTTTATTGGTTTTTTGTGGAGGGTGAAATATGATAACGTTTGTCTTATCGATATTCAATGATAGTTTGTTTGCCATAAGCCAGCAAGAGACAAGTTTCAGATTAGCATTAATCACACTTTCAAGTAGTCATACTGAAATCTGAGTAACATAAATTAATAATAATAATAATAATAATAATAATAATAAAACTTTATTTAAAGAGGGGACACACAACAGTTACAATAAAACACATCGTACTGAAAACCCAGTGGCCCTTAGTATCATCTGCAAAAATATGGAAGTCAAATAAACTACAGCAATTGCTAAAGTCATTAATATATACCTCCCTTTCCTCCCCTCCCCCTATTTACATTTCTATTTAAAAGTTGATGTTCATAGCCAGAATATTATTGGGGGGGCCAGTGCCTCCCCCCCCCCCCCTACCCCGGTTCCGTCGTCCATGTGTCTAATTTTCTTTGTGGTTTATTCTTACATTTCTATATCGATATAGCATCGAAAAGTTTTGTTTTAACAGATTGCTCACACTGAACGTGAACAATAAGTAATAATCAGTCCTAGTTTATGGTTTTATTTTGTTTCTCCGTTACTATTTCGTACTACGAGTTTAGAGCGTGCATTCTAGTTACAACAACAACGCTCCTCAGAACATGCCTAAAGCTGCCCTTAGGAAGTTCATGTATTGTAAGACAACACAGGACGAATGAACTGTGGAATGGTGACGTAGGTGAAATTAGGTTGTTTCTCTCTAATACGCCTAACATTACAATGAAAGTAGACTATGCTTTGGCGGAGTCTGGTTTCCCCTCCATAGTCGTATTTCCTCTTCATGTTGGAGACCACAGTAAGGTCATACGGAGGAAGGGCGATAAAATTATCCTCTGAAGGCGCGGGGAAAGGTGGGCGCGGTACACTTTGCTGTGCACTTGTAACAGGAAAGGTACCTAAATTTGACACTGTGGGAGACCCTGGGAGTTGTTGCTGTTGGCTCGCCATAGACCCTGGGAGTTGTTGCTGTTGGCTCGCCATAGACCCTTGGATTTGTTGCTGTTGGCTCACCATAGACCCTGAGAGTTGTTACTGTCGGCTCACCAGAGACCCAGGGAGGTTTTGCTGTTGGTTCGCCATAAACCCTGGGAGTTGTTGCTATTGGCTCTCCATAGACCCTGAGAGTTGTTGGTGCTGCTCGCCATTGAAACTGGGGGTTGTGTATAATTTACCTTTTTATCATTACTATTTTTTTGTCTGAGTTAGTGCGACTCTGTTCCTATGGCAGTGTCATGACACTTAATAGAGTACTTTGTGCATCATGTGCTATTTGATTGAATTCATTTACTTTATTATTCTGTATAAACAAGTGTGGAGTATCTTGGGTAATTATTACTATTGGGTTGTATTAATCTTTCCTCAAACATATCTAAGTCTTCCTTAGTGTGATTGTGATTGTGATTGGTGTTGTAATTCATCATGCTCTTTGGTCAGCCTACTGTCAGACCTAGAAATAGCATTAAAGATCATGTCGATCATTAGATACAACGTGTAGTAGAGATACGGGACGTGTGTCTGTTGGACCAAAGGACTGTAGGTTTGCAGCCACAGACGAACTCGGAACTTGAGCAGCCAGGTTTACTCTCATAACTGAATATTAATTTCAATTAATGTGATCATATGTAAGTCTTGGCAGCGGCTTCAACCCATTTTCTATATCTTGGTAGAAAAGTTATGTGATATGCTGCCACAAGATCTACTGCTCATCGTTCTACATGTATCTAGTACGTTTTTCATGCCGAGTGACGTAGACAGTTTCTTGTGATCTTGATCAAGTGGAGAGCATCTGCGAAGAAGTACACACACTGATGGGGTGCAAAGAGATTAATAGTACGATAGCACACATTAGTGTTTGCATTCCCATCTCACAAGGAAAGCTAAAGCAAGCCAAAGTTAATGTCAGGATCACCTAGGTCAGCAAAACCTATGAGTTCCCCAGTAGCTTTGTCAAATACAAGGTTACACATAACCTTCATCTCATCAAAGAGAAGGACAACATATCTTTGTACATCAAAGTATAGGTTTGTTTGTGATTTCAAATCCTCAATAACTTCTGCCTGAAATCCACGTTGAGGTTTGATGGCATTTCTATAGTCCTTAAGTCTTCGTTGATTTGGCAGATTTAACATGCCACTATCTCTCAGCTCTTCATAGCACGAAGGTGACTTGGCAGCAAGTGAAAGGCAGGATCTGATGATCATTGGGTGGTAACGAATACCAGTACTACTACTTGACATCATTTTCTTCTGTTGTTGTCAGAACAAGGACGTAAATGTAGTAAGTTTGTTAGAACTTTCTTTAAGCTAGCTTCTTTTTAAGGGCGTCGACATACTCGAACAGGACGAACAGGACACCATTATCTTCTGCAACGGCAATTTTGTCAGCACAGAAGTTCAAGCTATGGTACACTTTGCAGGAGCACTCGAATAGATTTTTGTTCTTCACCTGAGGTTTTACAGTTGACGGACCTATGCCGTACCTGCTCTTGACTGTAAGCATGCGTTCTTCGTTAGGTGCGGCCCTCATGATGGCACCGGTTTCATTAAGCAGGAGGTCAGCCTTTCAAAAGATGTCTTGTAGGTTTGTTAGTGGAACAGATTTGGTCGGTATGTTTGCCTCTTCCGCAGTAAAAAGTAGACAGCGGGGATTGTGGGAAGCAGTATTCTAACACACAAAGAATGTAAATCTGCTTGCGCTGCAGCAATATTGCTTGGAAAGCGCTCATTATTTTTACTTATGCGGTCCAAACTAGCGGCAACTTCTGGATTCGCTTCATACCTACCTTGCAAGACATCTTACACAACTCAAGAATGGGAAATCTGTAAATACTGAATAGTGTGCCTTCCGATTCGTTTGCTGAAGATTTCAATCTGCTTTGCCATTTCCAAATGCTGGAGAAAAGATTGCCTCTTGTCGATCGCCTCGGAATTTTGCCTCATCGCTTCAGTGTTTCATATCATCGCATTTGTTTTAGGCGTCGATGGGAGTAATTTGGGAAGGCACCCTAAAAAAGGCTCTGAAAAGGAAACAAACTTCAAGGAAGAAAGTATATCGTCTTACAAACCTTTGATATTCTCGGGGTTTTGGGAACCACCTTGAAAAACCTGCTCGTCACTGCTATTTCTTCGCTGTCTCCTTTTCCTTGGCATAACCGCGATCGTTTGGCTGTTGGTGTCGCTATCGCTGTCACTAATTAAGGCCACATCCGCCTGAAATGGCGAAAGGGAATCTTTATGGGAATTTTGCTCTAGCGTGAACACTGAAGCCGCCATTGCAGTAAACACCATTTCTTGTGTTTCTTTGTGTGTTTCCGAACATAGCAAGAACGTTCTGTTTTAAGTAGTGTAGAGATGCACCACAGGGTTCCCAACTGCGAAACCTCCGGTTTTCCTATTGGGAACCCTGTGCTTTAGTAGACAAAAGCCAGTCAAGGCCAGTCAAAGCCAGTGGCAAGGCATCATTTGAAGAGCATTACAACCATTATGGATGAAGTGCGACCCTCGTGCGACCCTTGTCATTGTCATTGTCTCGTTCGTCGACCAGCATTTCAACGGCCGTCAATCAAAGAACCAGAATCGAAAATGTACAATAAATTCTTATCTTATGGGAGATTTTATACTAAATTAAAGATTTTATGCATCTAATTCTCTAAAATTTCTAATCCAGACTGTAAAATATTCCTCAAAATAAGAACATTGACCAAGTCATTTTGAAGCTTTGGTCCTTGGGGAACAACATCACTGAGGGACAGTCCCTTGTATCTGGCAGAAGCGTCAAACACTGGTCTCACTTTGGTTGTAGCTTCGTTCAGTCTGATTACAGGGAAGTGTGGTAAATACCATATTTTATTTGCTCGTTCATCTTCTTCCTGGACTTGATGGATAATAATAATGGTAATAAATTCTTATATAGCGCAATTAACAGTGTGCTAGGTGACATAAAAAGAAAAAAAAATATGGAACTTAATATTAGATTATGTAGAAATTAAAATATAATATGTCACTAGTGTTTGTAATAGAAAAAAATAAGTAATAAAAAATATTTGTGGAACTTAATATTAGATTATGTAGAAATTAAAATATAATATGTCACTAGTGTTTGTAATAGAAAAAAATAAATTTGAAAATAAATGAGTCTTGAGTAACGATTTAAACTGTCTCCCCCACAGCCGCTTTCAGTGTTGTCATGCAACGCTTTCTCCCCTGAGTAGCGGCTGCTTACCATATCGCGGTCTTGCTTTGGATATCGCGTAAACGTATCGTCGATCCACCTTAGTTCTGTCTGTACCTCGTCTTTTAGGTCTATCATGCGATGGTATCTTAGCAGTGTTAACAATCCTTTCATAGAAAAACTTCCAAATCCATCGATGCACATTGCTAAATTTTCCTTTCCTTTTTTATTTCTCGAGCAGTTTAAAGCATCTTCTAGTCTTGACTTAGGTGGGATGGAAGACAACGTCAAATGGTCTGTGAATGTTGTCTCTTTTTCTTTTATTACGAATGGCAGGTCTAGTGATATATCCACTGGCGGAACGTGTGCTTCGGCCAGGATTCTTCGAGGGGTTCTGAAGTCATCGTCGTTGCGCAATAGATCATGAATGAATCCGTCATCTTCTTGGATGATTGTTGTTTGTATCCAGAACATCACAATCGTCATCAAACATTTCTAGAGGATTACGAACTTTCTTTTCCGAACTGTTTCGTTTGTCAAATGCCTCACATTCGTCATCAGAAATTACGATGGGACTATGATCTTCGTCTTCTTGGGAGTGGATATCAGAACTTTCGAAGTTTTGTTGTGTTATACTACAAGAGGACGATACAGTCGAGCTATCTACCAAAAGAGGAATGTCATTTTCATCAACGAATGTTACGTTTCTTGTGCTATTTGGTTTTCTTTTCTTTAAGGTTAAGTCCTTCCGGAATAAACGTCCTTTATCTTCCTTCGTCCGCGATGACTGGGTCGTGATGCCTGCACTTCTTTTGACATCCGGCTCAAGGCCTTTTTTCTCGGACTTGCAGACGGGCTTTTTTTCTTTACTTTTTTGCTTGTGGTTTGTTTTCATAATATCTCCTTCGACTCGTTGCTTAGAATGAAATTGATCCTGGGAATATTTTGAAGGATCTACTACATGTTTCCTTTTTCTGCCAAACCTTGACGTGGAGGAAAATTCTATGGCACCATTGAAGGAAGAAGCTGGTAGCCATATGTCATCTTCCGGACCATAGTTTTTGAAACGCACCCTATACTCATAAAGACCATCTTTGTTCAACCTGCGTTCAGTTATTTCTTCAACTTCGTAGAAGCCATCTTCAACTGAACTAGATGATTTGTTTTCATCGTCATCTTCTTCATCATCATTGCCGGACAAATTCAAAACCAAGATGGCTGCCACACATTTGACCTGTGCAAGTAGTTTGTGTTTAAACAGCTGGAGAACAAAGATTCCGGGGCTGACGTCTTTTAGTCTTCGGAAAATCTCATCAGACGATTACTTGAGAAGGGAATACATGAAGATTTTAAAAATTGATAATATAAATTGGAAAAAGGCTCGTATTTGTTCAGAGCACTGGATTACCGGCAAGAGGGAAACCCTCGAAGATATTCCCGACGTAACTTGCACAGGACGATATTTGGAAAAAATGAAGAAGTCAAAATTTTCAAAAGACAAAGCTAAAAAACTGACTGCTGCTAAAAGAGCGCTGTATGACGAGTATTTACTTTTCTGAAAAAGGGCTTGGCAACTTGAGCAAATTTGCCTCGTTCCCAGTCTCTTTCGACATGAAACCTGGCAATGCAGGGCTTGTGGCGGATTACATGCTGTAGGGCGTTGAGAGAATCCCATGTCATTAAGCATTTTGCGGGAATTGGAATGGAGGGTGAAAAGGCCTTTTACGGAAGCATGTGATAAAAGCTCAACAGGGCCTAGAACAGAGGATGCACTTTTCCATGGAGAAAGGATCACTTCATTTTTAATGGCATACATCTCTTCTTCTTCATCATCATCATCATAATCATAAATGGAGCACCTAAGTCTCACTGCAGCATTGGGCTTTAGTTGAAAGCTAGCTACGTCTGATCCATCGAAGGATTGAATAGCTTCTATTCTTTCAATGTCGTAGTACTTCTTCCCCTTGACAACTGCTTTAAGGGCAATGTCGCAGAATCTTACGATGTTATGTTCAGGATTTAATGGGGCCTTTCTAGGGAGATACTTAGCAGCTACATGTCTTTTGTTCCTCGATCTTGATATGTATTCCCTTGGTAAAACAAGCTTTACTGCTTGCCTAATATGGATCATTGTAATTCCTTTCGTATCACGCTTTGAAATTTTCCACTTTTTATCCTGCTTATTAAGATTAGATTCCTCCATACTTTCGTCTTCGGCTTCTTCAGCTGCACTGGAGTCAATGTCTTCGCGATGTTCGAGATGTAATGTTGCTACATATTCGCTCTCGTCGTTTTCACTCTCGAGTGCTGCTTCTACTTCCTTGTTGATAGTACTTTCGTCACTATAGAAAGATTCTTTTAGCTTGTTGTAATCCTTGTTCACGGGATTCTTTGCTATAATCATGTTGTCTGGGTGCTTAAAAGTGTAAGGGGTTTCCCAAGATTTAGCGCGCTTCAGAAGTTCTACGCATGCTGACGGCATGTAGGTTTCAAATAATTTCTGTCCCATACTTACTCCCTTGCGGTGAGATTCTTTTTGTTCCAGTAAAAAGTCACTGTAGCTGGCAGGGTAGTCGTAACCAGATTTCGTAGAAGCTCCTTCTTTGTTGTTTTTAAATCCAAATGCGAGACGGCGGCGTTTTGAACTAGACTTGACATTGATTCCAGCTCCTGCAAGTTTTTGCTTCACGTTCAAGTTGTACCGTACGCTGGAACTTCTGTGCAGCATATCAACATAAGATGGCTGGGCGTCGAGTGTTTGAATCTCATTGCTCTTTCCTTGCATTTCTCTTATGATGCGTTCAGTGGTCTTTGTGTCTGAAAGATTTGGCGAGGCAAAATATGGGGCTAGATCTTTGAAATGCATGAACATTGCTAGTTGGTGAGCGGTTGCAGCCGCAAACAAAACTTCTGCTGAAGAGTAACATCCATAAGTATTGAAATGTCCTCTTTTCGCTGGATCATGTTTAGTACCAGGACTTGCATAAAGGCGCAGCTTCTGTAATTCGAGACATTTCTTCCAAAGACGTAAGATCGTGATGGCACATGATATTGAACACTGTACATCTCTGGGTATCCAAAGTCAGCTTTCCTAAACGGTTCCATAAGATGATAAACTGCTCTTGTATATAGGCTTGTTGCTTGTGAGCCTGGGATGAACTCATCAAGAAGATCTGCAGTTCGTAGGGTGAAAAGTCTTTCGCATGCGTCGGAATTCTGGTCAAAGAAATAGATTAGAACAAGATCCATAGCGTTAAATCCACAATCCATTCCTAGCTCTTCACATTTCCTACGAAGATCTTTAAGATGATTGACTGTGGCCAGCCGAGTAGTTTTCTTTCCATCTTTCCAAAAGGTAGGCTCACGCGTTTGATATTTGAGGTTCTTAAGGAACAATCTTTGTGCATGATCATAGTCCAGATAGGCTAGAGAAGGAAGGGACCAAACGTAAGGAGCAAGAAATCGTTCGTCGCTCTCACCAAGACCAAGAAAAACTACTCCCTTGTTGAGTTCATTGTGGCTTGGCGTCATCAAGTGGATAGCGGGTGACAAAGAAAAACCAGCAGCATCAGTGGAAAAGCCCATCAGATTTATGGGGAGCTGTCTAGGCTTCCATAGGCCACATACAGTAAATTACTGTCGGTTTCTCATGTGACGTGAGTGAAACTAAATTATGCACCGAAACAGTTTTTGAGAGTTGTTCGGAGGAGACCAAGGCATCTGAAAACCGTTCTAGGGCGGTAAAATCATCTGGGTCTCCTTTGCTTACATCTCGTCTAGGAATAGGACGCGTATTTTCTTGGTTCCATTTTTTGACGTCTGGGTCCCAACTCTTTCCTAGAAGAACTACTTTTCCATCCCTGTTCAAGTAAGGCTGAAGATATCTTAAAGCTCTAGCACCGTCATTTGATTCGTTAACTGGCATTCCTTTGAACAAAGTGGTTGCACTAGACAAAGCTGACTGATTAATCCATGGATCAAGCGTTTGTGTCTTTGCATGATTGGATGCGGTAACAGTAAGGGTAACTCTTGCTAGTCCAAATATTTCAGACAAGATGGCATAGTTTGCAGGCCCCAGCTCATTACGAAACAGACCACTAATATCCTTCACCAAGTCTACATAATGGTGATTGTTCTTTTTTAGAAGTTTCGACACAAGATTTCGAAGAACTAGGACTTGAATTGGATTCGACTTAGCAATACCGCTGTTCATGAGACGATTCAAGTCTAATGCAAACTTTAAAATCGTCTTTGTTCTGGAAGGAGGAAATTAGTTTTGATTCCCAATCGAAGGGTGTCAGATTAGTTTTAATGAGTTGTAAAACTTTTTTTCCCGCTTCCTGTCTCTTTTGCTTTTCTTTCGACAGGGCACTCGCAAACTCCATTCGTCGAGCATACCTGGTGTTAAAGCCCGCTAAATCAATTCTGTTCTCATAGTCTTTGTAGGCACTACTTTGACGGTGGCGTATGGTGTCCATCAGCTCTCGCTCTTGTCTTGCGCATGTGGTACACGTGAAAGGATGGTCGTCATACGACAGTGCATAACCTTCGCATGGAGGGTGAATGCTTTTGATCCCTCCTTCTATATCAATGCTTTTTCCATGCACAGTTATTTTTCGGTATAGGGGTATGAAAAGAGATCGTGAAGAAATATTGCTTTGTCTACTATGTCAGCTGCATCAAGGGGATGCTTCTTTTTCCAACCATTATAACTTGAGCAGTCCTCGTGCCCTATCACTGATTTATAGCATCGCAATACACCGTTAGATTTCATTTCCTTGAAAAGAGATAGGACTGTTGTGCGGCGAATCTGCTTGTCGTTTAAGAAATGTTTAACGACCTCTGGGTCCCACAAGTAGCAACATTGAAATTTTTGCATTTTTTGAGATCCAGAGGTCCATTCCCGTTTAAAGAAGGTGTAAAGAAGCTCGTGATTTTGGGACTGACTTCTGTTTTCATTCTTTTCGGTGCATCATCGTTTAGGATTGCATCTTTATCATCTTCACTTTCTAAGAACTGGAGGGCGTCTTGGTGATACTTGGAATAAAAATGCTGTTTTGTTTGAACAACACCAGAAAATTCGAGTTTGGCGCTGCCTTCACGTATGCTCTGTGTGTTCACCGTCTTTGATCTAATAACATGGCGGCTTTTTCCAGTGCCCATTTCCGATGAGGAATGCAGAGTTCGCACCTTATGGTGCTTTTACCTCGGTATGTGAACAGTGGGAAGAGTTCACCGCTTGTTGCAATTGGTAAAGTGGTCTTTTTCGAAAGGCTTCCGACTTTGAAAGGTGGAAATGCAGCAACTACGAACGATCTCATTCGCGCATCGTTGGAAGGAGAAATAAGCCCAGCATATTAATAGCCATAGGTATTCTTGGTAAAAAAAGAAGAGAGATACTCCATGAATGTCTTTGGCTTTCCTGGAAGATTTGCAGAACGCATCTTCTGAATCTTTTTGTGGTGAAATGTAAAGAAGTCTTCACTTGAAGAAGATGTCAGAGAATCGTCAAATAGAAGTACGTCATTTGACGAGTCTTCAATTTTACCATTTTCTGAATCTGAAGACACCTCATAAGACGACATTTCTACGTCGGTTTCTTCTTTTTCTTGTTCTAATTTCGAGTAAAAACGTTCTGATTCTGAAGAACCTTCTTCTTCATCATCTTCTTCTTCATCTTGCTCATTTTCTGAGGTACTTTCACTCTGAACCATAGAAGCGCCTTTAAAGTAGTTTTCAGGTGGGATGTCTGGCGTACTTGGGTTTGACTGCTCTTCCGGGAGTAATTGGTTTGAATACGCGCCTCGGCTTTTCTCGATATCCAAAGGGTCAGAAGAGATCACAGGTGGAATGTCGTAAATGGGCTGTTGGTGTTTTTGTGTGAACTGCTCTTCTGAAAATTCTTCTTCTTTTTCGATGCCTCTGAACCCCACTTTCTTTCCTTTGCGAGTAATTGGTAACACTCGACCTATGAAACACGTCTGCGATAAAACATTTCCAAGCATCGAAAAAAACTTTTGCCTGTCTAAGAGTGCCATTGCGCTTGATTGATATTTGCACCAAATATCATCTTTACTTATAAAGGAGTCCAGGGAGCCAATATTGAATGTCGTTGAAAACCACGAACGCAAGTGTTCCTTGGGCTTTAAACATAAGGATATGGTGCGTCAGTTTTGTAATGGGTTACTTGAAAAATGCATATGCAATGAGAACGATTAGTCGAAAATGCGGTACCTTGACATTCTGATTGATAGTAGGACATGCCATTACGTATGAGCTTCCTTCGCCGCACTCTACACAAAATAAACAGTCAGTAATCATGACGTATTAATTCGAAAGTCTCTGATAGGGGCAAATTCGTATACATTTTTGAATATGATGTATAAAAACAACGGAAAATTTGCCGTTTCCTTATATAACTAAACTGCACTCTTAGGAACATTCCTCACTTCGTGGAGAAGCCAAAAAAGGTACACGAAACGAAGCTACCCGTAGTTAAGAAACCATCAAAGAAGGTCCTGCCTGCGATACGTGAGGAATATGACCATGACTTATTAAAAGCCGGCTTGGCTACCGCAAGCATTGGTCTGAGCTATTATATATGGCGATGAACAACCCCTACGTAGCTGGAGTAGATTGTGTCTATACGACTTACACAGGTGAGAAAAAATATACCCAGGCATCTTGGGTTGATGTCACGGGCATGTCCGTGAATTTGAACTACTCAGGGAAAAAGTTAATCCTTTGTAGTATTTGCATTGGCACGAGTAGTCACGCCAACGTGGGCTTTAGGTTCCTGGATGACAAGGGTATACTGCAGCCTATGAGAAATAAGACAAACAACAGGGAGCCTGCGCATTTCTCCGTAGAGCCCAACCCAGCCAGCGCCGAAAATCTATCGGTTTGGACTTTTCATATGGTCGCCGATTGCCATGGGAAGGTAAAGCTGCAGATAAGAGTAGACGATACGGGAAAGGTTACGGTAAATAGCATAGAAAATCAAAGGGATACTATTTATAATCATAAGACCATTAGCACTCTTACGGTGATTAGTCTTTAAATATATGAACCCACACGCGAAGGAAGATTGGTTTCTACATTTTTTGGAGGAGAAGGACTACTTAGAACAGCATTGGCATGACACCGGGCTGTGGGTGAAGGTTGGGGGCCTGGGATTGATCATGTGTACCATTAGCATTTCGACGGGGTATTCGTGTAATGTCGGGTTTAGGATTGTCGATGAGGATAACCACCCATTACTACCCTACAGAAAAAAAGATAATAATAGGAACCCAGCTCATTTCTCGTCGGAGCCCCCACCGTTAAGCACAGAAGACTTAACGCCGGTAACTTTTCACATGATAGCCAATTGTCAATATGCGAAGCTTCAGGTTCTTCCCAACGACGTTGCCTACCTTCGGATAAATGCCGCCCCGTCAAAAGATCCTCCAACGAATGCTGTTTGGAATCATAAGCCCATTAGCACCATGAGCGTGCTGCCGCTAATACCAAATTATCAAGGTGGTGCGAATACTATCTTCACTTATCCTCAGTCAAGAACGCCTCGGACGCCTGACGACGATAAGCCGCCAGTAACGTACCCAGATAAGATTAACCCTTCATCTTCTTCAGGAGTACCACGCCGATAGCAACAACCAAGATCCAAATGTTATTCCCCACAAACTTTAGCAGTTCTCCGCCGGCCCTAAGTGCCAGGCCAAGAACGCTACCCAGCAGCCCAGGAAGACCGGCTGCCATCTTTTTTCCCAAGTCCGTTAGTCCATTGCCTAATTTCTTTACTCCCGCGCCTGTAGCCTTAAGCGTGGATAGGATGACTCCTACTACGCTCGAAATAGCAACCGCAAATGCCAGCGGAATACCATACTTCACCAGAGCTCTTTTTATTTTTTCCTTGGTGGTAAGCCCCAGCTCTTTTTCCAGGTTGTCCTTTTGCGCCTGTAATTCCGCGACTCTTTCCTGAAGGGTTTCTACTTCCCTTTGAGCTGCTTCCCTTTCCTCTTTGGTACGAGTTTGGTCCTCGATTACTTCTTGCTGCCGCTCTATTTGCCCCTCCAGGTCTTCGATGGCTTGATCTCTTTGCCGGATTTGTTCTTCCTTGGTGTTAATTTCAGCCATTAACCGTCGCCGTTCCACTAAAGAGCCGGCTATGGTGGTTTGCAGGTTATCGGTATCGTCTTTAATTAAGTCTAACTCTTGCAGGGCGAGGTTAAGAGCCCTTTGAGTTTGATTTCTTTCACGTCGAATTTGGGTTCTTTGGTCTACCAGCTCCCTTATTTCTTGATTTTTAAATTCGACTTCCCTCCTATGCGCGTCGGCAAGCCACTGGTTTTGCTTCATGTATTCCTCCTCCCTTTCTTCCAACGTTTCCCGCAGCGCTTCCACTGAGGCGCCAGAGCTTTGGGCTTCTCCTAAGTCCTCCCGTGCTTTGTCTAATTCGCGCAGGGCCTGATCCACCTGATTTCCTATTTCTTTTATTCTTTCATCTTGATGGGCGGACTTCTTTTCAGCATCGGCAAGTAGCTGACCTTGCTTTGCATATTCTACATCTTTTTCCCTTAACTCCCTTTGCAGATCCGCGGCACGTTTTTCCGCGTTGGTCCTTTCGGTTAAGTTGTGCAGCCTTTCTAACAGGCTTCTAGTAGCACGCTGAAAGCCTCTTAATCTCAAGACGTCACCCCTAACGTTGCCCTCCTCATCAAAGAGGTTTTGCGGTTTTGTCCAGCGGTCTTTGTCAGGAAATCTTAGGTCTTGGACGCTTATGAGGACTTTGTTTCCCTTTTCCGTGAGCTTTACGTCGTCAGCATCAAAGTTGTCGTAGCGCAGCTCTAGCTCTTGCGTTGCCCACTCTACGGTTTCCCGCGCGGCTGCTTCCGGCTCGCCCATGTTTTGAAGCTCTATGTGCTCACGCGGAAACGTGTACTCGCGTGCTTTGGGATGTCTTAGGACCTTTGCAATCCTATCCCTTAGGGAATCGTCGACTTGTTGGGTGGGAAGCAGCGGTTCTTCATCACCGTCGTTAATGTCAGCCTGACCTTCCTCAGTGGTGGGATCGAAGTCGGGGTCTGTTCCTTCTACTTCCATTATATATGATAAGCTCAAAGTTAAATCCCAACGTATTACCTAAGCAGGTTGGCGGGCTGAAGGCAGAACGCACCTTTCACCGGGTCACCTTTACCCCCAGCAGCGCAAAGCCAGGGGAAACCTTGTACGTAGGCGTGCCCCGCCTAACGGATAACCTAGTCTTAGTTCCTGGCACCTTGGCTTTGAGGTTTGACCTAGCGGTGCAGTCAAGCCCCACAGATGAAAGGGTTATCGTTAACAACGTGGGCCGCAACATCGTTTCTAAGATGCGCGTAAAGTTCGCCGGGGAATCCTTGCTGGACTTAAATAGGTACGATCTGTATACCACCTATAAGGATCTATGGTTGACAGCCTTTGACCGCGCGCAAAGGATAGAACAAGGAATTGGTAGTGTCATTCTACGTAAGGTCCGCACACCTACGAAAACGCAACCTACTGACGGCAGCGGAGAAACCGCAGTAGCAGACGCAAAGCGAATAAAGACAGCCTATGGTAGTAAGTATGTCATACCACTGGACTTTGAAGTAATCACGAATCACGGTGTGTATTACCCAAGACAGCTTGCCGAACTGCAGTTTGAAGTAACTTTAGTAGATGCTAATAACATCATTGGTGGGCTAAGCAGTGCACTTACCACGACAACCCCATACTCTATCACTAATCTAGAATTACAGTACGAAACGGTGTACAGCGAAGAGCTGGCCCGTAGCGCTGGCATGGAATATAGCGCCGGAAAGGCATTCTTATACGACCACGTAGTAATGTATAAGACGTTTAGCTTCTTGGATAAGACGGATGAGGTTATCAACCAAAGCATTAACCTCCCCCGAAGAAGTCTCACGGGGTTAATGTTGGTGTTTGCCAAACCCTACGAGGCCGGTAAGCGCGACAGCGAGGCCTTTCATAACCCCAACATTACTAACGTCGGCGTGAATATCAACGGAGTCCCAAACAAGGTCTACTCCCAGGGGATAAAGCCCGCAGACGTGTACAGAGAGGCCATGCGCAAGTTTGGCGACCAAATTAGCCCCGAGGAATTCTTTAAGGATAAGTACGCGTTATGGATTGACATGCGCACCATTAACGACGAAGACCTACATGGCCAGGGTTTACGTCTAGTAAATACGCAGGATGGTATAACATTGGAGATCAAACGCACCAAGAATGCCTCCGCGGGCGACGGTGATAAAATAAACTGCTACGTCTTCATCGTCTCTGACGCGCAACTGAGCGTAGAAATGAATCAGCTAAAGAGCGTTGCGTATTAGTGTTAAAATATTTCTTAGATATACGATGCTTCGCGTATTTGAAAACAACGACACCAAACTGCAATGCATAGTGCAAGGCGAAACTTTATACTTCAAAGCAAAGGAAGTGGCTTTGGCGTTGGGCTATGAGCGCCCCAGAGATGCGATTAGAGCACATGTATCTGAGAAATACCAGAAAAAATGGGCTGATCTACAAGGGGCTGCGAATCACCGCTCCTTTACTACGCAACCAAATGCCGTGTTTATATCCGAACCTGGTCTGTACGAACTGATATTTAGCTCCAAACTACCCAAAGCTGTGGAGTTTCGTGATTGGGTCTTTGAAGAAGTCCTACCCGCGCTAAGGAAAGCGGGTAAGTATGCGATGGACAAGCGCTTCGACGGTCCAAACAAGTTAGTATTTAAGATCGAAAATGAAGCCGACCTACACGCGAAGGTAGTCGACTACATACGTAGGTTTTACCCCGATTTCATCATAGCGCCGGGTCTTGGCGAGCTTCAAGATTCAGACAGCAAGCGAATAACCTGCTGGCGAAAAGGCTACCAAGCCGGTCAACCCGACCTCTTAATCCTAAATGCGCATAAGGAATACCGCGGGTTGTGTATCGAGTTGAAAACCCCAAAAGGAAACGGCGTCTTATCCGCGAAGCAATCTAAGAAAATCTCGCAGCTTGACGTAAATGGTTACCTAACGATGGTTAGCAACGATTACGACGTTATCTGTCGTGCCTTAATAGGTTACGCGGATGGCATTCGTATTACCTGTAGGGGCTGCGTGAAGCGGTTTAAGTCCTACGCCACTTTGAAAACGCATTTAAAGATATTCCATAGGTATAATGAAGCTCAGCTTGACTCACTGGCGTGATCTTGCCCACGGTAAAGCATACGAAATAAAAAATTACGTCGTCTTCGAAGACATCGACCGTTTACGGTTAGTCCTCAAAGACTTAGAAGGCAAGGAATATTCCCTTTGGGCGCCGGATTGCGTGCGGTACGTAATTCAGGGCGAGGAATTCACCCACTTACGCAGCCATGGTAAGGTAAATGGCCGATGGAAGTTTGACATTGAAAGAAGAGTCACCCCATCTCCTCTTTGTAGTTAAGTGCGTCTGCTAAAGTCCGCTGCGCTTTAGGATCCGCGGAGCACCAATGCCCCACAAAGGATCCTTCGGAGAATACCCTGTCGCAATGAAGGCAGGTGTATTTTTTACGCGGCGGCTTACAAGGGGTAATGCAGTCGGCAGGTAGTTCGCAAGTAATACAGTCCATATATTGAAAGGGTAATTAGAATGCCTCCCAGAAAGGCAGCTGCGTAGGCTAGCATATACCTTTAAAAGGGGGTCCTTATTTTTATTAATGTTTCTTCTTTTCTTATTGAGTTCTGCATACCTTCTCCAAAAGGGGTCCTTATATTTATTAATGTATCTTCTTTTCTTCTTAATAAACAATCAAAGAATATTAATAAATATAAGAGTGCATTTTGAGATTCTTTGCGCAAACTAAGGACGCCTTTTCCTTACCTCCATGTTTTGAGCATGCCAATCATCAAAACGATCCAAGTACTCCTTAAAACCGCGGGGACAATGCTGCGGGCACAAGCACTGCCAGATATGATCATCTCCTTTCCTTAAGCCGCCACACGCGTCACAGGGCGCACTCCATTACTCTGCGTTCTCCCAGCGCGTACCTTCGGCGCGGTCGAACTCCACGAACGTCTTATCGATTTCTTTCTTACGAAGAGTTAACTTCCTTATGGTTTCCACTGGGCAACATCTCGCAGCGATATCACCATGCTCCTCGCATACGACGTCCAAATCATAATTACCACGACATCTATGTTGATGCCATGCGTCCGTGAGACCTTCATCGCAGCGCGCACACACATCCTTTAAACACACCCTATTTTCTTGGTGGTATTGCAACATTTGGGGCGTGCTAAAGAGCCGATTGCAATCAGCACAGCGTCTTTCCTTAGACTTCAAACACACCCTTCCTTCCACGTGATATCGCAGCGCCTGTTTACTGCTAAACTGTCGGCTGCAAGTGCCACAGGTGGTGACGTTATCCACCTCTTTAAAACATACCTTCTTTTTTTGGTGATACTGCAAAGCCTGTTTGCTACTGAACTCCCTGTCGCAATCCTTACACTTCATTATATAATAATTATAAGGGATACTTAATAAAGTCCTGCACGCTTTCTTTTGCCCAACCGGCCATCGTCAAAAGCGCGCCAAACCTTTCCGCGCGCTTCAGACCGCACATTTCATCGTACAATTCCTGCACGCGCTCTTTTAACCGGTCTATCTCCTCCCTTTGCATTTCTATGGTGTCTCTTTTATCTTTTGCGTCGCCGGCGATCCTTCTTACTGCGTCCACTGGGTCCATCGTATATATAATGGATCCGAACCATATTCCCTGCAATGCTCTGATAGTAGGACCCACCGGCTGCGGAAAGACCCAATTCGTGGTAGAGCAGCTATTAGGACCCTTTAGATACCGCTTCGACTACATAGTGCTATTATGCCCCACCTACGTGAATAACCGCACCTGGGAAGGTATAGGAGTGAAAGATGACGACTTCTTCGTAGATATCTTAGACCCTAATGAGTTATCCAGCCATTTGAAGTTTTGGCATAAGCAATTCCCTAAAGATACGCAGACGCTCCTCATATTGGATGACATTGCCTGTGGGGACGACGTAAAAAGACGCACTTCGGAGTTGGTGAAGCTTGCCTTTAGCGGCAGACACGACAATATCAGCGTTTGGTTGCTTTCCCAGCAGCTTACCAGTGTCTCTAAACCCTTCAGGGAAAACATAGGTTCACTTGTCGTATTTTATACTCCAAGTAAGTCTGACCTGGAAACCATCTTAAGCGACTACGGCGGTGAGATATCCAAGGAACAGTTACACGAATACATGCGCCACTTAAAGACGCACCAACATTCCAAAATGATCTTCTCTTTGAGGTTTCCGTATTCCATAAAGATCTGCGATCTTTAAAGTCTTTGATTCCTAATGTATATGGACATTGAGCAGCTCTTAGATGAAGTCCCCACACAGTTAGACGAAAGTAACCTCAAGGAACAACTTAACATCCTTGTGTCTTCGGGGAAGTGTAAAGAAATGATAGGCAAGGAACTTACCCATGAGCAAGTTAATAAGTTGTCAGAAGAGGAAGTTAAGAAGTTCCATAAGAGGTACGAGGCTGCCCTTGCAAGTAAGACCACGGACGCCGTAGCAGACTCCGCCATCCGACTTGCGACTAAATTGCTTGGACTTGCACTGCCCATAGACGACGTGGAGCAACTACGGAAGGACATAAGCGATGACTATGTCATCGCCCAAGAACTTAAGATAACCTGCGGGTGGTTGTCTTTGAAGTGCGGTAAGTTAATGGCAGTCGCCTCTGCGGCACTTCACGTAGCTCAGCATGTCGACTTGAAGGAGGTACTAGGTTCCTTCGGAACATCTTGGAAGGACTTCAAGAAGGATAGAGAAGTCGAAAAGGTCTTCCAGGCGGCACTTGCTGAGGTACCTGATCAAGTCGCCTCAAGTACCTAGTTAAGTCATTCGTAAGTACTTAGTCAGGTCATTCGTAAGTACTTAGTCAAGTCATTCGTAAGTACTTAGTCAGGTCATTATTAAGTCGTTCTCATGTCGTAACCAAGTTACTTGTCAAGTCCTTCAAGTCCCTTAATATAAGATGAGTGGCACCGAAGAACAACCAGAAAAGGCTCCCGTAGAAGATACCAAGATTACCAAGGCTAAATCTCCAGGCAGAGTCGCTGCCGGTAAGAAGCTCGCGGAGATGAATAAAAAGAACAAAGCCAAAAAAGAAGAAAAGGTGGAGGAAAAAGAAGAGGAATCCTTCATTAATCCTGGGTACGTCATTGGCGCGTTAGGAGTTGCTATAGCAGCAGGCAGCCTTTACTTACAATGGCGGGCTACGAAGCCAAAAGTAGAACCGCCAACATATCACGCGCCCGGGCACGCACCCGTGGAACCGGCTGTTAGAAAAAGTAAGATCCCTGAAATGGAATAATAACCTTCTCGCTCTGTAATATAATGTCGACCGCGTTGTTAAAAACTGTTGAAGAAGCAGCTATTATTACTTCCATTGTTGCGGGTATTGGTTGGGTTGGTAAGAAAGTGCTCAAAGAAGACTTTACTGAAGACCCAAGCAAGAGCTTTGCTAACTTTGCCAAGATGACCGCTGCCGTAGGCGGAGCTATCATGGTAAAGGATTACCTACGGAAGGAAAAGTACCTGCCAACGACATAACTCGCGAAAATCCCTGTGATTTTCTAATATATAATGGCTAGCGTGGTCGTAGGCGGAATCGTTGCAGCTTTAGCATTCACTGGAGCTAATTATGGTGGTCAGTATTTGGATAGATTAGTCAGAGGCGACAAAAGCGGAGATTTGGCCGCTGAGAGGAAAAGGCATGATTTAGCGCTGGAGAAATATCAGCGGGACGTGGCAGCTTGGAATGAAAACAGACAAGCTTACAGGGATTGGTTGGACAAGAACTACCAAGACAAAATGCAGGCGGATAAGAACTTTGAAAATACAGACTACGCCTTTAAGCTCTATGCGCAAGCACACCCCGACTTTAGGTTAAGAAAGCCTCAGTTTAAGAATTACTATCAGCCTTCTAAGAAACAAAAAAATAGTGAGCTGGTCTTTGTAGGAGTCGCAGGGCTGGCAGGAGGCGTAGCTTTGGCGTACTTAGTCTAAGCTGCGCTTAGCCTCTAGTGGCGCCTTTGGCGCCTAGAATATAATGATCGTCTTTTTGGAAAGCGACAAGAATGACTTTACCACTTATCTGAATCCCCCCATCAAAGCCCATAAGGTTAGGCTGGTTAGTTGCTCTTTGTACAATTCTTGGTATAATTTAGTCAATGCCTTGATCACTGAGCATAAAGGCGGCGGCAATTATCAAGGCGTATTGCGGCCCGATGGACATTACACACCAATCACCCTTGCTAAGGAATTAGCAAAACACGGTTATACGCTCACCACAGGATTGCCGCACGAAATGACCTTCAAACATAATATGTCAAATTATTCGATGACTTTTGGAAAGTCTGACCCATTGGGATCTTTATTATGTGCCTCAGGCAAGACGATTACCAACACAGCCATACCTGTGAAATGGAAAGTCGCATCCTCTTACGAAGTCTATTGCGACTTGGTCCATAGTTACGACAATGGAGAAAAGTCTTCTCTTATGTCCAAGTTTCTACCCAAAGGTAATCCATTTGACTCAGAAGAATACACTCCCATTTCTTTGAGCTATGACTTGTCTAATTTGGTAGAAAGCATAAACATCACCATTAAGGTGGACGGAAAGACGGTGGATTTTAACGGACGAAAGATCAATCTTGTTTTGGAATTCATATAATGGGCCGCCTGGAGGATAAACTCAAAAGGATTTACTACGGGCCTGAAGGCTATTGGAAAGGAGCGTCGGCCATCAAGAAACTCGCGACCGCGGCCAGGGTATCAGAAGAAACGGCTAAGGACTGGTTAAAAAAACAAACCCTCTGGCAGGTTTATCTTCCCGTGCCTAAGTACATTCCCAGGCCCAGCTTTACCGTAAATACCCCCAATGAAGTTCATCAGGCGGATTTGCTTATCTTACCGCACGACAAGGTGAGAAGAAAGACCTATAGATACGCTTTGACCGTAGTCGATATCGCAAGCAGATACAAGGACGCCGAACCCATAACCAGCAAGGATTCTGGGGAAGTCGCAGAAGCCCTAGGTAGGATTTATAAGCGCGTCTTGAAATGGCCTAAGCTGCTGCAAGTGGATGCGGGGACGGAGTTCATGGGCGTGGTTACTAAGACCATGAAAGACCACAGCACTAAGATTAGGAGAGCCGAAGCAGAGTACCACAGGGGTCAGAGCATCGTCGAAAGATTCAACAAGACCTTGGCCGAGCGCCTCTTTGGGTACCAGTATTGGAAAGAGCTGGAAGATCCCTCCAAACGCAACAGGGAATGGACTCAGAGGCTCCCCCAGGTCGTCGCGGCTTTGAACAACGAGGCGGCCAGGGCTACGGGAATGAAACCCAGGGATGCCATAAAAAAGAAACACGTGGAACACAAGTCCTTCGTCAGAAGTTCGAGGGCGGTCTTCCCCCATGAAAAAAAATTAGGTAATGTCACAGTCCGATATCTCTACGGACCGGGTGAATTAGAAGGAGGATCCAAAAGAGCTACGGATCCTAATTGGTCTTTGGAAACTTACCAGATCCGAAGCGTAATAGCTAAGAAGGGTCAGCCCATCTTGTATTATCTTCACGATGGCCCCACACGTGGGTTCGTCATGGAAGAACTGCTTATCGTGTGATGTCCGAATGCTATCGTATGCACTCCGTCATCACACATCCATCGCTTACCGTCAAATGCAGACAGCGACACCTTCTCCTGCGTGACGTTATGTATCTGATGACCATAGCTGCGCAGGCTGTTCATCTTATGCCGCTGTTCCTTGCGTGTTCGTAATACGTTGAGGTAGGACTCGTGCGTAATGTCCTTCTTAACCACGTACTTTTTTACGCCTTTAGCTTTCTTTTCTACGCCGTCTAACTTTAGCACGCTGTACATCTTTGGTTTCAGACCCACGTACTCTACTATGGGTTTTCCTAACATTTCGTCTTTCATCTTCCCAATTACCTTCTTATTCTTCGCAGAGTAAAGGAAGTGCTCCTTCGGGTAACCGCTGGTGTCGTACTCGTCTATATCGGGGAGGCAGTCTTTGTAAACGTCTTCCGTTTGCACTTCTAGAATTAGGGAGTCGGTGTCTGTGTACAGGAGGCGACAGCGGTCTCCGTACTTTGGCTTAAGCTTATCGTAGTAGAACTCATACATAAGCAGCTTCGATAGATCCAGCACCGTAAAGCCTGTGTAAACGGGCTTGTTTAGTAAGAGGTTTGCCCTTTTCATGTGAATCACGTAGAAGTTCAGCATTTCTACGTATCTAACGAAGCCTGGCTGTGACACGTATGCTTCTGCTTCCTCTTTGGTGCTGACTATTTTTACGCTTACGCGCTTGCGGATATTCTCCATTGTCTTTCCGAACACGCTGTTGTTCATCAGTTTGAAGAGGTTTTTCTCGAAGTCATTTTTCGCTGCGGTACGCTTTTGCGTGTTAAAGTCAATGTAGGGGCGCATCCAGGGTTCCTGCGTGAATTTTAGGACTCTGTGGATCTTCTCTACGCGCATTCCGTGTCGCACGTAGAACTGCAGGTTGCGGTAATGTACCACATACTTCTTCTTATCCATCAGGTTCATAGTTAGTTTCCTGTACGGTTTGTAACCAGGGCACATTTGCTTTTGCAGCGGACTTAGCTGCTTAAATGGTATCTCTATCGCTTCTGGTGCTAAGGGGAACTCATTGTGTTCGTCGTGCAGGCGCTCTGGGTACTCCAGATCCACTTCTAAAACGTAACCCTTGTCTTCCTCCTTTCCTACCTGCATGTAGAAGTCTATCGGCTTCACTGGATCCCATTCGAAGTCTCTCACAGGTAGGTACTGTGACATTGCCCAACCATAAAGGTTATTCGCATCCAGGTAGTAAATGTATGTGGTTGGTTTCTCTGGGTCGTGCTCTACTAAGGGGTTGTTTGCGCGGGCGTAACGTCGGCTGGGCCCGCATACGCCGCCACGAATACCGTCTTCCATAAACCGATACATGTCGTATTCCGTTAGGAGATCCAACTGCGCATTTGTCTTCTTTAACAAAGCACTCCAGCTGAGCCCAGGAGCCGTGTAGAAATTAGCGGGATCCAATCCGTAATATTCCATAGCCATCTTTCTGAAGCTTTGGAAAACATCTGCAAGCAGCACTACGTCAGACCTTAGGTAGATGTCGTGGTAGTCCCCCATGTTCTCACAGGAGTACTTTTCCCACTCGTCTAACGCATGCTGGTACTCCTCATCCTTTATACCGGACTCGTTTAGGGTGCTGTAGAAGCGATCTTTGGGTGGTAGGGACTCTTTGAATCGATCCCAGGAATCCATGTATTCATATGGGTAGACTCCTTTCCTTTCCGCGCCATATTGACTGGAAATGGGAAAGTTGGTGTTATACTTTACGAGGTTTGCTAAGGAGTCCGCCATAAACTGCTGCGAATCTAAGAACTTTAGCTTACCCACAGTTACGGACATGTAGCGCTCTTTGTTGTTGGGTATGCATTTGACGTCGGAGCCGTCTGTTCCTTGTAGTAGCAAATGGGAGTCGTAACCGCGGAGGTTGTGAAAGAACACCGGAATCTCCATGTCTGGATTTACTTTGAAGTTTATATTGCATTTCCAATGAGCCGCTCCTCTGTATTTACCAGTGATGTGGCAGTGATCCCTAACCTTATCCACATAGAAATCCTCAACAAATGCTTTGTGGCAGTGAATGCAGTGCGTGGAGGGCTTTCCCGGCTTCTCACCTTTCTTAGCATACTTCCCGCATTTAAAATGAGCTTCTCCTAGATACTTTCCATCTTCATCCCACGCTTTCTTGGCTCGTCTTCCAAACTGAAGAAGCGTATGTTGGCAAATGTGGCATTTTTTTGCCTTGTTAAAAGCCTCCTGGTTCTCTTTGGTAAATTCCATCTTCTTTGGACGTCTTAATTGTTCTCTAATCTCCCCCTCCTCTTCTCGCAATGCTTCTAGAAACTCATTAGCTGCGTTCTTACCTCGGTAAATCACAGGAGGGTTTGCTTTACCGTCTGATCTGACTACTATGTAACCAAAGGAGCAGATCTCGTGTAATCCTACCTTATTCGTGGCACCACGTTTCTGCTCTTCCTTAGTTATCAACGCTTCGAAGTCTGCACATATCACGTAAGGCACTTGCATCTGCTTTTGATGGTCTGCGCATGAAAGCTCTTTGTTGGTGGGTATCTGGATCCGTTGCGCCACTTCTTCGACTCCGCGGCAGATCTCATCGTGTTTCTTTAGGGCATTTAAGGATGTAAATGACAGCAAGCAGCAGTCACAGAAGTACTTTTTGCCTTTGTGCTTAGTATGTCTGTAGAATAGTCTGCTAATGTGTTTAACCCATGAGTAGTGTCCGCCGTGGTAGAATAAATGTACGCGCTCTCCTTTACTTTTTGACAGAACTAACGGTACTATCGTCTGCTCTCTGACTCCGTAAACGTTAATTGCTAAATCGTTTATTTCCTCAAATATGGGGATGTCTATCAACTGCATGGGAAATTCCACACCATCCCACTCTAAATCATCTGTGGGATACTTACTTGTCCTACAGGGATCCTTCTCTGCTGGATACAGTGCAGACCTGATTGCCCACATAAAGCATCGATTGTCTTCATTCTTCACGTTTACAATAGCCTTCTTCCTTTCTACCCACGTTGGTAGCGGTACGTAACTCCCCCCTCGTATGGGTACGTACCTGGCTATACTTATCTCTATTCCTTCAACCTCCTCTACTGTCCAACCCGATCCTTCTTTCGTGTAGTTAGACAGCGACTCCATTATTGCTTCTAAGGCTTCACTGAGTGACCTATCCAGATTCGTGGATTCTAATATCACTAACGACTTTGATCGCAACATTGCTGTCGTCATTACCTCGTCTTTTGACAAACTTACTTCTACCATTATACTCGCTTTCAGGGCTCCTAATTCTTCTATACCTTTTCGGAGAGTCCTTTTAACCTTCCTTTCTGACTGACGCCAAAACTGTCTAACGTCAATCTCACCGTTACCGGGTATTGACACCGTGCTGAAGTTGCTTTGGGATTCCATCTATATAATAGGAAATATTTTATACCTAATACCAAGCACTTTTTAGGTCGTCGTAGTCGTACTCACAGTCCTGACAATGCCAAAACAATTTAACCTTAGTCTCAAACTTCTTACCACATCCACAATCATAACTGCTCATACACTTCGTCTTCATTTTCAAATGCTTTTTCAAATCCGCTTCTTTCTTAAAAGTTATCTTACATTCTTCGCACTCCATATATAGACTAACATATTTAAGTGCGCTGTTGCCCTCAACCACACTTGGAGTGGGGGTCGTCCGTAGGTGGATTTTTGACACGGGTCTTGCCCCGTGTTGAGATTGCGCTGGAACCCCCATTCCCTATACTACTAGTCTGCAAACACGGTAAAAAAATTTTTTTATTCAAAGTAAACAATGGGTTATTTGCAATTTTCGTCATTTTCAACCTACCTTTATCGTTTCATTGTGACTTTTGTGGCGCTCAACTTTCCAAATTTTCACAAGGAAATGTTTCTAGGAGACTCAATAAGCATTTAGAGAACTAACCTTGGTCGTAAAGAGCTAAAATCCAAGCAATAATTAAGTGGTTCTATAAAGGATTACAACAGAATACACAAGTCATCGAATTCTCGTTCGAAGCAATACAGCATTTATAGTTTCTTCGAGCTTCAAAATTCCTGTATTTCGTGACAGAATTACCTGTAAGCTGTTATTTAACATGAATGCTGAACTTTTGAAGGCTACAAAGTAAAAAAATATGCTTATTTTGAGAATATTTGAAAGAAAGAATTCTTGATCTAAAGTTGTTGTTCTCATTTTCAACCGCTGACCGGAAGTTTGGAAAAATGAACGAGACAGATTTTGTGGTGACCAGACATCTTCAAACATTCGGCCTTAGCAAATGTACTCACTTAGTCAATGGATCCGATTTATTACTCTGCCGCGCAGGTAAGTATAATTACAGGTATTTCATGTTCAGCCATTTGTAAATGACTATAATTTGTGTTATGCCATTTATCGACCTTATTCTTTTCTACAATAATTAAAGGGGGACCAGCACGAAAATCATCCAAATTTTAATTCTGCTGAAAACTTTACTGGAATAACCCTTACAAGTCTAATAATCACTGGTTAAAGTTTTTTTCTGATATTTGGGTGGGAAGTATTATATTTTACCAATTTTTATAGGAGTCTGTGACGCCATACACTCAACACTAAACATTGCTCCATACATTTCTTTGTATTTTGTAATCAAAATTTCCGCTAGTTTTATACTCAGTCTAACCACAAGTTCGAAAGTTAAGTTTTCAGCGGACCTTTGTGTTCAATAGAAAAAGAGTAAAACATGAAATTATTTACAAAGCAATGTATGGAGCGATGTTTGGTGTTGAGTGTATGACGTCACAGACACCTTTGAAAATTCATAAAAATATAATACTTCCCATTGGAATATAAAAATAATAATTTAACCAGTGATTATTAAGAGCGAGTGTCCCTAAAAATCAAACATTAGGTGGCAAAGCTCAAAAATTCAAAATCGCTCAAACTTTCACAATTTGTAACCTATGGTTAGGTGAGAAATGCTGTGGGGTTGGTTTGTAAAAATACTTTTTATTTTGCGAGAAATCCGTGAAAAACTGAAATTAGATTTGGACGTAAAAAAATCACCTTCAAAAACGTCCATATTCAACGGCCTCGTGTGACTCGGAAAAGAAACTTACAAACCTCTATTTTATACCATTGAAACACTCGACTCTTTGTGAATGTATTTCGTGAATTTCAGTTAAATTGGGATAATCTTTGCTTTGGAAAGAAGTCGTTAGAAAACGCTACCAAATTCAAAACGAAATATGGAGATACACTACAAAATTTTTTTGTCCCACTGCCTTTTGCTCAAAATTCAAGAAATTTTAGAAATAAAATCCAAAAGGGTACTAGATTTTAAATATATAAAAATATTTCTGGGCAAATACAAGCGCGCTCTGTAATCCAGTGCTGAGTTTGGCGTATTTTTAGGAATCGGTCATGAGTTCTAATATTGCGTGACAGGCCGTGACAGTACTGTCATTACTATTTACACTGTTATTTGCCGTGGTATTATTTAATTCCTTTCGAAGATCATGTAGAAACTTCCATTTGAGTTATATATCACCCAATGAATGAAAGACCTGCAAAATATATGGTAAAAAGTTACAGGTTATATCCAAAGTTTGAAACTAAATACTGGTATGCAAATTTAGCTGAGAAATTCCGTGAGACACTACTGGGAATTAAGCAGTTTAATATACTTTCCCCACTTGCTATGAAAGTTATGAAATGAAGATAATCGACGCAGGAATACATAATCTGTATTATTATAATCATTTTTATTTTCCCCAATGATGTCGAGTCTAGGAATCTGAAGCCCGATAATTTATGCTTTTAAATAAAAAAAACTGTTCTGTACAACACCAATTTGCTTTTTTTTCTTGAATTCATAGTAAAACATAGAACACTATATTGCGCATTTAATTTTTTCCTCTAGTATATATAGTACAAAATACAGAACCGGCCAAGGGGGGGTTGTTGGGAGGGTTTCGAAATAATCCATATGTTTTGCGATACCAATATACACAGAATTCCATGGATGAACGGTCAAATACCTCAAATTATCTAGAAGTGAGTTCTTGAAAATATCAAAAATTGTTCTTGATGTTGCCTTCATACCATTTACAGTGTCAGTACCAGTTTTATAGTGACTCCATTATTAAGAAGAAAAACGGCTGAGTAGAAATACAGAAAATAAAAACTGGAGGGTTAGCCTCATTTTTATACAGAATGATCATGTGTTCAAGTGAGAGTCCCGTGGGCTGTCAAAGCGTTCTTATTTATTGAAGTTGCTTTGCCTTTAGTATTTGTGAATATTTAGACACAGAAAAAGGAGCCTTCAATCAAGGAACACGACTTGATATTTTACGATTTCGAAGGGTCTATCATCTAGCTATTGGTTGCAATCACAACCCTTGACCAAATTGGTAAGCATGTCTACGTAAGGCTTCTTTCTCCTGACAACAATGTCTGATGTGTCAAGGCCAAGGTCTTCACAAATGTCCTGCAACTTGGCTATTGAAAGCGAGTTGATCTTGGAGCTCATTACCATTTCACAAATATTACTGGAATCATGCATAATTGGGTGTGAGTGTTGAACACTGATGTCGGCCAGAACCTGGTTTTGGAGTTCATGGTGCAACTCATTTTCCAAGTCGGCATCCTCTTCATCGTCACTTTCTAATTCATCCGGCACAGTACTACGCTTCGCAGCCATGCGGGAAAAATAACTACGGAGCTGTTGCGTAGACAAAAACTCGCCACTATCAAATAAGCTCATTCCGTTAATGTCTTTTGCAGTTCTCATTTCTCTAGACACATCAGATGGGTCAACTTTCTTCCCAGTGGTCTCTCCTATCAGAAACTTAGCATTAAGGTACTCTTTTTGCTTGTCAGAGAATCTCTTACGCTTACGTGTAGATTTCAGCGCCCAACCCATTTTAAGAGCAGATGATGGCGATGAAGGTGAGCTGGTACCTTGCTGATGAATAACGGGAACTTGACTTGTACCACATTCTAGCTTGGTTGCGTACTCTTTGATAGCCTTGTCATAAAGGGTCTCCTGTTCTAAACAGCGTTTGTGCTTTCCGCATTCCATGTGCGTCTGAAGGGATGAATACCTCACATACGATTTTATGCATCCTTCTTCAGGACAAGTAAACAAACCAGGTTCTTGGCATGCGTCATTGGGCTCAGTGGATTCTGATGAACTGCTGTCAGAATTGTTAGTTGTGCCACTCTTTGGCTGTTTGCAATTTGCTTTCCTGGATTTAAGGGGTACAAATTTCGCATTGCCGCACATTCTACACTCGACTGTTGGTAGTTCCCCTTCATCAGGTACGTCGAATTTCTTCCAAGGCAATTCGTTCCCAGGGCCTATGTTATACGCTCTCCAAACCTTGAGTCCTGTCTTGCTAAACTGAATGTTGTTGATGTAACTGATTTTTTCCAACTTGTTGACTTTCTTCAATCGGTTTGTAGGTTGACTACACACTGTTGTACTTACCTCCTGCACGCCGCCAGACGAGTCCATGGCCTCTTTCATTTGAAAAGCTGTTTCAAGGTCGTGTCCAGCATTTAAATACCGCGCCATGTGTGACTTAATCGTGGCCGCCTTACGGTCACACGAGCCCTTTCCACCCCTTGGATCCGAAAAGTCAATTCGTGATATTTCTACATCATTGTATTTAGCGACTTGAGGGACGGTAATAAGGGTCTGTGCACTGTGGTAGCAGGCAGCATTGTCCTGCCTCAGATGAACTTTTTTTAGTTCTGGCATTATTTCTTTGAGCTGTCTGAATACATCGTTCAGAACGGACAGTACTGCGCAGCTATCTTGGGAAATAGACTTCTCGAATACATGCGCAAATGTCATCATCTCCATCACTCCATCCTTCTTTCTAATAGCTACGGCTAGGTGCCACGAAATACCTCGTTTGGCGAACCAATCCGACTGACTTTCGCGAAATTTACGAGGAATATATTTCATCGCCCAGTCAGAGACTAATAACACTGAAGAATGATCCAGGTCTCTGAGTATGTCCAGTCTACATTCATCCTGATTGATAGAGCAAAGAAGATGAGATTTCCAGGCATGTATATCCTGCTTTGCCTGTGAGAACAGAAAGGACATTTCTTGCCTTTCATCTTCCAAGCAATCGACAACTTTCAAATTCTCTTCAATCTCTGCAATGGCCGACTCCAGAAGAGAACAACGATCGCAACTTGCGTTGTGGGTATGGTCACACGTGCCTTTGTAATGCTTATCATTGGGATCACTTAAAGCGTACACACGACAGTGGTCTGGAACCGTGGAACGTTTGGACACGTGAACCTTAAATTAGATAAAAGAACCTTAATTTCTTATATAGAATCTTTGGAACCCTTGGAAAAGTTGGCAAGAAGATGAACCCCAAAGGAGGAAAAAACGACTGCATGAACAAATGTCAGAGAATAGTGAAATTGCGCAAGGAGACGAGATAATTCTCATACTATTCAATTAGCAGCAGTAAGGGGGACTCGCGATCGATGTCGTATATTTGCGGGCTTAATCCGCGGAATTCCGAACGCGGGTACAGCAGATTTACGGGATTTCCCGCGGTGTGTCCTTACTGCTGCTATCGCAAACGGAGGTTAAAATATTTGTCGGATATACGATGCATGAATGTAAAAAGTTCACCAATGACTTCTGTATAATTTGCCTAAGATTCAAAGTTAACATACCTAAGCCCAGGGGTTTCTGGTGTTGTGGTAAGAAAATGCAAATAGAAGACGACACGTCAGCACAGTGTTACGAGTGTGGTAAGAATATTCGTAATGCCGTACCAAATGCTACCAGAGAGCAGTATTACGCCAATGGAGGTCGTAAGAAAACGCCATATAAGAGAATAAAATACTTCAGGGACTGGATGAGTCATATCCAAGGTTTACATCCGATATATTTAAGCGACGAAGTAAAGAAGAAAATCATAGACCATTTAGAAGAGCCAACCCCACAAAGCCTACGGAAAGCGTTGAAAAAATTAAAGCTAGGGAAATATTACAAAGCTATTCCCTATCTTTTGTCTGAAATTACCGGTAAGTCTATTCCTGAGGTTTCTGATATGACAAAAGCCGAGTGGATGTTTTGTCGGCTGAATAAGGAATATTCCTTATTACCCTGACGTAATCTATGAAATATTTTACAAAATTGACCCCAACCACCCCCTCTTGGGATGGATTCCAAGAAGATAGTGGAATTAGCATAAATCTTATGGCATAAGATTACGCGTAATTTCTAGACTGACGTTCGATATGTAAATAGAATCCCGTCACGATATTTACTGAGCAAGCTTTCTTTGAAGCTCTTCTTTTGCCTCCTGGTAGATCTTTTTGCGAGATTCCTCGGAAAGATCTTTTACGACGGTTTTTTTGTTCCTTATGTCCGACTTTAATTTCTCGTACTTTTCCTGTTCGGCTAAGATAAGCGAGAATTCTACGTCGTCTATCTTTCTGTCACGCAAGGCATTTGAGACAAGATCGGTAATAGTATTTACTTTAGCCCTTGACAGAGCTATTGTCGTGTCATGCTTGGATATTTTGCTTGACAACTGTTTCATAATACCCGTAGCAACAGCCGAAATAATACCACAGGCTGCCCCAACGCCGGCCAAAGGAACTCCAACGATTATTCCCGGCCCAGTAAGCGAAGTAGCAACGCCGGAGCCCGTTAACACGACGGATATGGACCCTGAAGTTATCGAAATCTTATGTAGCGTACTCCTGGCTCTGACGTACTTTTTTCTAACTTCTTCATAGTGTTTCGTTTGTCCTTCCAAGTAAGCCAAGATTAAGTTCGCTTTATTAAGCCTGAAGTTTTCGGCGTTTAATTCGTTAGGTTCCTTAGGAAGTTCAGGATAAAGTGGAGGTGCTGAAGGTATGACATCCATTATATATACTAATGTACGACGCTTTTGGGAATAACGTAGAGGAGCAGCCACATCATGACAACCGGGATTACTGGAATTGGAGGGCCTTTAGGAAGATGTTTCCGCACGCGGATGCTAGTAAGTTCGAAAGAAGACCCGATGGGATTTACTATAACGGCTCTAGGATGTACAGCAATGAGGATTTGAAACCTACGCTGGTCGATCAGATGGACAATCAGTTGAAGAATCCTGGTTACGTTAAACCAAAACCCACGCCGACACATGTTGAACCCGGTTGGTCAAAGGAATTATTGCTTGGTACCAGTACTTATCCAATACCCGCAGTTTCATTTGATAAACACCCAAGTTTGGATCTAACGTTGAACATGCGGATCTCTAACGACCATTCCTTTCCGTTAAAGGTGCGAGATATCTTCAAAGACGTACCCATTATTCATACCACCGCCAAGGAATCTCATGAATGGCTAAGCGGTCCTAACATGCGTTATTGGCCGCAGCAGTTGAACTTTGCAGTTTGGTGCGCCACCAGTGGCTGTGGGGTAAGTGCAAACTTGATGAAGAATTCCATATTTATGTTTCATTTTCACTTCACGGTTAGAAGAATACTGCATGAAATGGGTGTTATTGCGCTGCCGGGAGATGCCACGTTTTATCCAAGAGATAATAAATACAGCGTGCCGGCTTATGACAGACTCTGTAAGGAGTTTGGCGTTGTAGGGAAGGATTTCCGATGCACTGCCGGTGCTAACAATGGCTTGGGGCATATTTGGGCTTATTGGGGGATTGGTGGACATGTGCTAAGCGATAAAGAAGTTCATGCGTTGAATTTACAATGGACCATGGCTTCCCACCCAGAAACCCATTATCATTTGAAGAATGAGTGGTGGTGGTTGGAGGGTCCAGTTAAGGATACCAAGCAAGTCCGCGATGGACCTCTGTTCAAAGACGAGGGTGGTAAGTATCGTGGAGCTAATCCACTGATTATCAAAATTACCAACGACGAGCAAACGAAGCAATATCTTAACTTTATGCCCCCAGAAGGTAAAGGGTTAACCAAAGCCGGCCTTGCCCGTTTGAACCGCAGCATAGAAGCTTACGTGTATTCCATCCATGGAGCCCAAGTAAACACCCGATCAAGTATAGTGGGAAATACGGGCGCCGCAGAAGAAACGCGAGCCGAAGCTTTGATTCTATTCGAAAGTTCAATCTTGGAGGGCGACATTAGCAAGGGCGTACAGCGTTACCAACTAGCTATACAAAATTCTAAGGCCCGACTGGACTATGCAGTAGCCCCGGGTTGTTGGTTAATGCCCAGTAATTTATCTATAAATACTGGCTCTGTAGTAGGATACAACAACAAACTTCAACGAGCTACTAAGGATATGAAGTTTGGGGTGAATGATGTGAACTCTGACACTCTTAGAAGGCACTTTGTTGAACAGCCTAAAAAAATGCACCATACGCAACCACCTAAGGAAGCGCACCATACGCAACCACCTAAGAAAGAATCACTGCCAACCGCCTAAAAAAGAAGAGGAATATGACCACAACTTACTAAAAGCCGGCTTAGCAGCTGCAAGCATTGGTCTGAGCTATTATATATGGCGATGAACAACCCCTACGTAGCTGGAGTAGATTGTGTCTATACGACTTACACAGGTGAGAAAAAATACACCCAAGCCGCTTGGGTTGATGTCGCCGGAATGTCCGTGAATTTGAACTACTCGGGAAAGAAGTTAATCCTTTGTAGTATTTGCATTGGCACGAGCAGTCATGCCAACGTCGGCTTTAGGTTCCTGGATGAGAATGGCGTACTGCAGCCTATGCGCGCGAAGACGAACAACAGGGAGCCAACACATTTCTCCGTAGAACCAAATGCTAGGAGCGCCGAGAATTTATCGGTTTGGACTTTTCACATGGTTGCCGATTGCCATGGGAAGGTAAAATTACAAATACGCGTAGATGATACCGGGAGCGTTTGCATAAATAGCATAGAAAATCAAAGGGATGAAAGATATAACCACGCCACCGTTAGCACTTTATCGGTAATGAGTCTTTAGAATAGTGAAAATTCCTGTGATTTTCTAAAATATATGAACCCACACGCGAAGGAAGATTGGTTTCTTCATTATTCGAAGGAAAAGGCGTACTTACGTAATGACGATTGGATTGACACTGGACTGTGGGTGGAGGTTGGAGGTTTAGCATTGATTATATGTAATATTCACGTTAGCGTGAAGGAGGAACACGCCATTGGATTTAGAATTGTAGATGAGGATAATTATACGTTACCACCTTACAGGGAAAAAAAGAATAATAGAGATCCAGTTCATTTTTCATACGAACCCGGAGATACTCTAGATGATATAGCGTTGATAACTTTTCATATGATAGTCAATTGTCGATACGCAAAGCTTCAGATTAATACTTACGCGGAAAGCAATTTTAACATTTACATTTTGATAAATGCTGTTGCAGCGCAATCCTCTGTACCGGGTAATTCTGCTTATAATCATAAGACCATTTCTACTATGACCGCCATACCGCTAGTTCCGCATTATCAAGGCGGTGCGAATACTATCTTTACTTATCCCCAGTCGAGAACACCCCGTGCACCCGACGACGATAAGCCACCAGTAACGTACCCGGATAAGATTAACCCTGAATCTTCTTCAGGAGTACCACCCCAATAGCTACTACGAGGATCCAAATGTTATTCCCCACGAACTTCAACAGTTCGCCGCCGGTTCTTAATACCAGGCTTAAAACGCTACCAAGCAGCCCAGGAACGCTGGCTGCCATTGTTTTTCCCAGGGTTATTAGGCCCGCACCTAATTTTTTTCCCATTTCCCCCATTTCTTTTCCCACCTTTTTTCCAAGCGCCTTTGCACCTGAAGCCACACCGTTAATTGCATTCATAATTCCAGCAATATCGCCTGCGAGCGTTACGGCGAACGCCAATGGAATGCCGTACCTCCGAAGGACCCTCAGTATTTTTTGCCTTGTGGTAAGCCCCAACTCCCTTTCCAAGCCTTCCCTTTGCGCCTGCAACTCCGCAATCCTTTCCTCTAGGGACCCTACTTGCGCCCGAGCTGCTTCTCTTTCCCCGTCGGCGCGGGTTTGATCGTCGATTATTTCCCGTTGCATTTGTATTTGCCTTTCCAGGTCCTCTATGGCTTGCTCTCTTTGTCTTAATTGCTCCCCTTTAACGATGATTTCCGTGTTTAACCGCCGCTCTTGCATTACCGAGGCTTCCAGCTCCGCACCCAGACGCCTAAGTTCGGCGTTCCTATCTCCAACGTCCATGACTGCGCGGTCGAAGTTCCTTCTAGCAGCGTCCCTTTCACTCAGCAACATGCTAATGCGGTGCTGAGTGTCTTCGTCTTGCGCTTCGTTAGTTTCTTGTAATTGCTGTATTGCTCTTATGTACGCCTCGTCCTTAGTATCCATTTCTTGTTTTAGATCTTCAATATGTTCCGCCTGCTGCTGCAATTCAGCGTTTTTTTTCGTCTAATTGCTCCGTAAGTTCGTCAAGTTGTTCTTTGTGTTTGTCTATGAGTCTTTCCTGCGCTTCTTCTTCCATGTTGAGTGATTCTAAAGACTGCTGCAGCTGCAGGGCAGTGCTGCTGCCCGACGGCGTACTCGTTAGCTTTTCCTCTACGTCTTCCTTGGTAGCTTGTATTTTTGCGAGCTTTTCTTGATCCTTATCCAGAATTCCGGAGATGGCATGCATTTGACTGGTAGCCTTGGGGGTCTTAAAAGCTTTGAAGAATCCTGAAGCTAACCTTGACGTTTCCTTATGTGTTAAGCTGGACAGCACGGATAAGTCAGGCCTACCCAGTGCCGTCGTTATTTCCTTCGGTAAAGGCGTTGTTAAGTGCGTTAGACTTTTTGCTTTGATAAAAGTCATACCATTTTTCCCTGCCTACGTAACGGACTAGAATTTGGCCCTTGTCACCGCGTTGGAATTCTAAAAGAGTCGAACTGGCTTTAGGATATCTCTTACGCACATCAGCAAGTAGCCTTTGGGGTACCGTTTCGCCGATAGCTGCCATTAAAGTTGGAGGAATTCGGGGGTCGGCAAAGAACCTTCCTTTTCCATCGCGGATGACGTAAACCTTAGTGCCGCTTCTAGCAAGTCTACCCATAATTAATTCCCTGCCGTATTCGTCTTCTTCGAACATTAGCTGCGCCTTTTCAGGCATCCACTCGGGTAGTAGCTCCTGAAGCCTTTCAAAGTCGTCCGGGGTTTCTTCCATGGATTCATCCATTTCTCGTTGTACTCTTTGCAACCATGCGTCACTGGGGGCTTCAGGAACTAATCCTAAGTCGCCCATTTGCATGTAAGATGGAAGAGATTTACCGGGGTTTTTTCCTTTGAACCTCTTTATGAGGCTACGTAAGGCATTGGGGGCATTTAGGCCGTACTTGCAACGTAGCTTTTCATAAAAGCCCGGCTTATCCGCCTCCGGCAGCAGGGTCTCATATTCTTCGTCGTTAATGTCGACTTGACCTTCTTCGGTGGTGGGATCAAAATCCGTTCCTTCTACTTCCATTATATATGATAAGCTCAAAGTTAAATCCCAACGTATTACCTAAGCAGGTTGGCGGACTGAAAGCAGAACGCACCTTTCACCGGGTCACCTTTACCCCCAGCAGCGCTAAGCCAGGGGAAACCCTGTACGTAGGCGTGCCCCGCCTAACGGATAACCTAGTATTGGTTCCTGGTACCTTGGCTTTAAGGTTTGACCTAGCGGTGCAGTCAAGCCCCACAGATGAAAGGATTATCGTTAACAACGTGGGTCGCAACATTGTTTCTAAGATGCGCGTAAAGTTTGCTGGGGAATCCTTGCTGGACTTAAATAGGTACGATCTGTATACCACGTACAAAGACTTATGGTTAACGGCATTTGACCGCGCGCAAAGGATAGAACAAGGAATTGGTAGTGTCATTCTACGTAAGGTCCGCACACCTACGAAAACGCAACCTACTGACGGCAGCGGAGAAACCGCAGTGGCAGACGCAAAGCGAATAAAGACCGCCTATGGTAGCAAGTATGTCATACCACTGGACTTTGAAGTAATCACGAATCACGGTGTGTATTACCCAAGACAGTTATCCGAACTGCAGTTTGAAGTAACTTTAGCAGATGCTAATAACATCATTGGTGGGCTAAGCACTGCACTTACCACAACAACCCCATACTCTATTACCAACTTAGAGCTACAGTACGAAACGGTGTACAGCGAAGAGCTGGCCTGTAGCGCTGGCATGGAATACAGTGCCGGAAAGGCTTTTCTTTACGACCACGTGGTGATGTATAAGACGTTTAGCTTCTTGGATAAGGCGGATGAGGTTATCAACCAAAGCATTAACCTCCGCCGAAGAAGTCTTACGGGGCTAATGCTGGTGTTTGCCAAACCCTACGAAGCCGGTAAGCGCGACTCCGAAGCCTTTCACAACCCCAACATTACTAACGTCGGCGTGAATATTAACGGCGTTCCAAACAAGGTCTACTCCCAGGGGATAAAGCCCGCAGACGTGTACAGAGAGGCCATGCGCAAGTTTGGCGACCAAATTAGCCCCGAGGAATTCTTTAAGGATAAGTATGCGCTGTGGATTGACATGCGCACCATTAACGACGAAGACCTACATGGTCAGGGTTTACGTCTAGTAAATACGCAGGATGGCATAACATTGGAGATCAAGCGCACCAAAAACGCCAGTGCCGGCGACGGCGACAAAATAAGCTGCTACGTCTTCGTCGTGTCTGACGCGCAACTGAGCGTAGAAATGAACCATCTTAAAAGTGTTGCATATTAATGTTAAAATATTTCTTAGATATACAATGCTTCGTGTATTTGAAAACAACGACACCAAACTGCAATGCATAGTGCAAGGCGAAACTTTGTACTTCAAAGCAAAGGAGGTGGCTTTGGCGTTGGGCTATGAGCGCCCTAGAGATGCAATTAGAGCACACGTATCTGAGAAATACCAGAAAAAATGGGTTGATCTACAAGGGGCTGCGAATCAGCCGCTCCTTTACTACGCAACCAAATGCCGTGTTTATATCCGAACCTGGTTTGTACGAACTGATATTTAGCTCCAAACTACCCAAAGCTGTGGAGTTTCGTGATTGGGTCTTTGAGGAAGTCCTACCCGCGCTAAGGAAAACGGGTAAATATGCAATAGAAAGGCGGTTTGGCGGCCCAAACAAGTTAGTATTCAAGATCGAAAATGAAGCCGACCTACACGCGAAGGTCGTCGACTACACACGTAGGTTTTACCCCGATTTCATCATAGCGCCGGGTCTTGGCGAACTTCAAGATTCAGACAGCAAGCGAATAACCTGCTGGCGAAAAGGCTACCAAGCCGGTCAACCCGACCTTTTAATCCTAAATGCGCATAAGAAATACCGCGGGTTGTGTATTGAGTTGAAAACCCCAAAAGGAAACGGCGTCTTATCCGCGAAGCAATCTAAGAAAATCTCACAGCTTGACGTAAATGGTTACCTAACGATGGTTAGCAACGATTACGACATTATCTGCCGTGCCCTGATGGATTACGCGGATGGTATTCGTATTCCCTGTAAGGGCTGTGTAAAGCGGTTTAAGTCCTACGCCACTTTGAAAACGCACCTAAAGATATTCCATAGGTATAATGAAGCTCAGCTTGACTCACTGGCGTGATCTTGTCCACGGTAAAGCATACGAAATAAAAAGTTACGTCGTCTTTGAAGACATCGACCGTTTACGGTTAGTCCTCAAAGACTTAGAAGGCAAGGAATATTCCCTTTGGGCGCCGGATTGCGTGCGGTACGTAATTCAGGGTGAGGAATTCACCCACTTATGCAGCCATGGTAAGGTAAATGGCCGATGGAAGTTCGACATCGAAAGAAGAGTCACTCCATCTCCTCTTTGTAGTTAAGCGCGTCTGCTAAAGTCCGCTGCGCTTTAGGATCCGCGGAGCACCAATGCCCAACGAAGGATCCTTCGGAGAATACCTTGCCGCAATGAAGGCAGGTGTATTTTTTACGTGGTTTTGGGGGCGTAATGCAATCGGCTGGTAGTTCGCAAGTAATACAGTCCATATATTGAAAGGGCGATTAGGAATCCTCCTAAGAAGGCTGCTGCGTAGGCTAGCATATACCTTTAAAAGGGGTCCTTATTTTTATTTTTGTTTTGTTGATGATACTTAACAAACAACAAGAAAAATAAGATCAGGATTTGAGACTCTTTGCGCAAACCATATCTTACTATCTTAGGTCCCCTTTCTAACTTCTACGGGCTTTCCTTGCCGCCTCGTTACTGACATGCCAAGCATCAAAGCGATCTAAGTACTCTTTAAAACCACCTTGACCCTCATACAAACACTGCCAAATATGTTGACCGCTCCTTTGACAGCCGCAGCGCTCACAAGTTGCCTCCCAATATTCCCTATCTTCCCACCTTACACCTTCTACGAGGTCAAACTCCGCAAACGTTTCGTCTATTTCTTTCTTCCTTTGCGTTAACTCTTTCGTGGTGTCAACCGGACAACATCTGGCGGCAACGTCACCGTGCTCCTCACATGCTACGCCTAGCAGATCGTAATTACCAAGGCATCTGTGTCGGTGCCAGGCGCCGGTAACGTCCTCGTCGCAGCGCACGCATACATTCTTTAAACAAACCCTCTTATTACGATGGTACTCCAACGCCTGCGCGCTGCTAAACTGCTTGCCGCAGTCTTCGCAAACAGTGACGTTGTTTACTTCCTTACTGCATACCCGTCTTTCGACGTAATATTGCAATCTTTGCTTGCTGCTGAACTCCCTTTCACATTGCTTGCACTTCATTATAACTAAGTGTTATTTAAGCCTTATAAGGGATACTTAATAAAGTCCTGCACGCTTTCTTTTGCCCAACCGGCCATCGTCAAAAGCGCACCAAACCGTTCTGCGCGCTTCAGACCGCACATTTCATCATACAATTCCTGCACGCGCTCCCGCAGCCGGTCTATCTCTTCCCTTTGCATTTCTATGGTGTCTCTCTTATCTTTTGCGTCGGCGACAATTCTTCTTACTGCGTCCACTGGGTCCATCGTATATATAATGGATCCGAACCATATTCCCTGCAATGCTCTGATAGTAGGACCCACCGGCTGCGGAAAGACCCAGTTCGTGGTGGAGCAGCTATTAGGACCCTTTAGATACCGTTTCGACTATATCGTGCTATTATGCCCCACCTACGTGAATAACCGCACCTGGACGGGCATAGGAGTGAAAGATGACGACTTCTTCGTAGATATCTTAGACCCCAACGAGTTATCCAGCCATCTTAAGTTTTGGCACAAACAATTCCCCAAGAATACGCAAACCCTCCTTATACTGGACGACATTGCCTGTGGGGACGACGTAAAAAGACGCACCTCCGAATTAGTGAAGCTCGCTTTCAGCGGTAGACACGACAATATCAGCGTTTGGTTGCTTTCCCAGCAGCTTACCAGTGTCTCTAAACCCTTCAGGGAAAACATAGGCTCCCTGGTCGTATTTTATACGCCCAGTAAGTCTGACCTGGAAACCATCTTAAGCGACTACGGCGGCGAGATAAGCAAGGAACAGTTACACGAATACATGCGGCATTTAAAAACGCACCAACATTCAAAAATGATCTTCTCTTTGAGGTTTCCCTACACGGTTGGAATCTATGATTCCTAATGTATATGGACATTGAGCAGCTCTTAGATGAAGTCCCCGCGCAGTTAGACAAAAGTAACCTCAAGGAACAACTTAACATCCTGGTGTCTTCTGGGAAGTGCAAAGAAATGATAGGCAAGGAACTTACCCATGAGCAGGTTAATAAGTTGTCAGAAGAGGAGGTTAAGAAGTTCCATAAGAGGTACGAGGCCGCCCTTGCAAGTAAGACCACGGACGCCGTAGCAGACTCCGCTATCCGACTTGCAACTAAATTGCTTGGACTTGCGCTGCCCATAGACGACGTGGAGCAACTGCGGAAGGACATAAGCGAGGACTATGTCATCGCCCAAGAACTTAAGATAACCTGCGGGTGGTTGTCTTTGAAGTGCGGTAAGTTAATGGCAGTCGCCTCTGCAGCTTTGCACGTAGCTCAGCATGTCGACTTGAAGGAACTTGCGGGCACCTTTGGTGCCTCTTGGAAGGACTTCAAGAAGGACAGAGAAGTCGAAAAGGTCTTCCAGGCGGCACTTGCTGAGGTACCTAGTCAATTACCTGCAAGTGACTTATCAAGTACTTAGTCAAGTCATTCGCGGGAATTACCCAGGTCGCCTCAAGTACCTAGTTAAGTCATCCTTAAGTACTTAGTCAAGTCGTCTTAAGTTACTTATCAAGTCCTTCAAGTCCTTAGATATAAATGGAACCAGAGTCGAAGGTAGAGCAGCCCCAAGAGGAGCAGAAGATTACCAAGGCTAAATCTCCAGGCAGAGTTGCCGCGGGAAAGAAGCTCGCGGAGATGAACAAGAAGAACAAAGCAAAAAAAGAAGAAAAGGCGGAGGATGAAAGCGAATCCTTTTGGAATCCTGGGTACGTCATCGGCGCGTTAGGAGTTGCTATAGCAGCAGGCAGCCTTTACTTTCAATGGCGGGCATCGAAAAAGGTTGAATTTAAGGCGCCTCCTGTCATACGCAGGGAGGAGCCCCCGGTAAGGAAATGTAGGATTCCAGAAATGGATTAGAATTTCTTTCTCACCCCGTAATATAATGTCGACCAAATTGATTGACGCCGTCCAAGAAGCTGCTATCACAACCTCCATCATCGCCGGTATTGGCTGGGTAGGTAAGAAAGTCCTAAAGGAGGACCTTACTGAGGACCCAACTAAAAACCTGAGTAACTTTGCTAAGATGACCGCTGCCGTATGCGGGGCTATCATGCTAAGAAATTACCTGCAGAAGGAAAAATACCTGCCTAATATATAATGGCTAGCGTGGTCGTAGGTGGAGTTATTGCAGCTTTAGCATTCACTGGAGCTAATTATGGCGGTCAATATTTGGATAGATTAGTTAGAGGCGACAAAAGCGGAGAAGCAGCTGCTGAGAGGAAGAGACACGACTTGGCGCTGGAGAAATATCAGCGAGACGTGGCAGCTTGGAATGAAAAAAGACAAGCTTACAGGGATTGGTTGGACAAGAACTACCAAGACGAAATGCAGGCGGATAAGAACTTTGAAAACACAGACTATGCCTTTAAGCTCTATGCGCAGGCGCACCCCGACTTTAGGTTGAAAAGGCCTCAATTCGAGAATTACTACCAGCCTTCTAAGAAACAAAAAGATAGCGAATTGGTCTTTGTTGGAGTCGCAGGGCTGGCGGGAGGCGTGGCCTTGGCGTATCTAATATAATGATCGTCTTTTTGGAAAGCGATAAGAATGACTTTACCACTTATCTGAATCCCCCCATCCGCGCAGAAAGGGTTCGGTTGGTTAGTTGCTCTTTGTACAATTCTTGGTATAACCTGATTAGGGGCATAGTCACTGAGCATAAAGGAGGATCTAACTATCAAGCCGTATTGCTGCCCGATGGACATTACACACCAATCACACTGGCCAAGGAATTAGCAAAACACGGTTATACTCTCACCACAGGATTGCCGCATGAAATGACCCTCAAACATAATATGTCAAATTATTCAATGACTTTTGGAAAGTCTGACCCATTGGGATCTTTATTATGTGCCTCAGGCAAGACGATTACCAACACAGCCATACCTGTGAAATGGAAAGTCGCATCCTCTTACGAAGTCTATTGCGATTTAGTCCATAGTTACAACAATGGAGAAAAGTCTTCTCTTATGTCCAAGTTTCTACCCAAAGGTAATCCATTTGACCCAGTAGAATACACTCCCATTTCTTTGAGCTATGACTTGTCTAATTTGGTAGGAAGCATAAACATCACCATTAAGGTGGACGGAGAGACGGTGGATTTCAACGGGCGCAAGATCAATCTTGTTTTGGAATTCATATAATGGGCCGCGTAGAGGATAAACTCAAGAGGATTTACTATGGGCCTGAAGGCTATTGGAAAGGAGCGTCGGCTATTAAGAAACTCGCGACCGCGGCCAGGGTATCAGATGAAACGGCTAAGAACTGGCTAAGAAAACAAACCCTCTGGCAGGTCTATCTTCCCGTGCCCAAGTACATTGCCAGGCCCAGCTTCACCGTAAATACCCCCAACGAGGTTCATCAGGCGGATTTGCTTTTCTTGCCGCACGATAAGGTGAGAAAAAAGACCTATAGATACGCTTTGACCGTAGTTGATATCGCAAGCAGATACAAGGACGCCGAACCCATAACCAGCAAGGATTCTGGAGAAGTCGCAGAAGCCCTAGGTAGGATTTATAAGCGCGTCTTGAAATGGCCTAAGCTGCTGCAAGTGGATGCGGGGACAGAGTTCATGGGCGTGGTTACCAAAACCCTGAAAGACCACGACACTAAGATTAGAAGAGCCGAGGCAGAGTACCACAGGGGTCAGAGCATTGTCGAAAGATTCAATAAGACCCTGGCCGAGCGTCTCTTTGGGTACCAGTATTGGAAAGAGCTTGAAGATCCCTCCAAACGCAACAGGGAATGGACTCAGAGGCTCCCCCAGGTCGTCGCGGCTTTGAACAACGAGGCGGCCAGGGCTACGGGAATGAAACCCAGGGATGCCATAAAAAAGAAACACGTGGAGCACAAGTCCTACGTCAGAAGTTCAAGGGCGGTCGGACTGAAGGAAAAAAAGCTCCCCCGCGACATAGTGGTCAAATACCTCTATCAGCCGGGGGAACTTGAAGGTGGCAGTAAGAGAGCCACGGATCCTAACTGGTCCCTGAAAACGTATGAGATTTCGAAGTCCGTCACCAAGGAAGTGCAACCCGTGTTGTATTACCTAAATGGCCCAAGTCGTGGATTCGTCAGGAAGAGCTGCTCATAGTCCCCAAAGACTCAGAGTAGTGCTGCTCCACGCGCCCGATTACACTCTAGGCATGTCAGTCTTACGTTACCTCTGCAATGGCCGCGCTTATTATTTATGCGATCCACGGAGAACTGCTGATCGTCATTTGGGTCAAACCTCCATAGTAGAGGTATGTTACATTTGGCACACCTTGCCCCTTTCTTATAGACGTCGTCCACGCATAGGTCGAACGTCATATTTTTTTCTTCGTCGTGCCGCTTGTAGCGAAGGAGTTTCTTAGCAATGTTTTCTTTGGCTATATCTTCTGGGGTGCGGTCGTAACGCAATTGCGGACCCCAGGCTCTTTTTAATTGCTTGGCGTACTCCACGCGGCTTACGGCGGTGTAGATAAGGTTGCTCCAACACAGCCGCTGGTCTATGATCCATAAGGTTTCTTTTATGGTAAGCCCTTGCGCGCTGTGGACTGTCATGCAATAGCCCAAGCGCCAATCCGGGTGAGAGGTTATTTTTTCCACCTTTTCTATGGGTACCCAGGCTTTATCATGCGTTACTGCGTTCTGCAGTTGGATGTCGGTACCAGGTACCCAGACGTCTCTTTTTTGCATGCGGGTGTCGTGGGGTTTGTAGCAATACAGGTACGAGATGCGTAGGGAAGCGCTTTTGATGTATATTTAGCAAATCCTTTTGTATGCGAGACTGTGCTGCGCGTTTGCTGCTCAGCACCAGATCCTTTGGATGCCAGGCGTAAAGGAAGTCCTCGTATTTCTTCGCTCGCACGCGTTTGCGCAGTGTTTTGCATTGCTCGGCGTCACTGAGGCCCCGAAGTTCTGCTTTCAGGTTTCTTACTTGATCCTTGCTGCGGTAGTTGGCGTTAATTTCCTCCGCATGGTCTACGAAATCTTTTAACCATTCATGGGGCATTTCTCCGGCTATAGGAGGTGGCTGACACGGATCTCCGGCAAATACAACTTGACACTTTCCGCGGAGGAATTCTACGAATTCTTTGAGGATTTCTAAAGGAACGGTACAAATCTCATCCCAAAGTATCACCGGAGGTATGTCGTGGATGGCTTCCGGCACCCACTTTTGGCCATTCCAGCGAAAGAAGCTGTGGTACGTTTGAGCGTCGTGGCCCATTTCGCAGAGTTCTCTTTCCAAACGATGTGTTGGCGTTAGCACTTTTAAGGCCGGAAAGAGTTCTAACACGCGCGTCGTCTTACCGCTGCCTCCCGTACCGTAAAGGTAAGAGAAGCGTTGGTAAGAAATGGGGTCCTTTACGGTTGGCATGGGCCTCATTGTGGGCATTACGACGCCCCAAGTATTTTCTCCGTGATATTCTACACGTTCTCTCCATGCTTTTATCTCCTCATCTTTAACGCGCCATTGACCACTTTCCGCCAACTCATCTTCGGTGTACAATTCCTTCATCTTCTCTAACACTTCGGGCTTTACGTACAAGGAATCCGTAGCTACGCGCGGGATGTCCTCTTTGTCAAACCGTAGGAGCATCGCAAGTAGGTTAATATGCGCGTAGGCTAACATGCTGGCACGCAGATGGTAATATTGCGGCCTGTGGTCTTGGTAGTAACAAAGTGCATTCCATTTGTGTAGTTTATCATCTACGAGGTAATCCCATTTCTCCACGGATACCATCGTTCCTTCATCGTGGGCACGCTTGATGAGGAAGCTTAGCTCTCCTTCGTCCGTTATTAGGCGCCGCTGCATATGTTTTTCACCTTCTTTTGCGCCCTGCGTGAATTTACCTATGACCACACGCGCTGTGGGGTTATGCTCCGGTAACCATTGCGTGAAGGCGCTGTGACAAAGTATGGCTTCATGCGCTGTGTATTTTAAAAGTTTGCGCTCTTCAAAGAACTTCAATAGGGGCACCGGTATCCATTCTTTCTCCTGCAGGTGCTTCCCGTACCACGCATAGATTATTGGATGTAAGTCTTTTGTAAATTTCCAGCTGGTTAACCGTACGAACCCCGTTGCTGGGGCGTCGTAGTGACCATCCAACGCAACACGAAAGAACTGTGAATCTGGATGTCCGTAACGGTCGTAATATTCCTTACAATCTCCTAGGCCTTTAAAACTTGCGGGGTAACAATGTTTCATATCCAGAGACACGTACTCGTCTTCGTCGTACTCCATGTTCCACAGACCACCGTGACCGTGTTCTACGCAAGCTTTAGCTATATCTTTGAACTCCTCCGGCGTGGATTTCCACCCATTCCTCTTCTTGGCCGCCAAGAAGTCCAAACTGCGACTGCTAAGCACTTCGTCAGAGAAGTCCTCACCAAGGGATTCACATGCACTTTGTATGCGCAGGTGTTCCATTTCCGGTCGGTATAAAGTACCATCTTGCGTCATAAATTGACACCCCTCCGCATCCATTAACCAAATAGAATTCTCGTGCATTAGTTCTGCAAGCGGCGACTCCTTGTAAACGCGCGTCTCCTTCTTCTTTGGGAACCTTAACTCCCTCCACGCATGTGCGTTATGCTGGTAAATTACGATAGGAGCACCCCGGCCCCCATACTTGTGCGTCCCAGAGTAGATAAAACCGTCGGTGATATCCTTGACGTGTATGCGCCTTTCTAACGCGGTTTCCAACTTCTTGATGTTTTCGATGGTTCCTCCGGTTTTACGAGTAGCATGCTCCCATTTCCTGATGGCTTCTCTTCTCTTTAAGGTTAATTTACCACCGCGGGAGGAATCTTCGAAGAACTCTCTAACCAGCTTCCCTACGCAGTTACCTGGATGGCGCATTGGTTTTAACTTTTTAACATCCGGCGTCTTTATCTTGTACGCACCGTAAATAACCACGGTAACCGGGTAAGCAACTTCGTAGAAGAGCATGTCTATTCCCTCAAGTGCTCCCGGTCGCGTGTCCTTGCTTAAAACAAACAGGTCCTTCCTGCCAGACGCCCGTATTGGATTCCTGCCCTTTTCTATTATCCACTCGCCGTCTAAATACTTTATAAACGTCAACTCCAAACGGTAGTCGCCTTCGGGCATCAAATTGATTATCCTTTCTGCTCTTTCCTCGTCCATCGTCTCGTCTGTATCTCCCTCCATAAATGTCGTGAAGGCAAAGTCCGCGTCTAAGCGGTCCAGCACCTGAGTTCTGAGCTTGCGCACAGTTTTATTTCTAATGCTTTTGATGGTATCCATCTATATATAAAGGATATTTTAACCTCCGTTTGCGGTATCCAACACAGCAGCAGTAAGGACACACCGCGGGAAATCCCGTAAATCTGCTGTACCCGCGTTCGGAATTCCGCGGATTAAACCCGCAAATATACGACATCGATCGCGAGTCCCCCTTACTGCTGCTCAATTAGAAACACAATAAAATACATAGTTTATTACTCTTGAAAACATTAATAAAATATTGCTTGTTCTTATTCTGTCAAACCCCACCCAAAGTATCTACAGATAACTAGGCTATTAGAAAAGTTTGTATTATAATATATTTCTTGACATACCTTGTAATCACCCTTCAGGTATCTCTTGGCTTCCTTTAGTTGCTCTTTCTTTGCCTTTGCCCAAGACAAGCCCAGTCCGTTGCTATCTCCAAGGCAATCGACAACTTGCTCTAGGTCTTCAAACGCTCTGGCACCCTGCGCTCCAAAATGATCTAAACCTTGGAGAGATTTCCTTATTGAAGCAGAACACACATCCAATATTCTGTAGAGGGTACTACGTCGCATGGGCTTGAAGCCTTCTTCGCTACAAAACGATTCGTACTGCTGAATAATTTGTGCCGGGATGACAGTCCTGATGACATTGGGAACAACTATTTCTTCACTGGACGATAGCTTTAACTTCCTTTCACCGAATGGGAGGTCCTGTACAATATGTGCACTTGTGATAAAGTCAATGAAGTGGCTTAGCTGTCCCGTAGATACATACATTCTAGTACAAGCAGTGTCAGGTAATGCAGCACCACGCCCATGAAGAAGTCGATGATGTCTAGCAATGTTAAATCTATAGCGCGTCAGGTCTGGAATCCACCGCTTAAGTGTCTTAAAGGTGACTTTGTCAGTTATAATCGAAAGTATTTGACGACGCGTACCCCAGTGTTCAGCGTTCTTATAGCATTCAGTCAAGGCATCTAATAAAAGAGAATCTACATCGTCTTCTTGATTTAATGGGATTTCTTGAGCTACGTTCCATGAACTGCTCATAGCATCCCAAAGGCTCTCCACGTCTCTTGGTGCTATCTCCTCAAGAACGGCTTGAACTGCTTGCCGTGCTTTCCGTGTATAATATCGTCTTGTTCGTCCTTTAGTAGACTGCCACGAGGTCTTAAGCTGATTCCGTACAGGACTTATATCTCTACTGGACAAAAACGCATTCAACTTAGATCGGCAGCTGTTACTGGATGGTTCGGTTTCCTTGTCAGATTCTTCTGAACTTTCTAAAGGCTTATAGAGACTGATGGGTGTCTCTGCTGGCAAAGACAATAAAGTAGGTGTGGAAAGCTTCACCTCCTCATTCTCTCCCTTAACGATACAAAGACAGTAGAAAACTGCAGTGAGCTATTTTCTTTCGTGAAATTGCGAACATAAGCTAGCATGATTGTACAGTCAATCTAAGGAAAGCTGCAACAAAAAAGGTTAAATATTGAATACTGTATACATACTGAATACACCCTTCTCATAATGGCTGACAAGTGCACGAAAACGAGGTCATCCAGTCATTATTTCACAATAAAAGATCGATATAAAATTACATGAAATGACTTTAAAGAAGAAAAGTATGAAAAAATGACATTTGTTTTGATCTTAATTAGCGCTAACAGCCTTTATTTTGAATGATCAGCTTGGCTCAACCTTGCAAGATGACTGGGTGACCTCGTTTACGTGCGTTCATCAGCCATTATGAGAAGGGTGTATAGCGCATTGCAAGTGCAAATGGTATTTGGGGTCTCGTTAATTTGAAATAAAAAGTAAATATACAGGTATTTGCTATTCGTATGCAGCTATGTTTCATATTTCATATTGGATGCACAAACTAAAAGTAAATAAATGAACAATTATTATTGGTCATACTTTAGACAATGTTACTGTGACCCATAATGCATTTGGTCTTGGAACACATACAGTGCTAGTATTCAGTATTCAACGTTTTTGAACTAGCTCTATTTAGCAGCACGCCATCTGCCTCCCTCCCATCAAACACGTCGGCCTAAGGGTATTTTCAATGGTATGACAGGTATGACAATGGTATGACAATGGTAAAACAGTTACATTTCAGTCAGATGACTGAATTACTCGTCCTGAAGCCTATTAAAGTTAGGGGTGTATTAATAAACTTGAAGGTTTGTCACCCTAATCACTTTTATTTTCTCGGCACACTGTGTGCATCACAACAAGATAATACAAACGATCCAATAAAGAGATGGCATACGACGAAAATCCATTATATAGAGCATTAGTGAAAATCCCCGTCCCCAGACGCCCTGGGACAGGGCAGGAATTAAAGCGGCGAGACTGTGGATTTACGCACATTTAACAGCACGAATACGGGTGTTAGGGGGAATCTGAGGCGTACTTCAACAGTTTTAGCTATTCAATAGGAGCAACTTTAACTATGTTTTAGCGGCAAGTTTTTCTCCGGGTATTCGGTACAGGGCGCCGGAATTTTAACACAAATGCATGGTAGGTTCCCCATGCTCCTTTTCTCAGACGTCAGTGCATGCATAAATACATATTACGCCTTGATTTTTTGGTTCTTACATGTCATGTTTGACGTTATAGTCTTCGACGGACACGAGTTTTTGTTCCCCAAAAACAAAAACTTGTAGATTTAACAACACATTACAGCTGCAACGTTATATATTTTTAATAAACTTATCTCTCTCTATCTTTCTAAATGTTTAAAGATGGTATACTTACCAATTTAAGAGAACCAATCTCATTCGAAAGGGCTTGTATGCTGCGGGGTGTGTCGCAGTCCCCCTGATCATATAAACAACCACTTTGGGTTTCTTTGCACACATTGAAACTTTCTCTACAATGCCTACAAATACCTTTGGATATGAAATAGTTACAGAAATCAGTGATATGCACATTTCCACGTAAAAAGAACAAAAGCGTAGAGCAAGATAAAAGGTGGCTGAAACTTTTACAACTTTGTCAGATGTAGAGCAAGAACCATATTGTCAATAATTAACTGTATGCTTATTATCATAAATTACTGATGTCGTTCTCTGCATTCCAAAATGCAAGCGTTGTGACTTGTTTTCAAACTAAGTTTACCTGAACCAACTTGAACAAGCACACCTGTCCTCTGCAAAATCTGTCCAGATATCGACAAAGAAATCCCGCGATCTCCTTTTCTTTTCTCGTGTTTCGATATTTCTTGTGGGACGGAACACTTGTTGGAATTACGTCGCCAACCTAAACCAAGCTCTGATCTGTGATGCGGGCAGATGGTACCTGTTTCGTAGAGTTTCTCCCTCTCACCAACGTTGAAAATACCAGATCGTGCTAAAATCAGCTCAGTTTCTGTATCTACTCCAGTAAAAGTCCACAGAGATTTATGATTACTGATGTCCTTACAGCAGGCGCGAAGAGGAATAATCTCGATGTTCTTTTTGACATCCCTTCTCTCAAATGAACAAGCAGTACCGGTTCTACTTTGAAAATGACAAGATACTTCCATTTCAGTTTAAAAGATATGAAAATTACGCCAACTAAAACAGCAGAATAAGACTAGCTTCCACCTAGAATACTTGAAATGAATAACCGCAGCACAATCATGAACATACACTTGTTGATTTCAATCTTTGATGAACACAAACAAAGGATGCCGCTAAAGTTTAGGGGAAATAAAAATGATTATAATAATACAGATTATGTATTCCTGCGTCGATTATCTTCATTTCATAACTTTCATAGCAAGTGGGGAAAGTATATTAAACTGCTTAATTCCCAGTAGTGTCTCACGGAATTTCTCAGCTAAATTTGCATACCAGTATTTAGTTTCAAACTTTGGATATAACCTGTAACTTTTTACCATATATTTTGCAGGTCTTTCATTCATTGGGTGATATATAACTCAAATGGAAGTTTCTACATGATCTTCGAAAGGAATTAAATAATACCACGGCAAATAACAGTGTAAATAGTAATGACAGTACTGTCACAGGCCTGTCACGCAATATTAGAACTCATGACCGATTCCTAAAAATACGCCAAACTCAGCACTGGATTACAGAGCGCGCTTGTATTTGCCCAGAAATATTTTTATATATTTAAAATCTAGTACCCTTTTGGATTTTATTTCTAAAATTTCTTGAATTTTGAGCAAAAGGCAGTGGGACAAAAAAATTTTGTAGTGTATCTCCATATTTCGTTTTGAATTTGGTAGCGTTTTCTAACGACTTCTTTCCAAAGCAAAGATTATCCCAATTTAACTGAAATTCACGAAATACATTCACAAAGAGTCGAGTGTTTCAATGGTATAAAATAGAGGTTTGTAAGTTTCTTTTCCGAGTCACACGAGGCCGTTGAATATGGACGTTTTTGAAGGTGATTTTTTTACGTCCAAATCTAATTTCAGTTTTTCACGGATTTCTCGCAAAATAAAAAGTATTTTTACAAACCAACCCCACAGCATTTCTCACCTAACCATAGGTTACAAATTGTGAAAGTTTGAGCGATTTTGAATTTTTGAACTTTGCCACCTAATGTTTGATTTTTAGGGACACTCGCTCTTAATAATCACTGGTTAAATTATTATTTTTATATTCCAATGGGAAGTATTATATTTTTATGAATTTTCAAAGGTGTCTGTGACGTCATACACTCAACACCAAACATCGCTCCATACATTGCTTTGTAAATAATTTCATGTTTTACTCTTTTTCTATTGAACACAAAGGTCCGCTGAAAACTTAACTTTCGAACTTGTGGTTAGACTGAGTATAAAACTAGCGGAAATTTTGATTACAAAATACAAAGAAATGTATGGAGCAATGTTTAGTGTTGAGTGTATGACGTCACAGACTCCTATAAAAATTGGTAAAATATAATACTTCCCACCCAAATATCAGAAAAAAACTTTAACCAGTGATTATTAGACTTGTAAGGGTTATTCCAGTAAAGTTTTCAGCAGAATTAAAATTTGGATGATTTTCGTGCTGGTCCCCCTTTAATTATTGTAGAAAAGAATAAGGTCGATAAATGGCATAACACAAATTATAGTCATTTACAAATGGCTGAACATGAAATACCTGTAATTATACTTACCTGCGCGGCAGAGTAATAAATCGGATCCATTGACTAAGTGAGTACATTTGCTAAGGCCGAATGTTTGAAGATGTCTGGTCACCACAAAATCTGTCTCGTTCATTTTTCCAAACTTCCGGTCAGCGGTTGAAAATGAGAACAACAACTTTAGATCAAGAATTCTTTCTTTCAAATATTCTCAAAATAAGCATATTTTTTTACTTTGTAGCCTTCAAAAGTTCAGCATTCATGTTAAATAACAGCTTACAGGTAATTCTGTCACGAAATACAGGAATTTTGAAGCTCGAAGAAACTATAAATGCTGTATTGCTTCGAACGAGAATTCGATGACTTGTGTATTCTGTTGTAATCCTTTATAGAACCACTTAATTATTGCTTGGATTTTAGCTCTTTACGACCAAGGTTAGTTCTCTAAATGCTTATTGAGTCTCCTAGAAACATTTCCTTGTGAAAATTTGGAAAGTTGAGCGCCACAAAAGTCACAATGAAACGATAAAGGTAGGTTGAAAATGACGAAAATTGCAAATAACCCATTGTTTACTTTGAATAAAAAATTTTTTTTACCGTGTTTGCAGACTAGAACATTATTTTTTTTGCTAGAATTTTGTTATTAAGGTATTACCCTTCAACCTCTAATGCTTGTTTAGCTTATTGGCATCTTTTTGGTGCTAATTTTCGAAGCTTTGATATGGTTGAATTTAGGACATTTTGAATTTTAGGCCTTATAATTTGACTATCCAAGGACTAAAGATGATTGTACCCGCAGAGATTTTGCACGATTTGGTAACTTCAATGTTTCAGAAAACCTCCCACCAAGCCTCTATATTAGAAATGCAATACTTTTGGAGAACGACCAAAAAACATTTTGACCATTTTGATCATCATTTTGAGGAAGATACTGGTACGTTTTGGTTCAGAAAATGGAACCCAAGAAAAGTCTTTATTTTCAAGAAAAAGAAGGAGCACCGATGGGTGAGCGCGTTGGAGCAGTGGAAATAGGTGTTCTATGGGAACAAAGACTTAAAAGTCGTAGAGGTTTATAGATTAAAGAGACAACGGGATAATCCAAAAGACAGATACTGTCTTAAAATAATAGACAGGTTTGGTAGACCGAAAGCAGTTATCAACAGGGATACAGCAGTTTCGTTGTCCCCTTTGTTAGATAGTGGAAAATTGGAGAATGCAGAATGGTAAGTGCAATGCAGTTTTTCTTGCATCGTTTTCAAGTTACAAGTAAATAAAATGAACTTTTTTACTTTTTGATTACATATAGTGTGATACTCGAAAAAGCCAAATGGAGTAGAGGGGACCGAGGCAGGCCAGCGAGGGCCCACAAGATAAAAATCATGGCGGTTATTACACAATCTTCCAATGGAGGTTCTGAAATTGAAAACTTTCTTTAAAAAATCCAAAACACTTATCAACGGCTGGAGGAGTGAACCGCCGTAACTAAAAATATCTCACTTAAGTAGCATATGCACTGTTTAAATTTTCTCTTGTTGAGTTTGTGTTTTTGACAAATAAATAAGTTTCAGTTGTTATTAATACTTGTGTTCTCCACAGGTTATGAGTTGATTCCAAATTTTAAGCATCTGATTTTTGAGAAATTTTCATTTTTTTTTTAATGGCAATAAACGTACCATAAACAACTTCAGTATATCCTGACGCTTTGAAAGATCCCTATACAAATTATTAGCATATTGTAAACGCACCCCCTACATGGAATGTTCGTTGCGCAAATCACCTTTATCAACAGGGAAAGTCTGGACGAATGGAGAAGGTCGAAATGTCATCATATCATGTCCGCCAAAAATGAAGAACGTGATTCAATTTTACGTGTTTGCCAACATTTTTATCATTTCTTTTATTGTGTTTATTCGTTACGATTAAACACCCAAAATTACGGCATAGTGTAAAACATGGACTGGACTCTTGGACCCTTTGACCCTGGACTCTTAGACTATTTGTTGGACCTACTATTGAACCATCATATTTCTTGCCACTATTGGAAATTATAGTCAGTAGTCTTTGTCTTTTCTATAGGGTGTACGATTTTTATTTTGTTGCCGTATGGCCGCTTTCAAGTAATTTCTCAATGAATGAAACATGTTAAAAAGGCACTGACTGCTATTGACAATGATCTGCAAAATAATTTGTCTTTAAAGGAAAAACAACTTGTTTTTCTTTTCTCTTTAAAATATTTTTTTGTTTTACTCTATTTCATTGTATCTACAATAGCACTGGCTTTACTTTTTTAAGTAAAGTGAAAAGCGAAACCAATAAACCTTCGTCAATGCTCAGAGTCAGCTAGATCGGGATGATTGCCTTATAGATAAGAAAACCTTTTTAAATACAAATAAACATAAGAAATATATGTTTTGCTAGAATCAAAGTAGTGATCATGAAAAATCTGCAGCCTGGCATCTCTATACAAATAACGCCTTTTCGGCAAACTTGCTTTGCATCTTATCAGCATTTCGCTTGGAGACACCGGACATCTAGTCACTTCATAAGGGGTTCTTTTCTGACAGCATCATTGATGTCTTAGTTAATTATACTTTTATGGGTGTACATCTACATCGCCAAAAACATCCCTCTCGAACACACCCTAAATTAGAATAAAAAAAGAACGGAAATTTGAAGCTATAGCGAGAGTTACACCACAGTGCTACACTGCTGTGTGATTTTTAGGGGTTGGAGGGGCTAACAGTCGTAACGCCCTTTCAGTGAAAGTAAAATCTTCAGTATCGACACACATACGAGGTATTGAAAGCGATTAATTTGTCCAAGGAGGTGCTCCACAAATAAATGAAATACTAAGCCATGCTCAAAATGCAGCAAGCCAGAAAACTATATAACGAATATGGAGCTATACATAGGAGATATTTTCGTTCAGGATTCAAAGTGGTAAAACGTACCTTCTCGTATTCCATGAACAACTGAGGCGAAGAGAGACCACTTTTTTCTTTGTCATTCATACATGCTGGCGTTATACCTAGAGAAGGGGAGATTCCAAATTTGCCCTGGTAACTAACCTTTAAGTTAATTTATCGTCGCGATCAAAAATGACTAATCCATACGCGATATTCGAAGGGTGTTTTTTTAGAAAAAATAGTAAGTCAGTTGTGGCTTGGATGCCTCATTTACTTGCAATTGGGGTTACTTGTGTTGCCGATTAAATCTTCTTACGTACTGACTAGCAAGAGTATAAAAATGGAAAGGTATAATAGACTAACTCTAACTCTAAAAGGTTTTTTCATAAATTGTCAGTCGGGTTTTTTTCTACTTATCAGAAAAGCGGCGTTAATTATATCGATTGCATCTTGTTCCGTCTATACCGAGAAATCATACAAAAATTATTAAGTCGCGACTTGTCCAGCAACCAATTAACAATTTCGCAAATTGAATCTACATCTATTCATAGTAAAAGATACTTACATGTTAAGAAGCAAAAGTACTTGATCAAAAATACCACTAGATGGTAATACGTTTTGTTCTTTGCTGTGTGAGACGTTCGCAAACGGACCCAGATACTGGCTATTGCTCGGCCGCTGCACTCTCCGGACTTATTCACCCACGTGCTATTATGAAAGAGGAGAAGCTTTCGAGACAAATTTCCCAGGTATCTTTTCGCACTTTGGTATATGTTGAACCAGCCAACGAAAATTTACATAATGCATAAACTTCCAAGCTAGGAAAAAGGCTAAATGCTCATTTAGGCAGCCAGTATCAAGTAAATGTGTCTTTTTGCCAGCAAATACTTAAAATGTATCAGATTCTCCCAGCTAGCAAACAATCACATGCGGAGCGGTTATTTTGCAGAGCGGCTCCGGAGGGTGCTCTTGAATTGTAGATCCTTTGTCAGCATTAATTCTCTTTCTTTCTTTACTCTTCTATTGGGTTATAGATGGCAAATAACTATTTGGTAGAAAAACAGATTCATCCTCTAACCCAGCAACTTCAAGATTCCAATGCAACTAATGATGTTAAGACGTTTTCCAAGAGTTTGTCATTGTCAAAGCCCAAGTAAATACCAAATTTATCAAATATTCCACCTGCTAAATTGCATTTTAAAAAGTATTTCATGGATATACATAGTATATATATACATTAATATATAATCTGCCCTTTTTTATATAAAAAACAATAATCTCTTTTTTATATAACCTGCAGGACTTTACCGAAAAATATTATAGCTAACGGTTTTGCTTGTTCAACTTCAATAGGCGCAAATGGAGTCAAAAGTCAAGTACAGTATCTTTTGCTGAACCTACCCAACTCAACTGTAGGAGTGCTGAGGAAGGGAATGCAGCTAATAGGCTATTCACAGCTTGTAACTTGCTCACAATAGAAAATGAAGACAAATTCAACCATGCAGAGAGAATTGAGTTTAATGGAAAAGTCTTCCACTCAAGATCCTACAAAAGGGCTGGAAAATCATGTAGTTTTATTGTCCAGCTATGTTCACTAGATCAATCTGAATGTTTTTATGGTGAGGTACAGACCTATGTAAGAGTACATTCATTGGCTGTTGCAATAGTCAAACTCTATAATCAAGTAGTAACCTCACTTTGTTCTCACAATATTGCACGATCATCAGATTCATCTGTTCTAGCATATGCAAATGAAAAACTTCTAGGAAGTATCCATATACCTGTGTCTGATCCTCCTGAACCAGAATTCTTTGCTTTCAAATGTGAAAGTATTGCATGTAAATGCGTACTTGTCAAAGTGAATGAGCCTTTCATTTCTGCCTATGTTACACTAGTAACTGACATTAATTGTAAATAATAAATAGTGAGCTAGATCATTAATGCACTGTTAATAAAAGATGGTTCTATTTAAAAGTATATATATATATATAAATACCTGATGTACTTTTTGGAAATAAGAAAAACATTGTTTTCTTTACTGCTATGAAATATAATTAACTGAGGGCTATATTAATGCATGGCCAATCAGCAACAAGGAAATATTTTGAAAAAATAATAAATGCAGTTAAGTATAAATATAAATATACAGAACATTAAGTATATACAAGAATGATATTAAAAATTTAACTTTTGATAATAAATTCGTCAACTGTGACTTATTCAATCATGTGCATGTGGTTTATATCATAGTTAATAGTATACATATTAGTTGGCAAAATGGTTGAACATTTCCGGGGTAGATTTTGCTATTAAAGGTGCTTTTAAGATCTTTGCAAAGATCATTACGAGATCTTGAAAATATCTTGTTAAGATCTTTTGAACCATATGGCAAGATATTGGAAATATCTTGCAAAGATCTTGTTTTAATTATATCTTGTTATGAATTTTCCAAGATCCTGCAATATTATTCAAAAGATCTTTACAAGATATTTTCAATATCTTGAAAAGATCTTGACAAGAATGAATTAAGATCTTTTGAACTATGTACAAGATCTTGTTAAGATCATGACATGATCTTTCCAAGATTTTATAAGTTTATAATTTAAAAATCTCTGTTAAGAAATACAAGATCTTAACAGGATCTTGACAAGATCTTGACAAGACCTTTCCAAGATCTTGAATAACTAAGATCTTGAATAACTTAATACATTTGCATTGGTGGAAAGTGCTAAACAATTGTTGTATTAAGCCACTTTCGTCAGGTGTGTGTGGTATTTTTCATAATGAAATAACGGTTATATATCTCGCGTTCTGATAGGTTGGGAGCTTGTGCTTTATGAGAGCAAACTTCATAAATCTTCAACAACAAACGTGGTACATGTATTTCCTATATAAATTTACTTAATTATTTTCAATTTTTTATGTTTGATTAGGTCATCAGAATTAATCCTTGTGCTTTCTTTATTGAAAACAACCTTCACAGAGTTCCTCCTTTGTAGCTCCTTTTGCGTTTTTGATGTTTTTTGACTTTAGATGCTTTTTTAGAACCTCCATTCTCACGTCTCTTATTTGTTTATTTCATGAAATAAATAGCAACTTTCATTGCAGATGAGTTGGGAACCTTTTAAAGGAAAGAAATTGAATTAAATTATCATAAATCAGCATTGAAGATAGAAAACTTTTTGAAACAAACTATAGTGATTAAACTAGATAGGACTGTTGACGAGTGGGTTTTCAAAGCGAGGGGGGGATACTCCCATATATTCGCTATACGGGTATATCCCGTTGGTATAAGGGTATTGTTTTTGGTCTTGATGCCTTAAACAGGGCATACATTTTAGCCTTATTGGGCGACTTGCACTAAATGATCACGTGATCAAATCTGCCATTGTGGCTGGCTAGCGCAACAACTTTATGTATGTCAAGAATGTAAACAAAGATCGCGGAGCCGGATTTTCCCCTCCTAAAACAAAGGTGCGTAGAGCGTTTTTTACCTTTAAACTAATCACACGTAGATGAGCTTGGCGTTGGTGCTTGGGTGGGAGGAGCCTCGGCAACTCGGCGGAGGTCAGCGGTTACTATGGCAACCCTGTCACCTCCCACCTAGCACCGTCACACTGACTTGGCAGTGGAATACTTACCTATACTTACCTTAGTGGAGGGTGGGTGGGAAAACAAATAGCGTTGGTGTAGCGTACAAACTGCGTAAGCTAGCGTTAGCGATATGAGATAGTGCATAGCGTTAGCGAAATCGGATAGCACGTGGCGTTAGCGAAATTGGATAGCACCCGATGCAAGCTTCGTCCCCAGATACCATCTGTTCATCATTCATCTCATTGCGTGAGACATTAATTTGCTTATCAGATGGCCGCGAAGCTATAGCCTTTTGATGACAGATACTTGCGATAACAGGCAACTTAGTTCAAGTCTAACTTTGCTTAAATATTTTATTTAACCACATTTAAACTCATCACACGTAGATGAGCATGGCGTTGGTGCTTGGGTGGGAGGAGCCTCGGGAACTCGGCGGAGGTCAGCGGTTACTATGGCAACCCTGTCACCTCCAAATGATTCTCCAAGGTGCTTGGAGAGGAGGAACAGGAAGAAGGGCCTCCCACCACAATGATCCAAGCACCAACCCAAACTAAGGTCACTCCAGGAAATTAAGCTTGAGAAAGATAGCGCGAGATCGAGGCTAAGGATTCTGTAGGTGTCCGGATATAACTTTGATAAGCGTTACTAGTCCATCTGCCAAGGGTTTGGATCATATGATCCGGAACACCATTACGCGCTGCAACTGTGGCGGCTCCAATCCTGAAGCTATGGCTGGAAAAATTACCAGTCACTCCCGCACCAGCGAAAATATCCCTCAGCCACGACGTCAGCAACTCTCGAGACAATGGTTGGCCATTCTTTAATAAGAATAGTGGACCTGAAGCATTTCCTCTTTTATGCAGAAAAGCGGACATTGCAGTCACCGCACACAGTGGGGAGACGCCACAACCAATGTGAACATAGCACCCTGCGCGGAAAGGATCGGTTTGGGATGCTTTGATCCATACCCGTAAGCACGATGGTCGGTCCAAATTATCAAACGACAAGTCCGAGACCTGCAGGTGAATGGTGGGGTCGAAACTGGCCAAGCTGGAGACCGTAAACTCTGCCGATCGCAGGAAACCAAAGTATGCGAGCGTACATCATGCCGGGTCAGCTGTTGTCATTTTTATATCATTTAGCCCCCGCGATCAATATCGTAATAGTCAGCGGATTACCTTTAAAAACAAACTGGCAGACTCCCATGACTCCCGTGTTTTTAGTGTTGAAGAGGTTATAAATGAAGTAATTTACGAAGATAGAAGCAGCGATGAAGAAGAAAGTGGTCCAGTGCCAAGTTTTGAAGATGCAATTAATAATTCTTTGGCAAATTTTTACCCGTTGAGGGACCAAATGGTGAATTACACTCGATTTCGTGAAGAAGCTGAAAGGTGTTTGGATAACGTATTCCATCGACACGAGATTTCAAATCGTGATGATGCTGAAAAGGTTCTTTCAGGCTCCACTAGTGTTCGGCCGATGGTTAATTCGGAGGTGCAGCTCTGGATTAAGAACATCAAGAGGAGAATTTTGAGTAGTTTGAGGCAAAATTAGTAACCAACTTGTTTCTTTTCTTTTCCTAGAATTCCAGGCAAATCTTCAAAGCTCTCTTTCAATTTTTTCTCCTTGAAATAAATAAATTGCATATACAAACTTTAAGATCAGACGGTATATTCTCCTTACTTGACTAATTCAAACATTGTAATATGGATGGAAGAATTTGCATATAGATCAAGAAATTGCTTTGCATCAGCATTACCTTTTAATCTAACCCAAGCAATAAAATTTGAAATTTATAATCAGAAATAAAACTAGCCTTCATATCATACAGACACCGTTGAACCACGCTTGGTCCAGAAAAGCTCCATAACCAATTGCTCCTGAGGCGTCCGATACCACCTGGGTATCGCCTACGACTGGGATACCAGGATACAGCCAAAAAGAAACCCCGTGCCACGTAGAGAGGAACTGGTGCCACCAGTCTAAGTCGCGATGGAACTCGCAATTCAGACGTATAGGATGGTCTCGCTTGCGGAAACAGCCTAGCAGGTCAATCATGCGCCGTATAAACGCGCGACCAGGCCACACCACCTTCGCTGCGTGGTGGAGGTGGCCAATCAACGATTCTAGGTGATGTCTATTACACCAGCGTCGCGACCGCCAGGTTGATACGAATCAATCACCTGAGGGTTGTGGATAGCGGTTTCCTTGTTACTCTTGGCCGATCTTAAAGAGCTGAGTTGACTTTGGAATCCAACTTTGAAACCATATCGAATCCCACTTAAAACATAAGCCACTTCAATCTGGTCTGGGTGTGATAGCAACTCTTGGGAAAACCACTCAACACTAAGGGGCGTGACGTCAGACACCAACGGGAGGTTAAGCATAGCTGAAAGAAGATACAATACGACCGTGAAAATAATAGTGACCGGCAGATGTTCCGAACTGCTCACACGACTTAAAAAGAGATACGTGAGGCGATAAACGACGAGTAAAGCTAATTACCCTAGATAGGAACTTAGACGGGGTAAAGTTACATGCATATAAACATAATATATCGAAACTAAAGTATATGCTATGGGAGGGGGAGGACCCACTCTGGCGATAACACGGGACTCGAAAAGAACGAAAAATTAGCAAAATAAACGCATAGAGGCCAGACTGACAGCAAAGCTAAATTCTTAAGGGCCTGGTTACGCGAAAAGATTGTATCAAGGTTTTGTAAATATAACGCGCTAAAAGGTATGACAGCATAGAGATATAACACAAAAGTCCTAGCACGAAAGGTTTTTTTATTTTTATTTTTATTTATTTTTATTATATAAATATGTATATATATCATATGCAATGAAATACCAATGACATCGTCTGCGTTTCTTATAAAGCCTAGCATGCAGAAAAGAAATAACGACGGAACGAAATGTCCCGAGACCATTGAAACGTTCCAGACAATTGAGAATACACAATCTAAATGCACTTGAACTGTCTAGACAAGATTACGAGCGAAAATTATAGAATGCTATACAAGATAGCTAAAGCTAAAGAACAAATTAAACGGAACATATTTTTTTTTTTTTTGTTGTAAGAACCATAAGTATAACATAAAGTACTAGCGTGCTTGGATTAGCGGCGCTTAGACCTGTGAAGTTCCCCCGACGACTCGGCAAACGTGGATTTCCGTTTGGACTCCGAAGACTTGTCGGTCCCACTCGGGCAATCTACCAAGCGATGGCGGCCAGAACATGAAGAGCACTTGTGTGCGAATCGGCAGCCACTATAACGCGAAGAACACTGCCCCCGATTCCAAGAACGGCATATGGTGTCGCTATTGGAAGAGCCCTTGGGTTCTGCTCCTTCAGCAGCTGTAGCACTGAGAGCGCGTATGACAGATCCCGCGGTGTGGAAACTGTAGAGCTGGCTATTGATGTGCGACCAGTCTGTGAGTTTGCTTTGCTTTTCCGACTTACGACGTTGGCATGTCAAACTCTCCTTGCAGACGCTCGAGGAATCCAAAATAGTTGCATATAGAGTAGAGTCGACCATATCTAAACACCCTGGTGAGGCAACGTTGGCGAGAGTTTTCCTAAATTGTGTATCGTATTCATAAACGGCAGCCCAGCGAAATTTTCGACTTGCCTTGTGAATGATGGTGCGGCAGCGCGCCAACTCGTATCGCGTGGGGTCTTTCCATATGAGTTGACACTCGTAGAATGTCCACGCTTCCAACCACTGGTCAAAAGCTTCGATCGTGGTAATCCGTTTACCATTAGTTGTCAATAGGTCCTTGCTGTGGCTGTAACAATGTGTACAGATCGACATAGGTATTGGTCGTTGTTGAATAATTACTTTGCGATGTTGCGGTGGCACAACCCCCTTTTGTGTCGGCTATGCAGGACCGCATTTCAACTTGCTCGAGTTTGAGCGCTCCCACCTGGCCCTATGTAGTGCGGATGGCCATCAATATCTGAGTGTTTGGATTGGTATGGAGGGACATATCGTCGTCCGACTCAATTTGTGGGCCCTGACAATGTTTACCACCCGTCCCGAACGAAGGAAAGGCTTTGGCTCTTTTAAAGCCCGGACACAGAGTTTTTCTACCTCTCTTTGACGTTATTCCCTTGTTTTACGAATATACTAGATTAAATGAAATTTTAAAATGATGTGAGTGCAAAAAGGCACAACCAATCATTATGAGAGCAAAAGCACGACTGAGCCTGGTCAGACACAAGCTGAGTAACACCGAATACTCTTGTACCCTTCTATTCCACATTATATTAATAATTAACTAATATCACTTTTTTTTACCAGAAAATAAAGTAATAAACTTTATCATGATTATTATTTTGTTAATACTGTTTCGTTGCTGATGCTGCTGCTTCTGAAGTGAAGGTACCAATTAGAAACACCGAAAAAATATGAACTGTTGTATTAATGCTGCTGTTGCTGCACTCCTGTGTTGTGGAGGGAAGATACAGGTCATACTAAAGAGAAACACTGATAATGAATATGAAAAAAATATTTATAATCTTTACCAGAGAATAAAATAATAAACTGATACCCTGATTACTTTTTTGTTAATACTGTTGTGTTGTTGTTGTTGCTGCTGCTGCTGTTGCTGCTGAAGTGAAGGTACTAAAGAGAAACATCGACAACAAATATGAACAAATATATTTAGAATGTTTTACCACGAGCATGTATAAAAAAATTAAAACATTTTTGAGAATTCCCCTCTTATACACAAGGACAAACTGTAAGAGTCCCGTTTCAGGTCCCAAAAAAAATTGTTGCCCCCTTCCCTTAACATATCATGAGCTATTCCTAATAATACTAACAGTCTTGCTGTGTGATTCTTAAACCTTGCATCAAATTTGGTACTAAAGAAAAAAGGAAAAAAGACTTGAATATTTATGAGCGGGATCATGTAACTAATACTAGTGTCATGAAAATCTAAAAAAAAGTTTAATAAATTCATATCAGTATTATTTGTTAATACTAACTGTTGTTTTGGTGCTTATATATAATATATAATTAATACTTATTATCAGGATCATGTAACGGGAAATCGAGTTTTCAATAATGGTTTCAGAAATCGTTATGATTATTATTCGACAATACTAACTTGTTTTCCTGTACCGGCGACGACACTCGCGGTGATGGTTGAAGGAAATCTGTTACTGAACATAATTCAAAATATACCAGTTTCGAATTCCAAATTACCGCTGTGTTCCATGATTACAGACTCATTTGCACAGGGTTAGCCTCGAATCAGTGTTTAAATATTCACAAATACCAACAGAAAAGTAAAGAATGCACAACTTCAACAATACAAACATTTTGAAACTCGACGGACCTTGACTGGAACACGCGAATATTCTGCTCAAACTCGAGGCTAACCCTGTGCAAATGAGTCTGTAATCAAGAAACACAGCGGTAATTTGGAATTCGAAAGGGGTCTATTAGACAGAAACGGCCTAGCTTGGTTGGACCGCATGGGACGCGATGTTGCTGGCCACGTCCCCGATCGCCATTCGCCGCAGACAATGGTTCGGCGCCTTCGACATGGCTGCCACGTTGCCTGGTAGTAATCTCCTGTGTTCGGTGCCACTGCACAGTCTGGGTGGAAATCCGTACACAAACTGCACAGAGAACTCGATCCAATCTGGAGCGCCTAGGATGGCCACGTTGCCGAGACTGTGGGAGGTAACGTGTGTCCATCAACAGCGGAAGAGGAAAAAACGAACGAACTCACTAACTCACTGACTAACTCAACAACTCACTAACTATCTCCCTAATAAACAGAAAAAACTACCAAGGAACGTACAAAAAATCATTACCGATCGAGCCACACCCGGCCAAGATTGGCGCCCAACTCCTCGACGCCGGACGTCAGAATGTTCGAGAGTGGAGTGCCCTCCTCCCCAAAGAGCTCTTTGAAGAGGCTGGCGCCCCTCTGCCGTTGTGTACGGTCCGTTCGCGCAAAGATTGTTTTCAAGCTATTCAACCAATCAGCGTTCGCGTTAGAATGAAACCAATTGATAGCCAATCAAAAATCGTTTCATATCTCGTGGCGAATTCGCAGGGGGTCAGAACACATATCATGGAAAATGTTATCGCACTTGTTAGGCGTAGCCATTTCTCCCATAATTATTTTCTCCAGACAAATTGCGCATGACTTAGTACACAGTTCTTTATCATTACTAACGTGAAGAATTAAGACTTCTCAAATGGGATATTTTGAGGTGGAGGAAAATAATCTCTGTAAACACAGTGCGAAATTACAGATTTCCGAAATCGGAAATATTGTCGGAAATTTGATAGTTTGGAATTTCCGTCAAATTTACGGGTACGGAAATCCACTTTTCTGAAAGCCAGTCCTCCTTCACATTTCCGTTAAGCGTTTAAGGGAAACAACGCCGTATACACATTGCTACATGTTTCCATTCCATTTAAGGCACACGGAAATTGAATATAATTTTGAACACTTAGAAAAAATGTAACAGTTAAATGTAAATATAAAATATGCATGGATCGATATCGTGCAAGAAAATGCAGAAGGTCTACGAAGGATCTATGTAAGATCTAATCAGCTAAAGTGAAAATCATAAAATATTTTGAATAACTGAATCATACTAGGCAGAAACTAAAACGGCTTGCCAAAAAGCCATGCAGAAATAGCCAGTATTTGGTGAACAGCAGCGCTGTTTCGTCCTATTTGAGTTTGTCTTTTTAACTTCGTTTATGCGAACTACAACTTAAAACACATTATTTTGTGTCATTGCCATTTAATTAAGTTTTTCTTTATATTAGATTTCGAGGAAAGGGTTATATTTTTGCAAGAGAAATTACAAATTTTGACAGATATAATTTGCAGCTATTTCAAAAATATGTTCAGTGGTGTAGGATTTGAAGTTCGGTGCAATATTTATCAAATGCTAGGTCTTCACCTTTATTCGAAAAAGAAGAACAAATGAAGTGATAGTATATACCATAAAAAAGCATCAGAGGTTCTATTTCTTTAATTTTGATTTGATTTACTGAACATTGAAAAATAATTTCCAACTAAATTAGTTCCCGAAAAAGCGAAGCAAGCGGCTTATAACAATCCGCTCTTGCACCTTTGGATTAACGTAAATCAAGTATGTTTAAAATTAAACAAAGTGTTCTGAGGCATGGATCAGTTTGTGAAAGAAAGAAAGAAAGAAAGAAAGAAAGAAAGACTGAATAATAAATTAATGAATAAAACATTTATTTTGTATTTTTTTGAATAATTTTTATTACTGAAACGTGTCTAATCAGGGGTGAGACAACGATTACATGTTGGTTTTCGCTTCTGTGTTCTCCGTAGACAAACCTTGAGCTTATTCTCTGAACTGGAATGAATGTTGCTGGCCCTGGTTCCTCAAAATGTTTTGCTTCCCAAACACTTAATGGATTGCGATATGATGTGATATGATTATTCTTTTGGTACCATTGAACGGCTGCAAGAATATGAGTTAATTGATCTCCATTGATCACAATAGTATGGCACAAATAAAACAAAACAAAGCCGGGTCTGCCAGTAGATGTTGCCTCAATTATTCCACCATTACCTGCCCATGAGGCCATGATCTTTCCTGAAGAATCAAGACGTGTGTTAAATCTTGAACCTAGTCTTTCGTCGAATACTGTAACTGACTTATACTTTCTAAAGGCTCGGTTCACTCGCTGACGGTCAAAATTCACTGTTGGATAAAGTTTCCTATACATTTCTTTTAGGTTGAATAAGTCGTCGTTGTCAAACGAAGAGATCACGAAGCTATTTGGCAATGCTACGTCACTAAAATCTGTCCACACATCTGTAAGGCTTTCTATTGATCCTCGTATTGCGATTTTAAATTTAGAAAGTCTATCTTGATTAATTTCCTCCTGAATATTATCCACTATAGCATCCCTCAGAAGAGCTTTGCAAAATGGAAAGAAAACTTCGCTGTACTCTTTCGGCAATGTATACTGCAAGTCTGCAGCGCTGCTCATGCAAATAAACTTCCTCATTAATTGTGATTCAATGAACCTGTTATTGGTGTGAAAGTTGCCTAACAATCCGTTATAACGCTCAAAGCTGAAACACCAAAAACCAAACACACTTCCATAGTTTTCAACACATTTCTTTAAATGCATATGTAGATGAATATTCGGAGTAACGGCTTCTCTTCCATAAAGATTTTCAAATTTTATTGCAAAGTCTAGTAGTTTTCTATCAGCTAAAAAGATATCAGTTTTCGAAATAGAGGTCTTGCACAGTAGCCGACAGGCGATTACAAAAGTTTGTAAACAGTTCAAATGTTCTTCTGGGAGAATTCCTTCGAGACAATACAAAGAATAATAAAGAATCCAGTTTTGCCACTGCGAAGCTGTAAAACCACCATAGTTTGTTGTAATTTTATGTGGTAATCTACCAAGATCAGAAGTGGAATTAATGTTTTGTATACGTCGCTCGATTTCAATAATGTTCTCTCTTGAAAAAAGCTCGTTATTGCTCCAGAGTTTAAAAAGGTGCTTAGCAGTACCCAGAAATAAATTGTGCATCGGATCAATCACACACATTGTGATACTACCGTAATACGGAAGTCGTAACAATTCGGTGTATCTTGTTCCAAGTTCTTTTTCCATTCGTTTCTGTGCAGTCTTATTTTTACATCTAGTGGTTTTAAGAGCATCTCGTCTATGCTGCTCATCTGTTCTTTTTGGCCAGTTGTCCCGATCTGTAAACCCGCTGTAATCCTTCTTTTCTCCAAAACCCCCAGGAAAGGTTTTTAGGCAATGACTACATCCTTTGTGTGCAGCGTGTGATAGAAATCCGCATAATTTTCTAGCAGCAGGAATATCAGATGCACAACAGAGAAGAGCAGCTCTTATCTTTATTCCACCTTCTGGTGCACCATGGGCATTGACTTTTACACCTTTCCATAAAGCTAATAACTCGTCCACCATAGGTTTCAAAAAATGCATAAGCGTTGCTGGTTCCTTATTTAATGCAGGTATTATTCCTACCAATATTATGTTCTCTTTCTTAAAACGTTCAGCTCTTGGTAAGTTAATCAAAGCCAAATACAGAACTCCTATAGAATAATCACTGCGTCTCTTAAATGGCTGAAACCAGTCACAGTTCAGCATTAAACCATAAGAGTGTTTAAGGTTTAAAAAGTCTCGTCCTTTATACTTTAGGAATGTTTTCCAAACGTCTCCATCCATAACGTCTGCATATGTATCTTCATTAACATTTCGTTCACGCCATTCCTCACATTTTTCCTTGAATCCTGGTCTTTTCAATATCGTCTCTAACGAATCTATAACACTCCTAAAGCAATAAGTATATATTGGGTAAAATTTGACTGAACCATTATTCAGGAAAACTTTTTTAACTAGCTGGCCTCCGCAGGGTTTTCGTCTTGAAGAGTGTGGAAAAAGTACATTGTCGCAAAGTTTTGCTTGGTATTTACCATTTACCTTTTTGACACAGTCCTGCTCTTTAAATAACTTTGTGCACTTTCCACAAACCACAAATTTTTGAAAGTTGTCCCTGTCTATACCTAGATATCGTCTCAGAGAATACATTGTTACAGGTATAAGTCCAGCCAAGGAAATCAAAAGGTCAGATCCTGCATTTGCTGGTAATCCTTCGCCTACTTTGGAAAGTAGTGCACTTAGGTACTTCAAAAGACCTTCGATACCTCTGTCACTGATAAGATTGTAGTATTGCCAAAGAAAAATAAAATATAGGAGCCACGTTAGAAATGTGCGTGATTTTTGCCTATTGTTGATACTAAACTGCTCCTCCGTGACGTGATTTACAGTGCCATCGGAATTTTCTTCATCAATGATATCGCGCAAATCTTCTTCACTTAATTCATCCCAATGTTCAGGCGTTTCATCAGCATTCGAGTCTGAATCATGTTTGTCCTCATCACTCTCGTCCTAAAAGTAGGTAAAACAAACGTTTTTTCTATTATTATCAGCCCGTTTAGTTTAGTTTCATGAATGTTGAATAAGCCAAAATTATCGAATGTTAATCTCAGAACTGGATGTAGAAAGTCATCACTGAGGCAAAAATGAACTGACGTTTTCAATGAAGCCTTCGAAACTTGTCTAATGACTGAAAGCTTGTATATGACACAAATCAAGATTTTCGTCCGATTTTCGGAACAAGAGTTTTTACTAATTTGTGTACATTCACTTAAAAATAACCGTTTCGCAAGTAACAGAGCGAAACTTCCATTTTGCAAATTGTTTCCGTTTTGATTATGTTATTTTTAATTCACTTTCTAAATAATTTGCTAAATAGCAACATGGGCGAAGGTGTTTCATTGTATAACAAACCTCTTCTTCGCTTGAAGAGTCGTCCGATGCCGCGACTGATCTTGATGTCATATATTGATCTAATGATTAAAATAATCTGGTTTAGTATTCAAAAATAATTGATACATGAATAATCAATGATTCGATTCTTTTCCAAATCCATATAACAAAAGTTTATGTATCAGTACCTGAATCTGTACGGATGTTGTGTGGTCTTAAAATTGGCCGTTCTTAGGCATGTACGCACGTAATGCATGATTTATTTAAATCCGCTTAAAATGAAGATATTACTAATATAATATATAATATAATATAATATATAATATGAGAGGACAGGACAGGACAGGACAGGACAGGACAGGACAGGACAGGACAATATACCTGAAGTTAGTGTCCGGTCGTAATTACAAGCATTATTTTCTGTTGGGAGTGTACAAGTCTCATCTGAAACAAAAAATAATTGAAAGAAGATTGAGAGAGAAGAATTTAAAGATTTTAGATATATTTACCTTTAAAATTTCCGCATTTTCCCCCCAGAATTTGTTAGTGGTAAAACTTATGAAAAGTCTCCTCAAATTAATTCTACGTACTCCACGGGTAGTCCAACACTGACACTCATGAACTGCTGTTATTGAATTACTTTTTAGTTTGGCATTTTTATACCAGCATTGAACATAACACGATTTCTCAAAGTACACAGAGTCCGTACCCCGCTTTTCAAAAGAAACATCATTCAATCGGAATTCCTGATTACAATCCAAAATCATTCTCCTCTCTTTTCTTCCCCAATACCGGCCTAATGATATACTACTGACAACGATACATTTGATAGATTAAGTATTAACTCGCTCGGCCAGCTCCGCGCAAATCGATCTCGCAATCTTTCAAAATCATTACCTTCACTTGAGCTACCAGGCAAATCTTCAATAACTCCACTAGTGACTGCTTGCTTTTGTAAATTCCACATATTCTTACTGGCATCGTAAAAACGCCTTTTGTGTTCATAATACTGACTCTTACCGAGCCGTTGTCCACAATGAGGACATTCAAAGCCTTCGCTGTTTTTAGATGCCCCAGAAGATCCCTCATTATCTACTGCTGACTCTTCAACGTCCATCGTCCAAATGTTTTTCGCATAGTCGTAGAATCTTCGCTTATGTTCAAAAAACTGTCTTTTGCTGAGAATTTTTTGACAATGTCCACATTTGCGTCTCTTGGAATCAATTGAATTTTGCACGTGGCCACCTCTAGAGGAAGGGCGTTTTGAAGCTCTACTGGACATCGGTTAAACTAGTGCTCGGTTTATGTGTATACGTAATGGAACTTAAAGCTAGAAGTCAAAAACTCTTAGCGAATCTCAATCAAAAGCTAGTACAGAGCTCGATTTAAAATTTCTCACAGCACGCCAAAAATACAATAAAGACTTTTAAATACATGTTCTATTGACCCATAGGTGATGACAGAAATGTCACTGTACACCTTTTGCTGTTCCTTAACCGCAAAGGAATATTCATTGAAGCGAAGAAGCATTGTCATTAGAGCGAACAGGCATACAGGCTGCGTTTTCACTAGAAATGTTAACTTGCGTAAAATTCCTGGAGGTGTTTTAATCCGACTCCCACCTTTCAAGAATAACACTGTGATTGGCCCATTTATTTGGTAGGACAACTTAAACCATCTTGCTAGGTAGTTTAATTTTGCCTTATTTCCGGTGTCGTAATTAAGCTAGTTTTTAAATTGTCCTAGTGAAAACACAGCCACAATAAGGCGAACGGAGTCTTAATAGTGCGATTGAACGTTCATTAAGAAATTTAGCATTGAATTTGACAATCATGAATATGTTAGCGTGGGTTCATCAACGTTTTTGAACTTTCATAAATAAATGCGTAAATAAATGTCCAAAACACTGTATTAAATGTGTGTTGTGTTTTATTGTCTGCACCAAAACGCTAATGAAAGTTTGAAAACGTTAATGAACTTACGCAAACATATTCATGATTGTCAAATTCAATGCTAAATTTCTTAATGAAAGTTCCATCCCACCTCCGTTCGCCTTATTGTATGCCTGTTCGCTCTAATGACAATGCTTCTTCGCTCCAATGAATATTCCTTTGCGGTTAAGGAACAGCAAAAGGTGTAGTATTTTGATATTTGCCAGATAAACACACCCGCGTTTAATTTAAAAAATATATTACTTTTTTTTCATATAGCAATGACTGTTTACAATAAAGAAAATAATTTTTTTTTGTAGAAAATCTAATATAGTTCATGCAGTACTTCAAAGTTCTGTGTAAAGAACTGTCTGAATGTTCTGTTTACTTCTCTTGCAATGAATCGAATTTGTTAATAAAACCCTGGATTGATAACCTCTTTACGGCATCATCGGTATAACATTCGTTAGCAATTTTTTCATACACTTTACATGATCTAACCTTACGGCATATACGACTAGCTAACCGTCCAAAACTGTAAGCATCAGTTATAGCAGTTGCTATTGCTGTGCCATCTAACAATTCCGGGGCAATATGAGGATATCTTTGTTTATCTTCCGGATCCCTATCTGTGTTACGGGAACGTGGTTGCATTGAATGTGTGTGAATACTTTTTCCAAAATCTACAACAACTGGGCACCACACATTATTTCTTCGAAACATTAATACGCTACTGCCATGGATATCGCAATGGATAAACCCTTTCGAGTGCATATGAGCTATTGACATTGCTAACGAGTAAATAATTGTAGGCCAACAACTGTCATCTGTTATTAATCTTGTTAGCAAAGCCCCATTCAAAGTTAACACTTTGCCATTCTCTCCACAAAACTCCATGACCAGCAGTATATTTCCATTCTTTTCACAAATTCCATAGAAGTACGGGAAGCCTGGATGATCATCTAAGTTGGAAAGTAACTGCGCTTCTTTCTCAATCAAATAGCAGTACTTTTGTTGCTTTATTGTTTGACTGCTACTAAATTAGTTCTGTACCTCATCAGTCGAACGATACCAAATCTTCCTTCTCCTAAAATAATATTCTCGTCACATTCTTGTAACAATGTGGGGTTCAATGAGTCTGTCGTACGTGGGCTGATCAGCGAAGATGTTGGCTTTGTGGGGTTTGGCTGAGTAGGATGAGGTTCATTCAAACGGAAGTTTCTCTTCAGCTTTGCCGATGATTGTCCAATTTCTGGTCTAGCTGCCAACAAAACCTTTCCTGCGTAAGTAGAACCCAATAAACGGCTATTGTTCGGATTGAGAACAAAACCTTTGTCGGGTTTGATTTTTTATCTGTTTGATGTGTAGTACTATTTGCTGTGGATACCACGCTGTCTTCACTCTCTTGTACTGTATCCAGTGCGCTTTGATGTGTACTGATGTTTTCTGAAGATTTCTTTTGTACGACAGCTGTCTTCTCCTGTACACGTCGCAACGCCTGCTTTTTCCTTAAATTTTTTCGGCGCAGTGACCGTTTCTCCTTTGAACTCGTGTATTTCTTGACTGGTTTCATGATAACACTAGTAAATCATCTGAGAACGCATAGGGTAATTGGGCATTATTTCAATCCGGAATTGTGTACCACCCTCTAACAACCGATGACGTCAAACGTCGAGAAAAGGCGGGAAATGCAGTTGTTTCAGACCAACGTACCGGTAATATCTTATTCGTGCTTCTAAATATATTTCTCTGTACTAAAACTATCTTTCGTCAAAATGATTGGTCTTGAGGATGAAACAACTGTTGAAGAACTACGGAGAGAGATGGAATTGCTAAAAGGAGAGATGAAAGCCCTCAAAGAATCGAGAATAGAAGATCAACGATCGCGAAGGCAAACAACAAGCAAGAAGCAAAACATCGACCATGACTGCTCTGTAAGTAAATTAAATTGTTGCAATACTTAGTGGAAGGACTAATTTATTGGTTATCTTGTATGCAGTCTATATTTCTGCGATTGATACATATGCTAAGGAGGAAAGTGAGTTTATTTTAGATTACAATTAAAATGTGCTTACTTGGGTAAATTTCGCGCGCTTTTAAGATCTATAATTTATGCAGTGCATTAATCAGTAGCCGTTTCAATTGCGCATACATTATGAACATACTAAAGTCAATAGTAATCAATGTTTGACATCAATTCGGGCCTATAAAATCTCGAAAGGCTATAGAAATCATTACAATCAAACAGTACAGTAAAAACCATAGTTCTTATGACTGGCGTACAAATATAATCATGTCAACCTAGAGAATAGAGTATTTATACTTGGGTTTCCTGTGGTCAATTACCTACGGACGACTGTTACACGGTCTTTCATCACTTCAACAAGATTAATGTCATAATTTCTATATCACGTTAATTTTCTTTTGTCTTCGAGAAAATCCGTTTGATATCAAATTTTTGACATCAAAAAGACTGCAAAGTTTAAGATCACACTGATTGTTGTTACTAACTTAACGAAAATATGATTTTTTATGTCGAATATTTGGAATGAAATGAGGTTTTAGTCTCGTCGGATATGCGATGAAAGGAAATTAAAATATATTTCTTTGCCAAGACGCTTACCAAAAACATAATAATAATTTTTGCATCTTTGCAAAGTCACTATCATGGATGTGACATATATTTGACAGTACGAACGCTTTTCTTGAAAATAAAATATTGCATATCACGCTAGAGTGTATACCATCTCGTACATTTTTCAGCGTAAAACTAAGCGAGTTTTGTCCCAAAACAAAAAAAGGTGTTTATTCCTATATTATGTCATTCAATTATTTGTTTTTTATTTTTTATTTTTTAGAAAGCAGTACACAAAGTGTACCGTCAGCTCTTAAAGAATGCTGACTTTAGTGAATGGAGCTTTCAAGAAGGGTATAGTACCGTTTTCAACAAATCATATGAAATAAGTTAGTTCGTCTCATTCGACAGGCCATCCGTCTTTGAGCGGAAAGCTAGTCGATGCAGTTTAGCCGTCTTTGAATGGCAGAACAGCATTGAGACATTTTAATTGAAGAGCATGTGTATGTAGGCATCAATAGATTGCATAGTTCGTCTCATTCGACAGGCCATCCGTCTTTGAGCGGAAAGCTAGTCGGTGCAGTTTAGCCGTCTTTGAATGGCAGAACAGCATTGAGACATTTTAATTGAAGAGCATGTGTATGTAGGCATTAATAGATTGCATAGTTCGTCTCATTCGACAGGCCATCCGTCTTAGAGCGGAAAGCTAGTCGGTGCAGTTTAGCCGTCTTTGAATGGCAGAACAGCATTGAGACATTTTAATTGAACAGCATGTGTATGTAGTCATCAATAGATTGCATAGTTCGTCTCATTCGACAGGCCATCCGTCTTTGAGCGGAAAGCTAGTCGGTGCAGTTTAGCCGTCTTTGAATGGCAGAACAGCATTGAGACATTTTAATTGAAGAGCATGTGTATGTAGGCATCAATAGATTGCATAGTTCGTCTCATTCGACAGGCCATCCGTCTTAGAGCGGAAAGCTAGTCGGTGCAGTTTAGCCGTCTTTGAATGGCAGAACAGCATTGAGACATTTTAATTGAACAGCATGTGTATGTAGGCATCAATAGATTGCATAGGAAGAATACCGAAGACGTGGGTTCAAATCCTGCCAAGGGCATATGATATTTTTCTCTTATTTCTCTACTTCATTATATACACACCGAACGCATAATTTCTACTTTAATAGATTGCATAGTTCGTCTCATTCGACAGGCCATCCGTCATTGAGCGGAAAGCTAGTCGGTGCAGTTCAGCCGTCTTTGAATGGCAGAACAGCATCGACGATTCCGGTAAGTCATCTGTGCATTTTCATTCTTTACGTTGCCTGCATGTTTTGTGCTGAATTCTGTTCTCTTGTCTTTCCGTGTACTTTTCCCCCTAGATTTTTCTCTGATAGCAACAGGGACACCTCGCGAAAACTTAGAAGAGAAGTGAGAGGTCTGTACGGAGATGGTACTTGGAAGAAATCCGCTTTAAAAGGTTAATTTAATGTTTATATTTGTATCGAGTTGTACAATTCTGTTCAAGGTACTTGAAAATATGCAGTGCAAACAAGACGCTATGAATTAAAAAGCACATCTCCTTGCCCTCAGATAAGAAATCCCTATTTTTAACTCCGCGCGAACCTAAATTACTTTTATCATTATGATCTAAAAAATCACAACTTTTGAAAGTGTTTATATCTGCCGAAACATTGTCCATTTCAAACTCCAATAGAATCCTATTCAACTGCAATGCACTGAGGGTCAATGCCAATTTAATTTACAGTATAATGCATTGGATCCAGCGAATTTTTAACAATTATCGATATATATGTGTTTCAATTGTAAATCTTACAGTTGCTGTTCATAATATGTTCAGATTCTATTCACCGGTACTGGAAATCCCTGAGGGACGATCAAACAAGACGGAAAAACCAGAAGTTTATGGAGCATAGGAATAACCTACGACAACAACAACGAAAAAAACGGGTAAATGAGTGCCATCAGATGTTTTCCCTTCGTCTTGCCTGAAAACACCGCTGATATTTATTAATACATAGTTCTATACTTCCTTTGACAGAAACTTGAAAGACGAAGAAAAGCTCTTGCTTCCGTTGAGCTGTCTACCGGCGACAGGGAAAAAGCAAAAGAGATAATAGAGGGGCCATTCGCACTTGAGTGCATGTCAAGCGAGGAGAGCTGTGACGATGAGGAAGTGGAAGCTGGCCCAGGTCCCAAGCCTCGAAAGATTCGTAGGCTGTCCTGGGAAAGATCGCGATTGCATAACATCGAAAAAGCGATTGATGATCATATCAAAAAGAATCTAACAGCGGCGCAAAAACGGCTTAGTTCCAGGACCATCATTGCAACTGAGAAATCGAATCGCACAAAGCCTAAGGAAATACCTTTTTGGGCAGCCAGAGAAGGCAATGAATGAAGGCAGATTTGTCTTCTCCTTTACGATTGTATAAGAGGGATATCACATAAGCAATGTTTTACATGCAAATGAGCTGCCCAGTGAAATAGCATGATAATGAAGTGAACCAGATGAGTTTTGTAAGCTAAAACGTTACAACAATTGCCTTGTATTGGAAATATTATTTTTGACAAACTAAAGATCGATAGGACTTGAACTGTTTTCTAATACTGTGAAAATTGTATGATTCACGCATATCTCATTTTTAAACAGTAGTGAATATCGGACTGTTTTCCCACCTATACTATGCATGGTGCAATTTTTATTATTCACGACATCCAAAAAATATTGCTGTGCTTCAAGGACTTAATCAAAATTGAATATAGCAGTGTAAAGCCGTTTTTTGTTCATTATCATTTTTGTTAGAAAAGTTCAACACGTCTCTCGGCCATAAAAGCCACAAGCTCAGTAGTGCAAACAGCATGTGCACACTTCATTAGCATGCTATTTCACAGGGCAGCTCATTTGCATGTAAACATTGCTTATGTGATATCGCTCTATTGTATTGTTTCTATTGTATTAGAGTACATGTACAAACCCTAAAAGCTTGCAAATTTTTTCACTATTTAGTACAAATGGTACAAATTAAAATATAGAAAACAAAATAATTACGAAGTGAAAAAACATTCGACAGCCGGACGGGATCTTCAAATTACTAGATGTCCACAGTCAAATAATTAAATGGTTTAGTCAAATAATTGGCATAAAATATAACTATACATTACTGTTTATGATCCACGCTTTTGATGTTTATACTTTAAATATGTCAGAGTATGTTGTCATAATTAAGAAGACATACACTATATAAGAGAAGCTAAACTCAGCCCATTCATCAGCATTGAATTGTCCGTTTTTCTCCTCGCATACTTTGCTTTTGTGATTCCTTTTTTTTTTTGTTCATTTTTTCTTTAATGCAATTTGTACTTATATCGCGTATTTGTTTATTATTTCTTTCGTTTTCAATTTTGATTTCTATAATTTGTAAGCTTGATTTGTAGTTATCGCTAAATCTAAAGTAGTTATTGCATTATTGATTGACTATTAATTTATACAATTGTAATATTTATATATAAAATGAAATGTAATAAAATATTTTTTTTAAATCCCGTCGTGGATAAATGTCTAAATACTGATTGCAGCAGTTGCGTGAGGATATGAATGAAGTGAATAGTAAAGTGAATAGTGAATTGAAGTATATAAACCACACAATCATGAAAAGTAGCGGCTTGATAAAAAAGCAATACGGCTCTTATTGATGCGTATATAAGCCTTTCTTATTATGAGTATAAGTCTCTTATTCATGAGTATAAGCTACCAAAACACGAGTATACGTTACTCGTATACTTGAGTTTCAGATGACTTAAACTCAACGGAAACAGAGTGCGGTTTTTAGTGCGTTTCCGTAGTTTACGGTAAAACGGAAACATGACATTACGACACGTTTACGTCAACTTATACAAATGAATAAGCAACGGAAACGTTAACTTATCCTTACGATTCCATCAGCTTTCCGTTGACTGAAATTTAGGATTTCGCACTGTGAAACCCTCACAATAAATATAATCACATGGCAACGTATTTTTTAAGAATAAAAGATTCAAAGAAATCAGCATAAAGCTTCTTTAAATAAAAAAGTCTTTATTTGTTTCTTAAAGATAGTGATTGTCTCTGACTGTCTAATATGAATAGGTATAGCGTTCCATAGTCTTGGTGCACAGACTGAGCACGGAAGCCATATGATTTGAGATTATAACTTGGTGTTGTGAGTAGACACTTGTCGGTAGATCTAAGGTTGCGTCTTGGTGTGTATTGATGTAGCAATTCTTTCAGGTACACTGGAGCTAAGCCATTTACTGCTTTGTATGTATAAAGTAGAACTTTAAATTGAACTCGCTTTTCAATTGGCAACCAGAGTAGTTTTTTTAGCTCGTTAAGAGCTATTGGAGTGGCTAGAGTTCACATTTTTCGGATAACGCTTCTCAGCCAATCGTTTTGGGTAATTCCCGTAACCATGGAATCCATAGTATTCGCCAAGTGACGTCACTGGAAGAATCCACGCACGTTGTTTGTAGAGGAAGCCATTTTGGATTTTCGATCACTTCTAAATAACTTGTAACCAGCAGCATATTGTGAGTATTCTTGGTTTACTTTATGCTCTTTTTATTGGACCAGGAAGTGGAGATTACCGATGAAAGTGGAATCAAAGTGTTAACGCAAAGCAAAAATTTTATTCGAAAATGAGGTTTATGCCTTCATTTGCTTATTTCTAACCGGTTTTTTTTTTTTTTTTTTTTGGAGTGTTAACCCAAAACGAAAATCGGGATCAAAACTCATACGAAAGTCTAGTTTTTGGCGCTTTTTGCCATTATTGCTCATTATTGAAAAAAAAATTCCTCTTGATTGATAAAGACAACAATTTGTTTGCACATTGTACGGATGCATTTGCTACTTGCAGATAGTCCAGTGATGAAGCAGGACGGTGCTTGGCGTGGAAGAGAAGTATTTCAGTCTTGTCGTCATTGAGTTTGAGATAATTTTCCAGCATCCACGTATCAATGGCACGTACACATTCTTCTAATTTATATATATACCCGGTTAATAACTATATATAGACCGTTCGCATTTATAATGAGCAACATTTGATAGAAAACCTTCTCAATTGATAAATAAAATACTTAATTACCTCGCACGTCGGCAATGCGGCCAGCGGCCTGCGGGATGTATATGGCTTATTGCCTGTGTCCTCGGTAATTAACTCTTACATATATATAATTATTATGTCAATGCAAAATTGAGCATCTTGATTCATATTGTAACGAATATATCAAATAATTTTCTTTTGTTTTTAAAATTTCTAGAGTATTCACCGTCGTACAGTTTGCACATTTGTTCCATGGTTAGTGATGTTTGGAATGCGGATATGGACGTCGAAACCAACTTGTTGGTAAAGGTATATCCTTCCTCAATACCAAGGATCGGTACGTGGACTTGGTTTCCGCCTTTCTGGTTGTTTACGATATAATTGAATAGGCCATACGCGGACGTTTCCTCAACAAGAAGGCTTCGTTCCACTCGTGGCTAGAGGTATAATGTCAACGGCGTCTCACATCCGATATTGCATGCCGGCATCTTCCCAGTTCAAGATGAAGCTTGTGCGATAATGAAAAGGTTCCCTTTTTTCCATCCTGAAAACGTTTTTACAACGTTGTTTCTCTCACTTGCGCCCAGTCCACACTCGCTCTCGCTTCCAGTCTCTCACAGTTGGTCGTGCTGAAAACCACTACCCCATATAGGGTATATATTTAGAAATCACCACCCTCCTTGAGAAGATTCGTGAAAGACAATTATTAACACAGTCAAGCTGAAAACTTACCAAAAGGAAGAAATTTTTGCTCTTCTCATTGACTAACTTTGGCCTGTGTTTTTCCACGTAGTCTTGCAATATATGGCGCATATATATTAGTTGGCTGATAGGTCTCAGTAACATTTTGGCGCCTTCCCCATGGGACATCAGGACTTGGGCTTTTCTGACAAGACCGTCGTCACTTTTAATAGCTTTGAGAATTCTGCCTAGTGGCCAACTGTTTCGGCAGCTATCCTGTTGTTTCACTAGCACTATATCGCCATCGGCCAAGTTGGGCTGTCTTTCTGTCCATTTTGTTCTTCTTCGTAGGTTCTGCAGGTACTCACGTCGCCACCTACACCAAAACTGGTTCGCTAGGTATTGGGCTCTTTTCCACCATCTGCGGGCATATAGGTCTTCTTGGACGAACCTACCAGGTGGAGGGGCAAGTGGGCGTGTCTTCGCAGTAAGTATCATAGACGGGGACAGGGGTTGGAAATCAGATGTATCCGATGGGACCGCCGTAATAGGTCGGGAGTTGACAATTCCGGTCACCTCAGCCATCAGCGTGGAGAGTAACTCATGGGTGAGTTGGGAACTTCCCACCCGTGTCAGCATGGCATCAAGGATGTTGCGTACGGTCCGGATTTGACGTTCCCAGACCCCACCAAAATGAGATGCATGCGGGGGGTTGAAGACCCATTGGCTTCCTTGCTCCGTTACATACTTCTGTACTTTCCGTTGGTCTAGCTCTTTCAGAGCGTGCTCTACCTCCGACTTTCCTACAATAAAATTGGTTCCTCTGTCGCACCGTATCTTCGTGAGCAGCAGTAAGGCGGACTCGCGGAGCGTCGGCAACGCACCTGGAATTATGCGGGTATTACTGGGGCCTGGGACCCCCTTGCGCGATCCGGCGACAGCGGCGAGGAGCGCCTTACTGCTGCTGTGTTTGCGAAGATATTTGCTCTATATATGCATGAATGTAAAGAGTTTGCTTATGACTTCTGTATAATTTGTCTAAGACCCAAAGTTAATATACCCAAGCCCAAGGGTTTCTGGTGTTGTGGCAAAAAAAATGCAAATAGAAGATGACACGTCAGCACAGTGTTACGAGTGTGGTAAGAACATTCGCAATGCCGTACCAAATGCTACCAGAGAGCAATATTACGCCAATGGAGGTCGTAAGAAAACACCTTATAAGAGAATAAAATACTTTAGGGACTGGATGAGTCATATCCAAGGTTATCGACCGGTATATCTTGACGAGCAAGTAAAGAAGAAAATTATAGACCATTTAGAAGAGCCAATCCCGCAAAGTCTACGGAAGACATTGAAAAAATTAAAGCTAGGGAAATATTACAAAGCTATTCCCTATCTTTTGACTGAAATTACCGGTAATTCTATTCCTGAGGTTTCTGATATGACAAAAGCCGAGTGGATGTTTTGTCGGCTGGATAAGGATATTCCTTATTACCCTGACGTAATCTATGAAATATTTTACAAAATAGACCCCAACCACCCACTGTTAGGATGGATTCCGAGAAGATAGTGAATCTTATGGCATAAGATGAGAAATTAGCATAAATATTACGCGTAATTTCCAGACTGTCGTTCGATATGTAAATAGAATCCTGTCACGCTCTTTTCAAAGCAAATATTTACTGAGCTAGTTTTCTTTGAAGCTTTTCTTTCGCTTCTTGGTAGATCTTTTTGCGAGATTCCTCGGAAAGATCTTTTACGACTGTTTTTTTGTTTCTTATGTCCGACTTTAATTTCTCGTACTTTTCCTCTTCGGCCAGAATAAGCGAGAATTCTACGTCGTCTATCTTTCTGTCACGCAAAGCCTTTGAGACAAGGTCAGTGATCGTATTTACTTTAGCCCTTGACAGAGCTATTGTCGTGTCGTGTTTTGATATTTTGCTTGACAACTGTTTCATAATGCCCGTAGCAACAGCCGAAATAATACCACAGGCTGCCCCAACGCCGGCCAAAGGAACTCCAACAATTATTCCCGGTCCAGTAAGCGAAGTAGCAACGCCGGAGCCTGTTAACACTACGGATATGGACACTGAAGTTATTGCAATCTTATGTAGCGTACTCCGGGCTCTGACGTATTTCTTCCTAACTTTTTCGTAGTGTTTTGTTTGCCCTTCCAAGTAAGCCAGGATTAAGTTTGCTTTGTTAAGTCTGAAGTTTTCGGCATTCATTTCGTTAGGTTCCTTAGGAAGTTCAGGATAAAGTGGAGGTGCTGATGGTATAACATCCATTATATATACTAATGTACGACGCTTTTGGGAATGATATTGAGGAGCAGCCACATCATGACAACAGGGATTATGCCAACTGGAGAGCATTTAGGAAGATGTTTCCACATGCAGACCCTAGTAAGTTCGAAAGAAGACCAGATGGAATTTACTTCAACGGCGAAAGAATGTACAGTAATGCGGACTTCGAGCCAAAGGCGACCGTTAAGCATAAGGAAAGGCAACCTAATTTCCCGGAGAATTTATTACCGACAACAGAGGATTACCCATTTTACGACAACAAAGGTGGAGCGGATGACTTTGCTAAGATGGTTACCTCCTTAGAAATCCCCGTGGGTCCTACGACTTTCCAGACAAAGGTCAGAGACATCTTTAGAGAAACTGCCATGAAACATACCTCAGGGAAAGAATCCAGAGAATGGTTATCAGGTCCCAACATGCGGTATTGGCCGCAGCAGTTAAACTTTGCAGTCTGGGCTGCTACTAAAAGATGTGGTATAGCCGCGGATATGTTCCATATTCCTTTCCTACGATTTCACGTTGCCTTTATCATGCGACGTCTTTTAAAGGAGTTGGGTGCGCCGCTGCCCGGTGATGAGATATTCGACGCAATGGATAACAAATATGATAAAGTAGCATGGGAGCGTCTAAAGAACGAGTTCCATCTCCACGACCCCGACTTCCGCAATAAGGAGGGCGCCGCCCATGGTTTAGGAGAAACATATACGTATGCCTCCTACGTCGGTGCCAGCATAGAAACGCCGGGTATGGGGTATCCCAGTTCCTACGAATTCTCCGACTTAGGAGGCAGCGGAACGAAAGGGAATCTGATCTACTTCATAGAAAGCAAGCAGAGATATCCATGGGCGCCTTTCTTTGCCGCGAAGGGCATTGGACTAAAGAATTTAGCAAGGATTAATCGAAGCATCGAAGCCTTTGTCTACTGCATTCTAGTGGACCAGGTTAGCACTCGCAGCCCCATCGTTGTTCATTTACTTGCTGTCGTTCTTGGGCGACTTCATCTACGTAGGAGCTAAATGCTTGGACCACTTTTGCAGTGTCTGCCGCGCTTTCCTCCAACCGACTTCGTAAGGTAGGCTTTCCTAATGCGTCCTTAAGCGTTTTAGGGATGCTTTTGTTTGCATAGTATTTACCATTGATATCCCTAATTATGGCTTTGAGCCGGCTCTTGCTAGCCTAGCTATTACGACTTCGCGATCCCATTCGTTTTCAGTATCGTACATAACTTGGACCTTCGTTGCATCCCAGTTTGGGAATTCTTCCTTGATTCTCTCGAAATCGTCTGGCTCTTTATTAGCCTCCAACTCGGCTTCCATTTGCTTTTGGAGTTCTGAGATCCATGTTGAACTGGGTGGTTGTGGGACTGTTGAGCGCAATAAGCGATCCATGTAGGAGCTTGCATCGATTTTAGGGATATTTACGACGACATTTTGCGTTGGTTTCAAGATATTAAGCCTTAAGTATTCTGGCATTGTCTTACCAGGGTTTCTATTGCGCCATTTCTTTCTTAAGGAATCCATGGCATTGCGGGCCCTTTTACCATACCTACGCCTTAGCTTTTCAAAAAGGCCCTGTCTGCTTATCTTGTCATCGGAAAGCAAGGACTCATATTCATCGTCGTTAATATCGACTCTGCCTTCTTCGGTAAGGGGGTCAAAGTCCGTTCCTTCTACTTCCATTATATATGATAAGCACAAAGTTAAACCCCAACGTATTACCTAAGCAGGTTGGCGGGCTGAAAGCAGAACGCACCTTTCACCGGGTAACATTCACGCCCAGTAGCGCAAAGCCAGGTGAGACGCTGTATGTAGGCGTACCCCGTCTAACGGATAACCTAGTATTGGTTCCTGGTACCTTGGCTTTAAGGTTTGACCTAGCAATACAACCAAGCACAAAATTAGAAACTTACGTCGTCAATAACGCAGGCAGAAACCTCGTCTCTAAGATGAGGATCAAGTTTGCCGGGGAATCCCTTTTGGACTTAAATAGGTACGACTTATACACCACCTATAAGGACCTATGGTTAACGGCCTTTGACCGCGCACAAAGAATAGAGCAGGGAATTGGCAGCGTTATCTTACGTAAGGTTCGCAGCGATACTAAGACACAACCTACGGATTCTGGTGACGCAACGAGGATAAAGACCGCCTATGGTATTAAGTATGTTATCCCGCTGGACTTTGAAGTGATTACGAACCACGGCGCGTATTATCCCAGGCAGTTATTCGAGTTACAGTTTGAAGTAACCTTAGCGGACACTACTAATATCCTAGAGATGGACGCAGCTGGGGCAGCACTTACCGGAAGTATTCATCCCTATTCCGTTACCAACTTAGAGCTGCAGTATGAGACGGTATACAGCGAAGAGCTGGCCCGTAGCGCTGGCATGGAATACAGCTCCGGCAAGGCATTCCTTTACGACCACGTAGTGATGTACAAGACGTTCAGCTTCCTGGATAAGACGGACGAGGTTATCAACCAGAGCATTAACATCCCCCGAAGAAGTCTCACGGGGTTGATGTTGGTGTTTGCCAAACCCTACGAGGCTGGTAAGCGCAACTCCGAGGCGTTCTTTAACCCCAACATTACTAACGTGGGGATAAATGTCAACGGCGTTCCAAACAAGGTCTACTCCCAGGGAATAAAGCCCGCAGACGTGTACAGGGAGGCAATGCGTAAGTTTGGCGACCAAATTAGCCCTGAGGAATTCTTTAAGGATAAGTATGCGTTATGGATTGACATGCGCACGACCAACGATGAATCTATGCACGGTCAGGGTCTGCGGCTGGTCAACACCCAAGATGGCATAACATTGGAGATCAAGCGCACAAAGAATGCCTCCGCGGGCGACGGCGACAAGATAAACTGCTACGTCTTCGTCGTGTCTGACGCGCAACTGAGCGTAGAAATGAATCAGCTAAAGAGCGTTGCATATTGATTCATCCTAAAAAAAGTTAAAATATTTCTCAGATATACCATGTTACGCGTCTTCGAAAACAAAAACACCAAACTGCAATGCATAGTGCAAGGCGAAACTTTGTACTTTAAAGCGAAGGAAGTGGCTGCTGCGTTAGATTACGAGAACACGGCTAAGGCTATTAGCGACCACGTATCTGAGAAAAACAAGAAAAGGCTGGGCGAGATGAACATAACGAATCGTTATGCTTCTACTATGCACCCACGTTCCTTATTTATGTCAGAGCCTGGTCTGTATCAACTAATATTTAGCTCCAAGCTACCTAAAGCCGTGGAATTACAAGATTGGGTATTCGAGGAAGTGCTACCCGCACTAAGAAAGACCGGTAAATACGAAATAGAAAAGCGCTTTGACACCCCAAATAAGTTGGTTTTCAAGATCGAAAACGAATTTGACCTACATAAGAAGGTGGTTAACTACATCCGCCGGTTTTGCCCTCAGATGCTCATAGCACCGGGTTTAGGAGAACTGCAGGACAGCGACGGTAAGCGTATAAAGTGTTGGCAAAAAGGTTACCAACGAGGTCAACCTGACTTACTACTGTTAAACGCACACGTGCACTACCGCGGCTTCTGCATTGAGTTAAAAACCCCTAAGGGCGACGGTAGATTGTCGCCAGATCAACAACTACTCCTGAAAAGGTATGAAGAAAATGGATACAAAGCGTTAATTAGCAACGACTACGACGACATCTGCCGTGCGATTGCCGCATACGCCGAACACTTACGCATTCCTTGTAAGTGGTGCTGTAAGAGCTTTAAAAGCAGCGAGACTTTGACAACGCATTTAAAGATATTTCATAGAATATATGATCGAGCAAGTGCATTGGCGCGATTTAATTGAGGGTATCGCATATGAAATAAAAAATTACGTTGTCTTCGAGGATTTAAACCGAATGCGGTTACTCCTCAAATACGACAATGTAGAATACTCCCTGTGGGCGCCTGACAGGGTTCGGTATGTAATACAAGGCGAAGAATTTACCCACCTGCGTTCATATGGTAAGCAGGATGGGCGGTGGGTGTTTGACATTGAAAGAAGGGTTGCCCCGTCTCCTCTATGTGGTTAGGCGCGTTTAAAGTAGGGTCGTCGACAATGAGGGTCGGCGACTCTTTTTTAATGATGCAGTCAGTAGGGGGTTCGCATGTAATACAGTCCATATATTGAAAGGGTTATTAGGAATCCTCCTAGGAATGCTGCTGCGTAGGCTATCATATATCTCGGAAACTATTTTAAGGATGGCCTTATTCTTATTAAGATCTTATTAAATGCCCCGGAAACTATTTTGAAAGGAGTCTTATTTTTATTTATTATTTATTAAGGTTGGTTGGAAACTATTTTAGGAAATCCCTTATTCTTATTGAGGTCTTATTAAATATCCTCGTTTACTTAAAAGATGCCCTTAATAAATATTTAATAATAATAAAGAATTTTCTCAAAAAACTTTCCAAATCGCTTCGTACCTATGTATCAGGGTACCCTGGATAATCATTTCAATAAATAATAAATAAAAATAAGGATATCCTTAAAATAGTTTCCAGGGCATTTAATAAGACCTTAATAAAAATAAGGGACGTCCTGAAATAGTTTCCAGAACGTCCCTAGTAACTCCCTTTAATCACTCTTCGTTAAATCGATCCACGTACTCTTTGAAGGTAATCGGGCCATCAGCCTGCACGTACAAACACTGCCAGATATGTTGATCGCTCCTATTACAGCCGCAACGGGGGCAGTCCGCCTCCCAATACTCCCTGTCTTCCCAGCGCACACCTTCAACGCGGTCGAACATTGCAAAGCTCATGTCTATCTCCTTTTTTAATCGCGTCAACTTTGCCCTCGTTTCCTTTGGGCAACAGCGCGCTGCGATATCGCCGTGTATCTCGCAGGCTACGCCGTCCAATTCATACCGCGCAAGGCAGCGGAAACGATGCCACTCGTCGTCTTTGTCTTCGTCGCAGCGCTCGCACACGTTCTTTAGGCACACCCTGTTATCCACGTGGTACTTTAACATCTGCTTGCTGCTGAACAGACGATCGCGGTGTTCACAGCGCTTCTCCCGCGACTTTCTACAGACCTTATTTTTGACGTGATATTAGAGCATTTGCTTAGAACTAAACTCCTTATTATATCGCACGCACTCCATATATAATAAGAATTTAATAAGCCTCATATGGGATATCTCATAAAGTCCTTAACGGACTCCTTAGCCCATGAGGCCATCGTTAACAGCGCACCAAACCTTTCCGCGCGCTTCAGACCACACATTTCATCATACAACTCCTGCACGCGCTCTTTTAATCGATTGATCTCCTCCCTTTGCATTTCAATGGTGTCTCTCGTATCTTTGACGTCTTTAACGATTCTCTGCACTGCTTCCGTAGGCTCCATATATACCAGCAAATAAATTTGCTTCTAGAAGGCAACTTGTTGCCTGAAATATATGAACCCGAATCACATGCCTTGTAACGCTCTGATAGTAGGACCCACCGGCTGCGGAAAGACCCAATTCGTAGTAGAGCAGCTATTAGGACCCTTTAGATACCGTTTCGACTATATTGTGCTGCTGTGTCCCACCTACGTGAACAACCGCACCTGGACGGGCGTAGGCGCGAAAGATGATGACTTCTTTGTGGATATCTTAGACCCTAACGAGTTATCCAGCCACCTTAAGTTCTGGCACAAACAATTCCCTAAAGATACGCAAACCTTGCTCATACTAGATGACAGTGCCTGCGGGGACGACGTTAAAAGACGCACTTCAGAGCTCGTTAAACTCGCCTTTAGCGGTAGACACGACAATATTAGCGTTTGGTTGCTCTCCCAGCAGCTTACCAGCGTCTCCAAGCCTTTTAGGGAAAACATAGGCTCCCTGGTCGTATTTTATACTCCGAGCAAGTCTGACCTGGAAACCATCTTAAGCGACTATGGCGGTGAGATATCCAAGGAACAGCTGCACGAATACATGCGGCATCTAAAGACGCACCAACATTCCAAGATGATCTTCTCTTTGAGGTTTCCGTATTCCATAAAGATCTGCGATCTTTAACTCCTAATGTATATGGAGATTGAGCAGTTGATAGATGAAGTTCCCACACAGCTAGACGAAAGTAACCTTAAGGAACAACTTAACATCCTTGTGTCATCTGGGAAGTGCAAAGAAATGATAGGCAAGGAACTTACCCATGAGCAGGTTAATAAGCTGTCCGACGAGGAAGTTAAGAAGTTCCATAAGAGGTACGAGGCCGCCCTTGCGAGTAAGACCACGGACGCCGTAGCAGACTCCGCCATCCGACTTGCCACCAAGCTTCTCGGACTTGCGCTGCGCATAGACGACGTGGAGCAACTACAGAAGGACATAAGAGATGACTATGTCATCGCCCAAGAACTTAAGATAACCTGCGGGTGGTTGTCTTTGAAGTGTGGTAAGTTAATGGCAGTCGCCTCTGCGGCACTTCACGTAGCTCAGCATGTCGACTTGAAGGAGGTACTAGGTTCCTTTGGAACAACTTGGAAGGACTTTAAGAAGGACAGAGAAGTCGAAAGGGTATTCGAGGCGGCACTTGCCGAGGTACCTGATCAAGTACCTAGTTAAGTCATCCACGGGAGTTACTCAGGTCGCCTCAAGTACTTAGTTAAGTCATTCATAAGTACTTACCCAGGTCATCTTAAGTACTTATCAAGTCCTTACCCAAGTCATCCATAAGTTACTTATCAAGTCCTTCAAGTCCTTAGTATAAATGAGTGAACCAGAGTCGAAAGTAGAGCAGCCCCAAGAGGAGCAAAAGATTACCAAGGCTAAATCTCCAGGCAGAGTTGCCGCGGGGAAGAAGCTCGCGGAGATGAACAGGAAGAACAAAGCAAAGAAGGAGGAAAAGGTGGAGGAAAGAGAAGAGGAATCCTTTATCAATCCTGGGTACGTCATCGGTGCGTTGGGAGTTGCTATAGCAGCAGGCAGCCTCTACTTACAATGGCGGGCAACGAAGCCAAAAGTAGAACCCGTGCATGTGACGCAGGAGCCTAGAAGCAAAATACCCGTGATGGAATAACCTTCTCGCTCTGTAATATAATGTCAACCGCGTTACTGAAAACTGTTGAAGAGGCAGCTATCATTACTTCCATCGTTGCGGGTATTGCTTGGGTAGGTAAAAAGGTGCTCAAAGAAGACTTTACCGAAGACCCAAGCAAGAGCTTCGCTAATTTTGCTAAGATGACCGCTGCCGTAGGCGGGGCTATCATGGTAAAGGGTTACCTGCGGAAGGAAAAGTACATCCCTCAGTGAGCGTAGCTCACTTCTAGAAGGCAATTTATTGCCTGATATATAAATGGCTGCTATGATAGGAGGTTCACTAATTGCTGCTTTAGCATTTACTGGTGCTTAGTTACGCGGGTAAGTACATAGAAAAGGCAGCAACTGGCGGAAGTAGTCTCGAAGCCGAAAGGAAGAGACACGACTTAGCGCTGGAGAAATATCAGCGGGACGTGGCAGCTTGGAATGAAAAAAGACAAGCTTACAGGGATTGGTTGGATAAGAACTACCAAGACAAGATGCAGGCGGATAAGAACTTCGAAAATACAGACTACGCCTTTAAACTTTATGCACAGGCGCACCCCGCGGCATTAACGGGGTTGAAAAGGCCTCAGTTTAAGAATTACTACCAGCCTTCTAAGAAACAAATAGACAATGAGCTGGTATTCGTAGGAGTTGCAGGGCTGGCAGGAGGCGTAGCTTTGGCGTATTTAGTCTAATATATGATCGTCTTTTTGGAAAGCGACAAGAATAACTTTACCACTTATCTGAATCCCCCCATCAAAGCCCATAAGGTTAAGCTGGTTAGTTGCTCTTTGTACAATCTTGGTATAATTTAGTCAATGCCTTGGTCACCGTACTTAAGGCGCCTGGCAAATATCAAGGTGAAATGCTACCCGATGGACATTACACGCCAATCACCTTTGCTAAGGAGCTCGCCAAGCGCGGTTATACTCTCACCACAGTATTACCACACGAAATGACCCTCAAATACAATATGCCAAACTATTCAGTAACTTTTGGAAAGTTTGACCCATTGGGATCTTTATTATGTGCCTCGGGCAAGACGATTACCAACACGGCCATACCCGTGAAATGGAAAGTCGCATCCTCTTACGAAGTCTATTGCGACTTGGTCAATAGTTACAGCAATGGAGAAAGGTCTTCTCTTATGTCCAAGTTTCTGCCCAAAGGTAATCCATTTGACCCAGTAGAATACACTCCCATTTCTTTGAGCTATGACTTGTCTAATTTGGTAGAAAGCATAAACATCACCATCAAAGTGGACGGAGAGACGGTGGATTTTAACGGACGTAAGATTGTTTTGGAATTCATATAATGGGTCGAACTGAGGACAAACTTAAAAGGATTTACTACGGGCCTGAAGGCAATTGGAGAGGAGCGTCGGCCATCAAGAAACTCGCGACCGCGGCCAGGGTATCAGAAGAAACGGCTAAGAACTGGTTAAAAAAACAAACCCTCTGGCAGGTCTATCTTCCCGTGCCCAAGTACATTCCCAGGCCCAGCTTCACCGTAAATACCCCTAATGAAGTTCATCAGGCGGATTTGCTTTTCTTACCGCACGACAAGGTGAGAAGAAAGACCTATAGATACGCTTTGACCGTAGTCGATATCGCAAGCAGATACAAGGACGCCGAACCCATAACCAGCAAGGATTCTGGGGAAGTCGCAGAAGTCCTAGGTAGGATTTATAAGCGCGTCTTGAAATGGCCTAAGCTGCTGCAAGTGGATGCGGGGACAGAGTTCATGGGCGTGGTTACCAAGACCCTGAAAGACCACGACGCCAAGATTAGGAGAGCTGAAGCTGAGTACCACAGGGGTCAGAGCATCGTCGAAAGATTCAATAAGACCCTGGCCGAGCGTCTCTTTGGATACCAGTATTGGAAAGAGCTGGAAGATCCCTCCAAACGCAACAGGGAATGGACTCAGAGGCTCCCCCAGGTCGTCGCGGCTTTGAACAACGAGGCGGCCAGGGTTACAGGAATGAAACCCAGGGATGCTATGAAGAAGAGACACGTGGAACACAAGTCCTACGTCAGAAGTTCAAGGGCGGTCGGACTGAAGGAAAGAAAGCTCCCCCGCAACATAGTGGTCAGATACCTCTATCAGCCGGGGGAACTCGAAGGTGGCAGCAAGAGAGCCACGGATCCTAACTGGTCCCTGGAAACGTATGAGATTTCGAAGTCCGTCACCAAGGAAGGGCAACCCGTGTTGTATTACCTAAATGGCCCAAGTCGTGGATTCGTCAAGGAAGAGCTGCTCATAGTCCCCAAAGACTCAGAGTAGTGCTGCTCCACGCGCCCGATTACACTCTAGGCATGTCAACCTTACGTTGCCTCTGCAATGCCCGCGTTTATTATTTATACGATCCACGGATCATTCGGGTCAAACCTCCATAGTAGTGGTATGTTACACTTTGCGCAGCGGGCGCCTTTCTTATAGACGTCGTTCACGCATAAGTCAAAGACATGACCCTTCTCTTCGTCGTGCCGCTTGTAGCGAAGGAGTTTCTTAGCGACGTTTTCTTTGGCTACGTCCTCTGGCGTCTTAACGTAGCGCAGCTGCGGACCGCAGGCTCTTTTCAACTGCTTGGCGTACTCCACGCGGCTTACGGCGGTGTAGATAAGGTTGCTCCAACACAGCCGCTGGTCTATGATCCATAAGGTTTCTTTTATGGTAAGCCCTTGCGCGCTGTGGACTGTCATGCAATAGCCTAAGCGCCAGTCTGGATGGGAGGTTATTTTTTCCACCTTTTCTATGGGCACCCAGGCTTTGTCGTGGGTAACTGCGTTCTGCAGTTGGATGTCGGTACCGGGTACTAAGACATCTTTTCTTTGCATGCGGGTGTCACGCGGCTTATAACAAACGGGCACCAAATGACTAGGGAACCGCTCCTGGTGTATTCTCAGTAGATCTTTTTGTATGCGCGACTGTGCTGCGCGCTTACTACTTAGCACCAGATCCTTAGGATGCCAAGAATACAGGAAGTCTTCATACGACTTCGCTCGCATTCTTTTTCGTAACACCTTAGATTGTTCGGCGTCGCTAAGGCCCCTTAATTCTGCCTTTAATTTCCTCACTTGATCCTTGCTGCGGTAGTCTGTGTTAATTTCTTCATGATAGTCTACCATTTCTTTTAACCATTCATGGGGCATTTCTCCGGCTATAGGAGGTGGTTGACATGGAACCCCCCGCAAATACAACTTGGCACTTTCCGCGGAGGAAGTCTACGAACTCCTGCAGGATTTCTAAGGGCACGGTACAGATTTCATCCCAAAGTATCACGGGAGGTATGTCGTGGATGGCTTCCGGCACCCACTTTTGGCCATTCCAGCGAAAGAAGCTGTGGTAAGTTTGCGCGTCGTGGCCCATTTCGCAGAGTTCTCTTTCCAAACGATGTGTTGGCGTTAGCACCTTTATCTTAGAAAAGAGTTCTAACACACGCGTCGTCTTACCGCTGCCTCCCGTACCGTAAAGGTAAGAGAAGCGTTGGTAGGAAATAGGGTCCGCAACTGAGGGCAGTGGCTCTTCCGTCGGCGTAATGGAACCGCGGGTGTGTTCTCCGCGATATTCTACACGTGCCCTCCAGGCTCTTATCTTCTCATCTTTAACGCGCCATTGTCCACTTTCTGCGAGTTCATCGGCAGTGTAGAATTCCTTCATCTTTTCCAATACGTGCGGTTTCACATATAGGGAATCCGTGGCTACGCGTGGAATGTCTTCTTGGTCAAACCGCAAGAGCATTGCGAGAAGGTTAATGTGCGCGTAGGCTAACATGCTGGCACGCAGATGATAATATTGCGGTCGATGGTCCTGGTAATAACACAAAGCATTCCATTTGTAAAGCTCATCATCTACGAGGTAATCCCATTTCTCTACAGACACCATCGTTCCTTGATCGTGGGCACGTTTTATGAGGAAGCTTAACTCTCCTTCGTCTGTTATTAAACGCCGTTGCATGTGCTTCTCTCCCTCCTTAGCGCCCTGGGTAAATTTGCCTATGACAATTCGGGCGGTTGGGTTGTGCTCTGGGAGCCACTTCGTGTAGGCGCTATGGCAAAGTATGGCTTCATGCGCTGTGTATTTCAGGAGCTTACTCTCTTCAAAGAACTTTAACAATGGCACTGGTATCCATTCTTTCTCTTGTAGATGCTTCCCGTACCATGCGTAAATTATGGGGTGCAAGTCTTTAGCCAACTTCCAAGAAGTTAATCTGACGAACCCCGTAGCTGGCGCGTCGTAGCTGCCGTCTAAGGACACACGAAAGAACTGTGAATCTGGATGGCCGTAGCGGTCGTAATATTCCTTACAATCTCCCAGGCCTTTAAATGACGCAGGATAGCAGTGCTTCATGTCTAAGGACACGTATTCTTCCTCGTCGTACTCCATGTTACAAAGACCGCCGTGGCCGTGTTCTACGCAGGCTTTGGCTATGTCTTTGAATTCTTTGGGGGTCGGTTTCCACCCATTCCTTCTTTTTGCGGCTAAGAAGTCCAAACTACGAGAGCTGAGGACCTCGTCTGAGAAGTCTTCCCCAAGGGTTTCACAGGCGCTTTGGATGCGCTGGTGTTCGATTTCCGGGCGATACAAAGTGCCGTCTAGGGTCATAAACTGGCTTCCTTCCGAATCCATTAACCATATTGAGTTCTCATGAATCAAGTTCACCAACGGGGAGGTTTCGTAGACCTTGGTTTCTTTCTTTCGCGGGAATCGAAGTTCTCGCCAAGCGTGTCCGTTATGCTGGTAGATGACTATAGGAGCACCTCTGCCGCCGTATTTATGTGTCCCAGGGTAAATGTACCCGTCTGTGATGTCTTTCACGTGTATGCGCCTTTCTAAGGCAATTTCTAATTTCTTTATGTTGTCTATCGTAGCCCCAGCTTTGTAGGTGGCGTTTTCCCATTTCCTGATGGCTTCTTTTCTTTTCGGAGTTAACTTACCTCCGCGGGCGGAATCTTCAAAGAATTCCCTTACCAGTTTCCCGACGCAGTTGCCGGGATGTCGCATTGGCTTGAGTTTCCTAACGTCTGGCTCTTTGATCTCATACGCACCGTAGATAACTACCGTAACAGGGTAAGCAACCTCGTAGAACAGCGCGTCGATGCCTACCAGCGCTCCGGGGCGCATTTGCTTATTTAAGACAAACAGGTTCTGCTTACCAGACGCCCGAATAGGGTTACGGCCTCTTTCTATTACCCAGTCGCCGTCGTAATACTTTATAAACGTTAACTGTAAACGGTAGTTACCTTCAGGCATCAGGTCTATTATCTTTTCGGCTCTTTCTTCATCCATGATTTCTTCTGTGTCTCCTTCTGTGAATGTCGTGAAGGCGAAGTCGGCGTCCAAACGATCCAATACCTGGGTTCGCAGCTTGCGTACAGTTTTGTTTTGAATGCGCGCGATGTTGTCCATCTATATCTAGGAAATATTTTAACCTTCGTTTGCGACCCTACAAGATATTTGATAGGATCCAAATATCTTCGCAAACACAGCAGCAGTAAGGCGCTCCTCGCCGCTGTCGCCGGATCGCGCAAGGGGGTCCCAGGCCCCAGTAATACCCGCATAATTCCAGGTGCGTTGCCGACGCTCCGCGAGTCCGCCTTACTGCTGCTTCGTGGCGGGACCTCTTAAGGCAAAGAACCTTCGAAGGGCGCAGATGAATGAGTTTGCATCCATACTCTCTAGGAGTTCTATATGGATGGCTCTTGAACTCAAACAGGTGAACACCAGTCCCCACCGCTTGGTATTGGCGGCGCCTCCTCGCAGTCTGCGGGTGCTTATCAACCACGGGCCAAAGACGTCGAGCCCAACATTCGAGAATGGTGGGCTCATGTCCCTGCGATCTTTGGGAAGGTCGGCCATATCTTGTGTTATGACTGTCCCTCTGGCTTTCTTGCAGGTTACGCATGCGCTGATGACCTTCGTTACTGCGCCGTGTCCCGAGATGACCCAGTATCCGGCCTGGCGTACAGCTCCATGTGTGATCTGTCTACCTTGATGATGGACAGATTCATGGTAATGGCGGATCAGGAGCATTGACAAGTGGTGGTTCTTAGGAAGAATGGCAGGGTGTTTCTCGCTGAACTCTAAAGACGAGCGTCGCAATCTACCGCCCACTCGTAAGATCCCGTCTTCACCAATAAAGGGATCAAGGGCGTGGAGGCGGGATCGTTTCAGAGAGTTTTTCCTTTTCCGGACACTTTGCCTGCTTGTGCTGTCTTGAACAGGAGCCTCGGTGAGAGATATGGTGTCTTCTAGGAAAGCTTCCTTTTGGACTATTCTCAGAAGCAGGATGGTAGCTCGATCGAATTCATCCACCGTGGGGGGCTCAAGGTTTCCTGCATCACTTTCTCGTTTCTTGTTGCGCTCCCTTTTGAAACGTCTCACCTTTGCTATAAGCAGAGCTATGGCGTGACGAAGTCTGGACCAGCTTGAGAACTTGTTTAGCCTTGCCGAGCTCATTTCCTGGGTAGCATGAGTTTTCTTGACTTTGACCTCCCTCAGCTCTGGGTCGTTACTGTCGAGCGCGATCTGTGGGGTAGCGTCGGGGGAGCCTAGCTGCTTCAGGAATGGTGGTCCTGCAAGCCACATGGATTCTTTTAGTTTATTTGCATCGGCGCCGCGGGTGGCGAGGTCGGCAGGGTTGTTCTTGGTTTCGACAAACCTCCACTGTTCGGGTTTTGACATGCTCCTTATTATCTGTACTCGGTTTGCCACGTATGCGAAGAATCTTCTAGTCTCGTTCTGGATGTATCCAAGTACAACCTTGGAACCTGTATAAAAGACAACTTCTTGGATCTCCATGTCTATTTCGGCCAGAACCTTCCTCACTGCCTGAGTAGCGAGTACAGCTCCGCAGAGTTCAAGACGAGGGATGCTCGTACGTTTGGACGGAGCTACTCGGGACTGTCCAAAGATGAGGCTGACATGCGGTTCGTTATTGTGGTTGAACAGTCGCAGGTAGATAGCGACTCCAATCGCGTCTTCGCTGGCGTCAGAGAAGGCATGAACCTCTGCTTTAGAAATGTGACCGAAATTCCTCGGATGAAAACAGCGAGAGAGCGACGCTTTTTCTAGGTCCGGGAGGGCGTCCTTCCACTGTTGCCACTGGTGCATCAGGTCTTCTGGTAGGAGATCGTCCCACCCCAGAGCGTTAGCATTCCGTTCTTTCCCCATAATGACAAGACGATGGAGAAGCAGCTTGCCCCTTAGGGTGACGGGCACTGCAAGTCCTAAAGGGTCGTAGATTGAGTTTACCACTGCTAGGACTCCCCTTCGGGTGAAGGGTTTCTCTGGGATGGAGACTTTAAAGGTGAATCTGTCCTCTTCTAGGTCCCATTGGACTCCCAGAGAGCGCTGCGTTGGAAGGGTCTCTTTCCGGAGGTCCAAATCCCTTATGTCTTTGGCTCTGTCTCCTGCTGGTAAGGCTTCCATGACATCCACGGAGTTAGACACGACTTTGTGTAGCCGTATGTTTGCGCTGGCGAGAACAGCCTGTGCCCTCTTGATTAGGTCAATAGTCTCTAGCGGAGTTGGGCGTGAAACTAGGCCATCGTCTACGTAGAAATTTCTGTGTATGAATTTGGATGTGTCGGCACCGGGCATCTCCTCGCCGTCGAGCGCTGTCTTGCGAAGTCCAAACGTTGCCACGGCAGGACTGGGGCCATTCCCAAACAAGTGTACTGTCATCTGATGCTCGGTGATTCTTTCAGATGGGTCGTTGTTTTTAAACCATAGGAACCGAAGAAAATTCTGGTGCCTAGACTCCACGTGGAAGGAGTGGAACATTTGTTCCACATCGCACATGGCTGCTGTCTCGCTGCGCCGGAACCGGAGAAGTACTCCAAAGAGGCTGTTGGTCAGGTCCGGCCCAGTTAAGAGCTCTCTGTTCAACGAAACACCCTTATATTCAGCTGAAGAGTCGAAGACGACCCGGATCTGTGTAGGTTTTTTTGGGTGGTATACCCCGAAGTGGGGAAGGTACCATACCTTTCCTTCTCCTGGTTCGCTGCTGGGTCCCCTGGAGGGTACAGGTATGGCGTGGCCTTTGTCCAGAACCTTGCCCATAAACTCGAAATAGTCGTTCTTCATCTGGGGTTTCCTACTTAGTGTTCGGAGAAGACTTCCCAGCCTGCTTACTGCCTGTTCCCTGTTGTTGGGCATCGACGGGTTGGTTGAGCGAAACGGTAAAGGCATGACCCAGTTTCCGTTTTCATTTTTGTGGGCGTTTTCCTCCATGATTTTTAGGAACATCTTATCTTCCTGTGAGAGTTCAGGTTCGTTGTCGAACTCAGTCGTGTGGAACACGTCTTTTAGAATGTCCCTCCTGGCGTTAACTCCGAGCTCCTCTTTGACCTTGAAATGGTTGGGACAGGGTGACACCTGGAGCTCCCCATAGGCGTGTTCGATTGGGACGGTTTCTGATTTGGACACTGTAGTACGTCTCGTAGAGATATGGAAGGGCCCCCCTATTCTGTCTAGACACACCTGTCCTGAGATCGTCCAGCCCAGATCTAGCCTTTGGGCCCAGGGGGCTCCTCTCGGACCGTTCTTAAAAGCTCGGACCTTTAGCATCTCTGGTGCATCTCTGCCTATCAGCAACTGGATCTTAGCTTCTTCATTTAGTGGCGGTATTTCCGATGCGATGTTCTCCAGGTGCCTGAACATTCCTGCTATCTCAGGGGTTGGGATTTCGGTCTTGTCTTGGGGGATATGTGCGCATTCTATCAGAGTCGGGAGTCGAAAACGTTTCTTGTTGGCGCTGATGAATAGCCCGGAGATGCGGCGACCGTACTTAACTTCTTTCTCGCTGGTACATGTAGAGAGGAGGTATCGTTCTCGGGGTCCGCTTGCTCCTAACTTGTCTGCTAGGTCTGGGGAGATCATAGACGCATTACTCTGGTCGTCTATGATGGCGTACACCTGGTGGCGCTCTTGTGGGTGCTGCTGTTGGTAAACTTCGACCAGTAGAATTTTACTGCAAGAAGCACTTCCCCTTAAACCCTTGCAGACGGACGTACAACTCGAGCTTATCTCCTGGCCTTCTTTCTCCTCGCCGTCCTTCTCTTCGTGTAGTAGAGCTGGATGGCGGGTGCTACCGCACTTCGTACATGAGACTTCGGCTTCACAATCCTTCGCAATATGGTTTGCTTCGAGACAACGAAAACAGAGGTTTTCTTTTAGGATCCAGTCTGTCCTGTCCTTTACGGGTTTTGCTGCAAAGGCTTTGCACTCTGTCAGCTCATGACCATCACGGTCTTGATACTTGCAGTGTTTCTTCGGTTTGTCTTCTCTGGTGTTGGTTTTCATAATTCTCCTTGTTCCAGCGTAGTCTTCTCTTGAAGTTCCTTTCCTCCCTCCGCCTGTCACTGGTAAGACTCCACTTGCCAGCACGTTTGGGTGGTTTTTCTTTGTCGCTTGACTCCGTACCATCGACGCGAACACGTGAAAATCCGGGTACGCATCTTGGTACTTGGCAGCGTAGCTGATTATCTCCTTTTCCCACTTTGTTCTTAAGAAGTTTGGTAGCCTTTCGACTATCGGGCGCAGAACGCTTGGATAGTTTAAACACGAAAGTCCGGGAAGAAATGACAGTTGACTGTCAACATCTCCACATAAGTCGGCAAAGACCTGGAGACCTCAGAGGTCTTTCTCCCCGAACCTTGCTGCCTGAGAGAGGCGTTCTAAAAGGGAGTTCGTGATGGCTGCCGTGTTTCCGTATCTCCGCTCCAGCTCTGTCCAGGGGTCGTGCAAGATGACTGTAAGGTCGCTGTGGTGTCTTTTGCGGAAGTTATCAACCAGGATCTGAACTTCACCTGTAGTGAAGTTTCTCAGGTAGTTCATCTCCTGGGCGGCAGTGACGTCAGCGTCCTCGATCATGGCCTTGAACGCTCGTTTCCAAGGATGGAATAGGGTGACCTCACCGTCAAAGACGTCGGGATGACACTTGGGGAGGCTCTGCTTGGTTAAACCGGATACGAGGCGTTGATTTGTGGCCGTGAAGGTCTCCAATAGCTCGTTTGTGTGCTCTTGCTTCGGTGTTGAGGTTACAACTCGGGGTGTTTCCTTTCCTGCTGGGGTGTGGGTAGTGGCGGCGTCTATCCAGGCTCTAACACGCTCTTCGGCTCCTAGCGGTTTTTGCTGCACTTGGGGAAGGCTTCTGTAGGCGTACCCGAACTCGTCTTCTTCTTTGAAAGCCTCTTCGATAGCTTGCAACCTCGCCTCTGCAACTGCTTTAGCTCGGTCGGCTGCCAGCACTGCCATGTCGAGTTCGTATCGTGCCTTTTGTTCTTCCTTCTGTCGCTGATCCTCGGCCTCTTTTAAGCGGCGAGCACACTCTTTCTCTGCCATCAGTCGGTCGAATTCTGCTTGTCTCAATGTTGCTGCTGCATCACCCCGTGCTTGAGCGTGAGATGCCGTTGAGCGATGAGAGCTCTGTGAAGCTTGTGACTGGGCGCTAATGGAGGGTGTAGTGCCTGCCTTCGCGATAAGGCTGTCAGCATGCCCTACTTCGCTGTATTCTTTGATTAGCTTGGCCTCTTCCGCGTAGTCTCCTCATTTGTCCTGTGCGTAGAGCTCTGACAGCTCTTTCAGTGCTTTCTTGTAGTTGTGAGTGGCCGAACGTAAGGATTTTATACTTTCCTTGCGCATCTCTCCTTTTTCCCGTAAGGTTTTAGCGGCTTCGTATACTGTCGAAAGGATTTCTCCATTGATGTTAACCTCTCTTCGCTTTAGCTCGATCAAGTTCTGTAGTGCCTTCCGTGATGGATGGCGTTGGCGTCTAGTGTTGCTTTCACCTTCCGCTGTCCCGGATGGCAGTTGGCTCATTTTCCACAGGGATCCCACGCTGTAGATCAGCAGTATCCTATTCTCTATATTCTTGCAGAATGTACGGATAACGTTCACAGGAATGGGCTACGTCTCAACGGAATGAGGTCAAGGGATAAGTGGAATAACGTGGCTAACCTTGAACTGCTTGTTGTGGCCTTAAGCCATGTGATTACTTGCCGCCGGTAATCTGGTAAACTCGTGCATTCCTCGGTTGTGTAGAGTGAGTTTCGTTCCAGCGAAAGTCCTTTGGATCCTTCTAACGGTCTAACTAACTACCTCCCTTGGGCTCTTTGACTGTTTTCGACCAACTAGACTTTTCACTGTCGCGCTTCCGATGAAGATTTTTTACGAAAACGCCAGCGTCAACCACAAGCAAGTCTTGTTCCAATTTGTATTTTAATAAGCAAGCTATGGTGAAAACTAAGAACCAAAAATAGTACATTTATAAGACAAAAGATTAAGAAAAATGTTACAAATGATAAGGGCGAGTATTAAAAGAAAAACTTACGTCTAGTGGCGTCGTAAACCTAAGAAAAGCTGTTGTAGAAGATATGCTTTGATCGGTAACTGTATTTAACTTACGTGAGTGAATTGCTTAACAACTACCATGTGGTCGGTATCAAGTTCCGGCCTGATACTCTACACCGGAAATGGTTTGGGCATGATAAGCGAACACAACACTGGTGACTGTTCCGGGTGCAAGTAATTTTGCTGGATATATTAGGGCAGCTGCGTAATTAGCCAGTGTGTTTGAAGTTGCAGTGCCCATCCCATAGTATTGGAATACTTGGCATTGGACGCTTTTGACCCTGTGTTTTCAAACGTAAGTGGTATAGGTTGTGACGACAGAGACAACGTCTGAAAACGTTGTACCCAGTCTCTTCTTATGTTGTCATAAAGGCTCTCTTTGGTTAGTGCAGGTATACGGTGTCCAATCAAGGCTAGATGAAGATCAAGGTCTGCGCGACTTTCAAATTCCTCTTTGCATCTCGGGTCGGGCATTCATGCTTAACGACTTCTTCCTCGTCATGATCACTTGCTTGTTTCCTCTCCTTTATCTCTCTTGATTTTACTGGGAAGAAAGGAACGTCAACTTTCACAAGTGTAGCTCCTTGGGGATCACATACTATAGTATCCCACGGAATGAGTTTTCCAGAGCCTACATTAAAAGCTTTCCAAACACGAAGGCCAGTAGAAGTGAACTCAAAACTGTGATAAGAAGAATAGTTGGGAATCTTATTAATTTGCAGGGATAGATTCTGTTCTTGTATAATACAAACAGCAGCCGTCGTACCTCCCACTGGTCTTTCCTTTAACGCATTATGCATGTCCTCAGCACAGATAATGTCATGGCTCTCGTTGCAAAATCGTCTTATAGCAGCTTTCATCGGACACAGGATTCGATCACAAATATCTTTTCCAAATTGCGGCTCTGAGTGGTCGTACCTAACAATCTGAATGCTATGTCGTTTTCCTAGTTGTTGAAGAGATGCAATCAGTTGACTGTTATGATAGCAGCCCGCTTCATCAGATCTGAGATAAGCTTTGGTGATGCCTGCGTTATTGGTCTTTATGATTGAAAGTAAGTTTTCTAAGACAGACAGAACAGCATACCAATCCTGCTTACAGTTGTCAAATAAGTGGGCATAAGAAGTTACCTGTAGCTTCTGGCCTTCTTTGAAGATGACACTGCTGATATGCCAGTTCATTCCCCTTTTCCCATACCATTCTGCTTGCTTCTCTCTGAACTTCATCGCAGTAAATTTCATCGCCCATTCAACAATAATAAGAACCTCCTCCTCTCCAAGAGACTTCAAGACGCCATGCTTGCTACTTTCTTGATTTTGAGCACGAATAACATGCGCTTTCCAGTCAGGGCTGCCTGTGTGTAACGCAATTGACGCCATGGGACTTGTACGATGTGCATCACTTTTGACCGTTCCAGTCTTTATGAAGTTTTTCATGACAATAAACCACTCCAAAAGGTACCATATACATCATAAATACGTTATGCCTTTTCTTATTAACATCATAAATCTCACAATTTGATTTGGAAAACTGATGTGGAGCATTTCAGGAAAAAAAGAAGTTTTACTAAATCATCGACAAATGTCGAGGGAATAATATACTGACTATAGTAGACTAATTTAGGTGTTTCGGCATCAAACAGCATCTAAAAGCTTCCAATTTCACTTGGTCAAGTAATGATATGTTAGAAAAGGTTGAATATCTTTATTTTAGATCATTCGATTGAGGCACATTTAGTCGGATAATTTTTATTTCTCGCGCTTAGTTAATTTAGCGTATCGCGTGACCGTTACAAAGTGGCTGTTTTGGACGTCAGGTAGGCTCAGAAAAAGGGCGCTGAAAATTCGTTGTTTCAGTAGCCCAAAAATTTTATTACGTTTTCTCTAAGAAGAAACATCATTCTTTCAAGGGAATATAGTTTTATAACCTCAGGGCATGTAGCAATGCCCTTTTTTCAGCCTTTCGATTTAGCGTTCAATTTGACATGCCGAAACGGAACAGAAATACAAATATATTTAAAAATTCTGAAAATATTGAGAATTTAATTAAAATCAATGAAACCAAGCAAAATTACTAAGAAGTTATTCCTCTATACAATTCGGGGTTTAGTGGCGAAATATATTCTTTCCTCACTTTTTTATGGATTTTCTAATTGATACTGGTCTGAGGCTGGCGTAAAGCGGGTGTGAAGCTGTCGTATAGAAAACGCCGTCTTTCGCGAAAACCAAAAATCCTGTGAACATTTTTATATTTTTTCCATTACTAACTCACCAAAACCTATCTTTGGAAATATTTTGGGAATTTTCGATTTTTTTTGCATTTTGCACGCCTCTGGTCGACATTTACTGATCCCCGCTCTTAAGTCAGTTACAGCTACAGGAGTTATGGGCAAAAACAATGTGTTTGAATATCACTAGCTTGCCTAAAGTTTTTTTCTTATCTAGGCACACTAATTAGTTCAGTCTGGACTTTCGACATTAAACAGATAAAATCTAGGTCCCAGATTTTTAGTTGGCGTACCAAAGTATATACCTGTGTTACGGAGTAGAGAGGACTATACATGATAAAAATTCTAGTAAGTTTGCTTTTCCTAATTTTTCGGGTAGTTTCCGAAACATATCTATTTATATTGTATGACCAACAATATAATTATTGAATGCTGAAAACATTCCATGCACTTGCTTATTTACTCAGGTTATTGCAGAGAAAAAGTGCTCAATAATGATGGTAACTGAAGTCCTTATTGAAATTATACACCATAGGAAATATTACGCTCTTTATTTCTCGAAAAAACCATTTATATTGAGTTTTTTTTGGTTTGGAACTAGTCAGCGACTTCGCTTTTATGTCACGCAATCCCCGTGACATGCTCAAAGTTTTACTGAATTTACAGGCTCACTGTGTCGCAGAGAAATAAAAACCGCAAGATATTTTTACATTTCCTTGCTGTTGAGTCTTTCTTTAGTAGGATCCAATCGATAGATTGCATTAAATACGCCAGACTTTTAAAAAATCGACCCACGAAAATCACTTCTATTTGCCCTCAGTCACGTATTCTAAAAGTAGCCTTCGCATCATGATTTTTATCTTTTTTTCAAAAAAAGCTAATTATTTCAAAGTACTTTCAAATTGTTATCTAAGAACTGCTTTACATTGGAAAAATAATTGTTTGTGAAAATACTTTTGTACTTGATGCCGCAACCCGTCGAATATCGGCTATTTTTCCCGTTTAATTTATTCAAAATCGAGCGAAGTTCGGCTCTGGAAAGAAAATCGTGTAAAAAATTCATTTAAAAATATTTCTAAAAACTAAATGCATTCCAATTACTTTTGAAGTAAGACAGTTTTGTTGGCAAAGTTTAAAGGGAATCTGTTTCCCTACCCGAATTGCACCGGACCGCTTTTACAGAGACTGCCTCTTAACAGATCGTCATACTTCTTTGCTTAGAAGTCAACCGAACTCTCCGACGTTGCAATTTTATCTTCAAATGATCGTAATTTCAGTTTTGAAGGCGCTATTTCAACTAGAATCAGTTTCTTTACCTCTTCTAAGGATACCATGGCGAATTAAGAGCGTATGTCTGTAAGCGTCGAGAATCTTAAATCAGTTTCAAAAAATCGAATTTCTTTTTATTGTACCAAAACAACCCTTTGGGTAAGTTGTTTTAGGAAATAATATCAAAATGTCCCAGCGCGCTTTTATTTTTAAGAAAATTGCAAAAGTTTGAAAAAATCGATTAAAATGGGTAATTTTCCTAATTAATATGCAAAAATCGGTGGCCATCTTTAAAGAGCTCTCAACAGATCAAAAAGAATCCAAATGAATTCATTTTTCGCAGGCAGTTAAATCAACTCTATATCTTTATGAATGGTTCAAGAATTTGTAATAAATTGCTTTTTAAATACGAGAAATCGGCCTTCTAAAACATGTTGTGTTTTTATGATCGAGCGGCAGTCAAATTATAGGTAATAATAATAATGATAATGATAATAATGATAATAATGATAATAATAATGATAATAACAACTTTATTTCAAGAGGGTAAAACACATAACAGATACGCAAGGTACTGATAAACTAGTGGCCCTCAAAAAGAAAAAAAATTGGGAAGGTACGAGTTGAGTTTTTGAAGTAGGACTTCGCGGTTGACCATGTCAAACCCCTTTTTGAAGTCTATGAATATGAGACCGGTCAACTTGTCGTCATCCAAATTAAATAAGATCTGGTCTGTTAACTTTATTGATGCTGATTCGGTGGAGTGGTTAGGCCTAAAACTAGACTGGAATCTGTAAATGAGTTTGTTGGATTGAAGGTAGGACCACAGTGATGTTTTTCAATAACTTTTGAGATGATAGGTAAAAGTGAGATGGGACGATAATTGCAGCATTCGCTTCGTTGCTCATTCTTAAACAGTGGTATCACCGAGGCCGTTTTCCATTTGGAGGGAAAGCTATTCGTACTAATTGATACGTTGAAGATCTCAGTAATAACGTTTGTTAACGATGGAGCAATTGACTTCAGAATTTTAGCGCTGATTCCGTCAGAACCCGTAGCTTTATTAACAGGAATCTTTTGAATAAGTTCGATGACATCATTGGCCGTAATTTTTGGAACAATAAAGGGTACACTGTCTCTAAGGCGTGATTTATATGTGAAATTCAGCCTCCAATATCGCTGCTGGTACCTAATAAATCGAAAGAACACTTGCACAGCACGAAAGTACACATATTCTAGTTTACTTGTGCTAAGTTTTAGCTCCGACTATTAAAATGCCACCGCGTGCCACGGCTAATCAATTACACGGGTTGTTTATCAATATAACACTAAATCGACTCAATATTTCTTTTTGTTTTTAATTTTTCATGAAGATGGTTTGCCAAGAGTATAAATAGCATAACTAGAGAGTAAATACTCTTCAATCAAGTGGTCCTCTGTGTTAATCCACGATAATTGAGCGCAAATTGAGCTTAAAACCATGTCACACAATCTAGGGTCAGGACAAATGCACCCTGTCGTCGGTGGCTTTAGCAAGATTTCTTCCCCAATGCAAAAGATTTATCTCCTACTCTGAGATACCTAATGCTCTATGAATTCAGCCGGTTTTTAAACTATTGAACCGGTTTTTGATGAATTATTACCATGACTGTCTTGAGAGTTGCATTTAAAAACATTTAACGTCCTAGCGAGCTGTCAACGGCACTCTAAATAAACACATGAATTCTACCAAATCGTTATCGTAACTTACCAGTTACCAAACCACCAAACTTTGATTACTTGCTCTTAACAGATATTGCAAGTTTCTTTAACTTCAAATATCATTAGGCGTTTTCCCTGTTTTAACGGATGGTAAGACTGTGGAGTGACAAGCTTTGTCACTACAAGTTGAATTAATTTTCTCAGAAAAGTTATTAATTATCTATTCGAAAACTTTAGTCAAGCTCATCCATTATTTTCCTTAAAATGTTGAGACTTCGTTAATGATTTTTTTACTATTCCAATTAGAATTGCAATACTAGCCTTTTTGTGATTGAGCAATTATTCAAGGAATCTTTTTTATTTAAAATATAACTCTCTTTTATCCGATAACTTGAAATACTACAAGAGAGCTTGAGGACATTACATGATGAATATGGCTTTTTTTGTATTCTTTAGCTTTAGGAGTGATTTATAACTTTTTCCCCGGCTTTTGCTCGCCAATCTGGGCAATCGAACCTACTCCATATCGCTACCAAGGGCTTCGGTCCATCTAAGGATGCTTTACGAATGTCTTCGGACCAGGGGAATTTGTTACTCTTAAGGATATGCATATCTATATGAGTATATATAAATTTAAAAACACAACGAGCTAGTCAAGATCTCCTCTGCTCGGGCGTAATGTTTTCACGTGTCATTCCCCAGAGGATCATTTTTCCTTTTTTTCATCATATTCTTCTGAAGGGAGTGACACGTAGTCTTAAATGGGGAAAAACTACGCCCGAGGCGAGGAGGTCTTTTGTGACTGGTAGTAAATGCATGAAAGGGTTAGGGTTAGATTTCACTTCCTATTTGCTTTGTACGTGTTCCTAACTTTTTCCACGGCTTTTGCTCGCCAATAGGGGCAATCATACCGAGTCCAAATGGCTAACAAGGGATTCGGTCCATCGATGAAAGCTTGACGAATTTCTTCCGCCTTGGGGAATTTTTTGATCTTGAGAATATGTAACATCCATTTCTCAATCACCCTGACGTCGGATGGAGACCATGGATAGCGGTTACCGTGATATCTGTAGTGTATTGTAAAAAAAGTAATCGGTACTTCTGTCTTACATTGTATTAACTGTATTTATGATATGAATTTTGCAAAATAATCTCTTACTTCCTATGAGGAACAAGGCCTCCGTGTGTTCATCTTCCTCTTTATCGTCCTCGTGGTGGACCTTCTTTTTGGCGAAAGGGATGGCCTCTCTCGGGGCAGCAGCTTGTGCCTTTGCTTTCTTCATGAAATAGAAAGGCCAGTGATTAGAGGAGATTGAGCTGAAGCTCAACATTTAGATAATATACCTACCCTGAACTCCTTGCTCAGTGCCACGCACGCCCTCTTTGCCATGTATGACTTTAGGGACAAGTCATACCAGGACTCCTGTACCCTTCTTGAATGTTTCATCAAGGAAGCGAGGTTCGCCATTTGTGCCTCAGTGGCCCCCTTACTCTTCAGGTGGGTGACCCACATCTAGATACATGCAATAACATTTTGATTATCGTGAGGAATGGGTCAGTGTTAGGGTTTCTGACTGTTGCAGACTTGAACTTTTTTCCCGTCTGCACTTTCATGCCACTCATTTTAAAGAACCTCTTCATCATGACGTGCACATAGGACGATGCGACTGGTCGGCCATTTGTGGACAAAAAGAGGTGGTCTGTGGCGTCACATTGGGCGAGGAGGAATGGCCTAATGGTACGCTTATATTCCATTAGCATTTTCATCGTCTGTAACAACAACATGAAGATCAATGTTATGAAGATTAGTCCAAGTCACATCTCTTGGCGTAATATACTACATCACTTACTTGGGTATCTAAATAGATGGTCAAGGGACCACTACTGGCAGATGTCTTATGGTAAAGGACGGACAGCTCGTAGTACCCTTCGCTGTTGAGGGCACTACGGCTGTCCACGTAGTCCTGCACCATTACATTAGAAATAAGGGAGGATCTAAAAAACAGAAGAACTATGAGATAAAAATGAAGATAACATAAACAATTGATTTCGATGTCATACCTTGCTGCAAAGGCAACCACTAAGACCAGACAAGATAGTCTGTCAGCTGGCGTGCCTCCAGATTTGAGAGAGGGGGCGCCGTCACCTTTTTTGGTCGTACAGTTGTAAGAGCCTTTTTTTGAGCGTTGTCCATGGTCAGACCCCATGATTGCTTTCACCTGAACACAAGAAACCATAGATTACTTTACATGCGAGGAGGAGGAGGAGGAGGAGGAGGAGGAGCTAGTTACCTTAGCGATGTACTCCTTAGCTGATCTTCAGGCAAATCTCCCCCGTGGGGGCTTCGTTTGAAAAGGAGGAAGGCAGAGAGCAGCTCCTTTATGGTTTTCATTGAAGGTGCTTTTTCCCTTCCCCTTTCCCTTTACCACAGGGAGAAGAATTTCTGATGTGTCTGAATAAGACTCATCCTCCGAATAACTACCCTCTTCTCCAGGGACAAACTCAGACCCTGAGTCAGACTAAGCATGCCTGAGAGGGAGAGGAACAGTTGTAATCAATCTTCTTTCCTTAACAAGTTGTTATGGTATTATATGCTTACGTTTGCTTTGCAGGAGGTAGGCTTTTGGGTGCCCGACCTTTTTGTTGCTTGGTTAGTTTCCCTCTTGAGGGCTCAGCATGCCTGAAAGGGAGAGGAACAGTTGTAATCAATCTTCTTTCCTTAACAAGGTTTTATGGTATTATATGCTTACGTTTGATTTGTAGGTAGACTTTTGGGTGCCGGATCTTCCTCTTCTTTTTGTCGGGACCCTATTTAGTAAATGGTGACAATATAAACATGATGTTCCATTGCAATTACTGGACATGTGTATTGCTCTATGATGGTCGCCTTCGTGAGAGAGTGCTACGAGGCGAAGTGCTTGTCCAGCCTCGCAGCAACTCTCCCACACCCATCTATGGGACAAATCTTCCATTTCGTCTGGCTGCGTTTGGTTGACAAGAGGTGGGTTCTCGATGCCATCTATGCGTCCTCCAGCTCCTTCCCGCCAATCCATGGGTAAGAGTAAGGTGCCGCTTAATCTTAAAGACTGTTTTCCCGCACATGCTGCACAGATGTTTCGATCTTTGGTTTCTAGGATTTTTTCTTTTCTTTTTTTCTTTTTCTGTACCTCCTCCTCCTCCTCAGAAGAGGAATCTGCCATTGGAGAAGGCGCAGGGTTAGGGTTAGGGTTAGGGTTCTCTCTTTTCATTGCCAAAAAACAAAATTCTACCACCCTAAAGGAAGTACGAAGTCACGAAGTCACCACCCTTCACCAAATAATGGTAGTCACCGGCCTAAACCGGGTGCACTCCTTGCCAAACAATCCCCCCAGCTCCAAAAAAGCCCCAGCAATCCCAATCAATTAATGTCTTCCGGCACTTCGGAACGTCGTTTGTTCCTGACTTGATTGTCATGCCTGGAAATGGAAATGAATTATGATTGCATCACTTACCACGATAAGAAAGTCACCACTCTCCTCCGTGATCAGCTTTGCCCTGTGATTTTTGACATAGTCTACCAGGATGCTGCTCAGTTCATGGTCATTCTGAAAGGAAGGAAGGAAGGAAGGAAGGAAGGAAGGAAGGAATGAATGAATGAATGAATGAATGAATGAAAACACAATTATTATTATTATGATTGATCGATCTGAAACAGATTGTGGCATTGCATTACCTTCAAAATAGTGGTATCTGAGCCGTAGGTTTTGACGGTTTTGTACTTCTGAAATCGAAATTTGACACCTCCATCCTCTTGGAGCTCGACGAGGTTCTTGCCAGCCACTTCAGGGCTCGTGAGGCTCGATCCCTGGGGAAGAATTTGTAATGTCCGGATTTCGCAGGCCCTGGAAGGTGGCACCAGCACATACAGACTAATGAGCAGAAGGTCAGCGCATTCTTCGGCTCTGGCTCTCTCCGTCCTTGCCATCTCCACCCTCTCCCTCTGTCGTGCCAAGCTGGCAACAACCTCGTCCTGAATTGGAAAAACAACAACAAAGGATTAGGGAGATCTGGATTGGCTAGCTATTGGAGTATTTTAAGATCTGTTAAAAACAACTAGTGCTTAACATCTATGTTAAAAATCAAATCAAAAAAGCTGCAGATAATACAGTCAATAATACAGTTCACATCCATCTCAATCCAAAACAATCCCTATAACCACCGCACAGTTACTGTCAACCAATAACAATATCCAAAGAAATGATCATTCTAGTTGAGGTAAAGTAGTATGCTCGTCTGAAAAGAAACTTAGGTCTCGCTTGCTCATTTACAGGCGAAACCAGGAGAAACACTCCAAAAACCTCTCCCCCCCACCCCCCCACGTCTAATATCAATAAATAATAATTTCATCGATCCACCTGTGACATAAATACTAAATTAATTATGAATATTATTATCATCCTTGTTATAGGTAATGATTTTTTAGTCTTTTCATTTCTTCTAATTTTTAAGATCATTGTTTTTGTTTTGAGCTCTAAGCCTTTCATTTCATCAATGTAAAACTGAAATTTTAACTGAATTTTTCATTACTATTACATTATTTATCATCATCATCATCATCATCATTACCACTTCAAGCCAACTGTTCTTCTCCATCAGGTCCTCCTTTGCGAAGCACTTTCTCTGGTGTCCTTCTTCCCTATGCAAGCAAAGCCACTTGAGCACGTAGCGTTTTGATGACCCCAACATCCGTAAAGTCAGGCGAAGCTTCAGCATGTGGAAACTTGGCTGGGTAGAAGATAAGAGCCGCTACGTGGTTAGCCATTGTGTAGGCCTCAAACGCCTCTCCACCTGGAAGAAGGTCAATGTTAACAGTCTTAGTATCGATATATGCCCCCAAAATTTCCCAATTAAACCCTAGATGCATTCTATAATGTATGCATATGAATGTTGTAAAAAAATATTGTAAAGATGAAAAAAAAAAAAAAAAAAAAAAAAAACCCCTCGATGTATGTACGTTAGAGCTGGGCGGGTCATGACCCTATTTGACCACAAAAGAACTGAATGCTAGACATTTTCTTTCTCTCACCTTGAGGTACGTCAGTACTTTTCAATGACATTGAGGCTTATGAACAGGTCAGGGTCAATCTTAAAGAAAGCACCTCGCTGGCAAAGCCAAGCAAGCCGTTGAGAAAGAGTCGAAAAGACCCAATGTTAACAAAAAGCATAGTCACACAACACACCAAAAACAACAGATCCATTGGATGATCATTTCATTTCTCTCCGCCCTTTCTGTACGGCGAGATATCAATCCACTTCAATTTACAGTCATGTCAAATTATTATGTATTCATTTCAACCAGCCCCCCCCCACCCCCCTTCCCCACGACCGATACTAATCACGACCACTAATGTATGAAAAATTTGATTCAAAAAAATAAATTATCTTTTAAAAAGGTAAAATCTCCACCCCAGTCCTGGCCCATGCTGGGCATTTCCACATGAGAAAGTGAAAGGGGTTTTTCAATAGTCAACATCAGATTGTTTAAGCTAAGATCATTTACTCCAAAAGGAATTATTAGAAAGAGGAATATCCTAAAAAATTATTAGTAATAATTCATTGTTGTTGCCTTTCAAGAATTTTTTGACACACAATTGGATATGAAAGTTGATAATTTGGTTTTTTAAAATTCTAACTTGTTTAGTCTTTTGCCCTCTAGTCATAATAATCGATCATATCACTTCTTTCTAAATCCCCAGACACTTATGGGAAAACAGAACGAATGTTTCAACTGATTCTTCTATCGCTCAGGATTACCCAAACATAGACAGGTTTTGGGTGGAAGAGAAATGAAAAACATTTAAAAAAAGATGGCAGTCCGCAAAAACAATTTATGGTCATGCAGCAAACACAAATGTTTTGCTTAGTAAACACAATAACAAATGATTTTTAGTCTTTTAATCATGAGGTATTAAATGACTAAGGACTAATTTAGAGAATGTCCATTGCCATTCAAACAATTTCCATCTGGAACTTAACAGGACACTTAAAACTTTAATTTGGTCTCAAAATGCATGGAATTGCCCTACTGTAGTTATGTATTCATTTGCCAAGGCTACCAACCCCGAATGCTAATGCTTCAACTCATGTATTAAAAAAAAATGCATTCAAAAGTATATAGTTTTAAAAAAAGTGACCCAACCCACCCCAAAAAAATTAGTAAAGATTGAGGAGTGCATCGAGCATGATTTTATTTTTTTTTTTTTTTTAAAGAATGTATCCCAAAATAAGTGACTGTTACGCACAAAAAAGTTTTCTTGAAGCTTTGGCAAGGTGGACCTCGGCACACAGGAGGCTTTTGCAGCTGAAGAATTTATCGGCTTTGTAAAAGTAAGGTAAACATACTTAAGAATTCTTTCATGGTTGTGGGGCAGGCTGTTGAAGAGTCTACGCATATTCTTGTCATTTCCGGGTGGCAAGTGGCTTGCTTGGAAGGCTTGTAGGGATGACCCTTAGACGGAGCACGGAAGGTCTCAATTTCTGTGCGTGCAACTGTCTTCTGTTGTGGAATGTCTTAGGCCAAGCTCCGGGTCAGAGTCCTAGACAGCTAATAGGGGGAGTGGGAAGGCAGCCGGTCCATTTCTGAGCAGCTGTTCGAGTGGTGCGTGGTGTGTACTTTAGCGGTGCATCATGGTCGTGTCCCGAAGCTAATTAGGCTGGAGAAACGAAGGCAGCTGGTTACATTTCTGAGTGCCAAGCTGTCTGAGTGGGGGGAAAAATGCAGGCTCTTCCGCGGTCTCGTACGGTTGTTGAAGAACGTGGAAGGAGTAAGCAGTTGTGCGTACGAGGAAAATCGTCTGGCCATCGCTTTCTTCCACGTGCTGCGCTGTCAGAAAATTGTATTATACAGGTTCGAGGGGAGCATGGTTAAATATCGTAGAGGCTGCTAGGTTGAAGGAAACCAACGAGGAGGATGAAGAAGACAAGTTCGACGCGAGAGAGCCGTGACAAATGTAGCGTCGTTTTCGGTGGTAATGGAAGATGGCCAATGGACATCGCTGGAGGTCTGTCCTATGGACAGGAAGCGATATATCGAGGTGAGAGACTGGTCGACCATTGGATGGCAAAGCCGAACGCTGGGCTGAAAAGAACTGCGCTTTTTAGTACTAACCTTTTGAAGATTCTGGCTATTTCTCTGTCCTAAGGGGCCCTTTTAACTCCCCTCTCTCTTCGGCCTCTAATTTAGGCCGAAGGAAAGGGAGGGAGAAAAAGAGTGTTTGGAAGAGCTCCTTCTAGCCGCACGTCCGCCATTTTTCAAACTGTGTTTGACGTAGCACTGAACCGCGCGAGACGGTATATGTCTGAAACCACGGGGAGCCCGAAATGAACCCCTTCACAAACAGACGTTTCAACTGCCGGTAATGAACTCCTTTTTTGATGGCTTGGTAGAATCCTGGCGGTTGTGTGGATCGCTTATTTTCTGGTTTGACTGTGTCGTGAACGTAGTCAAATAAAGGAGGTTGAGGACTCTTATATTGAATGTTTTGGACCTTCGTGCATTCGTAGTTGTACCCCCCCCCCCCCAGCCAACGTCTTGCCTTGTTAAACGTATCGATGATTTGAGATGAGTGTATAAATGTGTAGATGCATGATTATTGTTTGCCCCCAGTCAACTCCAAAAAGTCGTGATGATAGTTAGTAAGCAAAACTCTTTCATACTGCCTGACCTGAAGTAAATAGTGAATGGTGACTATTCTTGATTTGAGTGATCGCAGCATAATAGTTACAACAGAAACAATCAATGCCTCCTTACCTGACGCATAATCATTAAATATTTGGAAGTAGAAAACCTTACATACAATACATTCAGGACTTTACAAATAAGTAATGCCTTTTTAAATCAGATCAAATATAAACGCTCTCCATAATGCGAGAAAAAAAAGAGAAAGAAAAAAAAAAGGATGAAAAAGGCAAATAGAACACATTTTTCATCGATCGCTCGCGCCTCTTGTTTCTTTCATGGCATATCGTGCGTTCGTTAGTCGTTTTCGTTCGTTAGTTCGTTAGTTCGTGCGTTCGTTCTTCGTTCGTTCCATTCATTCATTCTCTACATTGGGCGCTGCCGGGTGAACGAGCACGACGGGTCCTTGCAACAAGCACCATCCCCAAAACAAATAAATCGATTACATCCATCAAAGTTAAAAAAAAGCATTGTCTGTTGAAGTGGGCCTGTGGATTAAAGGAAAAAGAAAAGGACGTGTTGATGTATGCAGTTCAGAAAGAAAGTAAAGTCCTTTTTTTTTTACATATTCAAGGGAAAAGAGATTTTCAGTGAAATTTATTCTATTAGCCTAGTACCTTTACGCGTGGCATCTGGCCGGGGTAAAGGCACGCTCTTGACAACGTGCCTTTTCCCACGGAACTGTGACAGGTCTTGGAAGCGGCGATGTAGGAAACCAAATGAGTAAAAACCGGATCAATCGAACTGGGTTCAAAAAACAAATGGGATCTGTACGATAGGGCTATCAGATATTGACAAATTGATGGTACCGTTGTGCAGTGCGGACGGCACAGCCGCCTGGTTGTGCCCCCGGCCGACCACATTTGTGGAGACTGTATCCAGGCGCCTAGAAAAGAAAAGAATCGGCGTTAAGGCGGCGATGTCGAAGTTGTCTTTTGCTACCAGTGCAGTACGTAACAGCATTGCATAATCCATCTTTGAAGGACCAGGATTCCTGGGACTTACGGTTCAAGAGCGCATGCCTTAAAAGACTTGCCAAAATAAAAATACTCCGATTATGAGTTTATAGTAATTGTATAAACTTATGTATTGTAAACCTTTTTGTAAAACATGTAGGAACTGGCATGTAAACTAGGTGGTGTGAAAATGATATAACACCAAATTAACAACTTACCAACCGTAAAAAACGTCATCTTTTGCGTTGTGGGGAGGTAGGCGGGGTCTAGGTTCTAGTGATGTGAAAG